>CM054128.1:114627263-115227263 GCA_028751855.1 Ambrosia trifida
CGTAGTATCTTTGTGTTTAGTTTGGGTGTTTTTATCGTCTATATTTTTGTATGATCTTTGTGTTTAGTTAGGCTGTTACATGTGCAGCACATCTGTTTTTATCGTCTATATTTTTCTTATATAGGATTACGAATCAGAGGATGATGGGCTTGGAGGTGGTTTAATATATATCTTTTTTTTGTGTTTCTATTTTATTTTATTTTTTTGGTGGGGGGGGGGGGGGAGGGTTGGGGGGTTAGGTGGTTTAATATTTTATTTTTTTTAAATTGGAAATAATTGTTGTTTTTTTGTGGTGTTACTAGCATCTCTTTTTTTGGGTGATTTATTATGTTAAACCATCTAAAAGATTTTTTGTTTTGTGTTTTATGTTCGTAGTATATTTGTGTTTAGTTAGGGTGTTTTTATCGTCTATATTTTCGTATAATCTCTTGTGTTTAGTTAGCCTGTTACGTGTGTAGCATATCTATTTTTTGCAGTCAAATTATGTTTTCTGTTCTCTAGCATATCAAATTCTGTTCTATGTTTACTGCAGACTACATAAGTGTTGTCTGTGTTTTTCCTGTTACACATGTAAATAATTGTTGTTTTCTTGTAAATAATTGTTGTTTCACATGTACATAAGTATTGTCTGTATTATGTTAAACATCGAAAATGATTTTTCGTTTTGTGTTTTTATGTTTGTAGTATCTTGTTGTTTAGTTACGGTGTTTTTATCGTCTATACATTCGTATAATCTTTGTGTTATGTTAGACTGTTTACGTGTGTAGCATATATGTTTTTTGCAGTCAGATTATTTTCTATGCAACAATATGTCTGCTTTTGTTTAATATGTTTTTTTAATCAAAATTGGTGAATTTTAATGTCTGTTAACATATGCAACAATATGTCTGCTTTTGTTTTTTACCAGTATGTGCATGTTTGTATGAGTATTATAATGTGTGGAATGTATGTTTGCATCCGTTTCCTATATTTTTGCACATGTTTCGTATGTAACAACGAAACTATGGTATAAATTAGTTTCTGTTTCGTATGTAACAGCAGAACTAAGTTGTTATAAATTAGCCTCTGATTTTTTTACCATATATTGATTAAAACAAAAGTCACTAATCATTGGATCAAATCTATGTTTGCGTCTGTTTCGTATGTAACAGCAGAACTAAGTTGCTATCAGTTTCGTATGTTTGATAATCTTTGATAACTAAATGTATAAAACAATGTTTTTTTGTATCAGTTTCGTATGTTTTTTTGTAATCCAGTTGGTTAACATACGTTAAGCGGGGGGGGGGGGGGGGGTCTTTTACATGTAAATTGATGATTTTTGTTTTATTTTTGCAGGTGAGCATATTTTTTTGCATTAAAGATGAAGATGATTATCAAGAATGAAGTGTAGACATTTTTTTTATTTATGATACTTTTTTTTAGCATTTGTTGATTTGTAATGACCGTTTTGTTTGTTTTTTAGCATTTTGTAAGAAACAATTCTTGTGTACATTTGAATGTTTTTTGATCAATAAAGTTTTTAGCACTTTGTAATGACCGTTTTGTTTGGTTTTAGCACTTTGTAAGTAACAAAATGCCTATAACCATATTAATTCTCGTTACGTATGCAACAATTCTGGTGCTGGTATAATAAAACGTAAAAAAAACATGGTATAATAAAAAAAATAATAAATCAGCATTTTTTAAATAATATACACTGGCAACTCAGTTTTAACCTACGTAACACAACACATGTTACATATGTAACACGGGTATCTGGCAGATTTAGGACAATGGTCACAAAAGTATGAGAGAGATGATGTGACATGTGTGGGGTCCACTTGTCATATCTGCTTTTTCAGAAAAATGGCATTTGACCATTGTGCCCTTTTTTTTGTCCTTTACCTTAATAAATATATTAAAATAATATAGAATGAATCTAGACCATTGATCACTTTAGATCAATGGCCACAAATGAGTTTACATGGTTTTCTCATTTTGGAGGGTTTTTATTATAACCCTCCCCTATATATATATATATATATATATATATATATATATATATATATATATATATATATATATATATATATATATGCAAACATACAATCAAACTTTATGCGTGTTTGGTTGTTTTGGAATTGTAACTTTTAACACCTACTGTCACTTGCCCTTCACTTTCCTAGTAAAGCTGTATTGCCTTTTGCTTGTCACCACTAAGTTTTGGTTTTTGTTGTTTCAAAATTATATGGAACAAGTTTCATAAATAATTAAAGCAAAGTAACTATTTACTTTATAAAAAACAATATATATTTTAAAGGATTAAAAAATATATGCAAAACCTCGCTTTGTCAGATTTAGTATATAAATATATTAAGACCCATTTAATTACTATTATTATCTAAAAAAAATTACTTGATTTCTTCATAAAAAATATAAAATGTTTTTAGGACGACTTATAAAAGTTTTTTTTTTTTTTCAGGATTGGAGGGTTTAGAGTTTTCAAGAGTGCAATTACGGGTGCATAGCACTTATGGTGAAGCCGCCAAATAGGATAGGGGCTTCATCCAAACATTCTTACACATTGTTCCCAAGTTCTTCTCGATCTTACACCATGTAGGAGAAGCTGCTGAACGAGATGAAGGTTTCAAATTCATACCGAAGCCGCTGCATAGTATTCTAACAATAACTCATGTTCAAATTGTGCATTTGTTGTCTTCCGTGTTAGAAATGGAGTGAAAAATTATTTCGTTTTTTCATAACATTTGATTTTTTTTCATATAAACCGATAACGATAAATGTGTGAGATGCCACGAACGCTGATTGCTAAAGAGAAAATACTTTACATTTGATCGTGATTAACTAATAATCAGGTGATATAAACCAATCAATTATGTTTATTATAAATTTATAATTGTTGAGTAAATACTTGAGAAAGGGAAAAAGAAAAAGCAAGAAAGCTTTTGGATGAAAAAAGAAGACTGTTAAATTCAAGGGCCTGTTGTGTCCTCTTTCTGCGTTTGGTCGGCTTCTCCCATTCTTTAACAATCTTTTTCTTAAAACAAAAAAAACAAAAAAAAAACTATTTACCAAGTTAAAAATTGGTAAGTTTTTTTTATTATTTTTTAAACTGCAAATGTTATCCTATCTACTTTACAACAAATATTACAATAAACTGCAAATACTGCAAATTGTTTAGTATTGAACCTAGAACCTCCCATCTAAAAGACGTATGCCTCTACCAAGTGGACTAGCCCACATTGACATTATTTTTAATTAATATTTGGATTTTGGTTTAAATTTACACAAAATAAATTTATAAAATTACTTTTAGTAAACCTGTCTTTTGATTATACACTAGTGTAAATTTATCATTTATGCAAAATAATTTTAAAATAATGGGAAAGGAAGAAACATATTTTGGTTTAATGGGACGTTTAAGGGCTCTGAAGATGTTTCTTTAATTATTTCATACCTTTATTCGTTACTTTCCACTGTGCATATGGTGGCTCAAGACCCAATCACTCATACAAAAGAAACAGGATATGAACTTAGCAGAATGAATTTGATGATTAGACCATAAGACTATCCGGAATGGGGCGGTGAAAGGGGCGGGAAGAGGGGGAACACTGCCGCCGACCGACGTGGAGAGGGGGCGGGAGGGCAAGAGACGGGTGGCGGGCGGCAGGGGGGAGGGGGGGTTGGGTGTACACTTGTCAAGCCATGATTGGTTGGGGGAATTGCTTTTTGACCGTTGAAAAAAAAATTAAATTTTTATACCGTTGGAAAATGGTCAAAAAAAATTTATAAATTACCCCTTCCTCAGTACAAAACATCCATTTATCTCATTCCTTCACCTTTTTTATACACTTCTTCATAATTTTTTTTACAATTCTTCATATATTTTCATACTACTCATCCTACTTTGTTAAAAAAAATGAACCTATACAACCGAGGCTTTGACCCGAACAACCCATACAACTATGTCCCAAACTCGAATACACCACTAGTTCGTCCGATCCCAAACCGTCCACCCATTCCATCACCCTGTCTCGACTACGCGGGTTATGCGGGTTACATTAGTGGACAAATTTATCCTAGTTTTCCATTTAATGATTCTCTCGTTCCTTCACAACTGTCACTTCCTTTAACGCAACAAGAAACCGTACCCGAAACACAACAACAAAATGTTGAGGGATCATCTTCGGGTAAAAAAACCCGCTCTAAAAAGAATTCACAAGAAGAAGACGCCGGCGAAGAAAGCATTAACTGCCGCTAACTGAAGCGCGAACTCATGGCAAAATATAATATGTAGTTTTTTTTTTTATTTTTTAAGGTTTTTATTTTTTAGATTTTTTAATTATTTTAGGATTTTCCATATTAATTATTAGGATTTTTAATTATGTTTTTGTATTAAAATTGTGTTTTTTTTAGTTTATTAAAAATATAAAAAAGATAAATCTATAATCCACGTGTCACTCCCCCCCCCCCCCCCCCCCCACAATCACCCCCCTTCTTATAGTCTAAGGAGTGGTGGGGGGAAAGAGGGGGATGAAGTGCCATGTGACACTCTATATGGGGGTGGGGGGGGGGGGGGGGGGGGGATTGTGGGGAGTGGAAGGGGGGAAGAGGGGTGAAGGGAATAATATTATATTATGTTATAGTTAAAAAAAGGAAACAAAAATTGGCCAATCAAATATCAAAACATTGTCCCGCCCCACGCCCTTGGGGCTTCCCGCCTGAAGAAACACGGATCCTGGATTGTCGTATAGACGCTAATCCTGGTAGTGGTTCTACTATACTTTGTAAAGAGGAGTGTTCATAAAATACGTGAGGGTCTAAGGACAAGACCAAGGAGTTTAGGAGACTACCGATTAGAAGAGCCGAGCCTCTAAAGGTTAGTATAATAAACAAGGGGGTGAAAAAGATACGAGAGAGTTCGTAGTCTTTTTGAGTGAAAGTGTCTGTGAATATCAGATGCCAACAAAAGGAGAATGAGCTCCTCCTTTTGTAGTACCTTGACATCACACTTTCTCAGCCCATCCTCTACCCTTGATGGGGCCCGGCACATGTAGAGGTGTCTCCAAGATTCCGGCCCAAGTCCTTAAGCCCAATTGGTGGAAGTGGGTTTTGGTAAAAATGAGAAAGTAAAATGCAAGGGGGGATGTTACCGTCCTGATGATAGTACGCGTGGCGTCCGCTGAGTGGACGCTGGTGGGCGGCAGACACGTGGCGTCCGCCTATTGGTAGACCGAGGACGGTGGGTAATCATCCTTTTTCTTGAAACTCAAGACTGGTTGAGAAAGCCTGCTGTCAGGGTGATATCTTGGCTGTGAGGTTGCCACGTCATCGTCCTTTCTGCATGTCAGACTGGGAGCAGTCTCTGATTGGAGAGGAACTCTGGCGGGCAGCCTGTTGCGTCAGGAACAGTTGCCTGGGGCAGGGGTGTAAGTCCCAAGGCTGCCCCGGAAGGCATCTTCTAGTCGTGTTGACGAAGCTTCATCTGGCTTGCTGGGGAAGCTTTGAAGCGTATTGGGTCCGCCGACGTAAAACGGGCGGACGAGCTTGTGCCCGGCGTCGATTGGACGCCAGGTGTGTCGTCGACGTAAAACGGGCGGGTGTGGTCCCGTCCGGCGTCGGTTAGACGCCAGATGTATCGCCGACGTAAAACGGGCGGATAGACGCTGGACGTTCCGCTAACGTAAAACGGGCGGATGGACGTTAGACAATCCACTGACGTAAAATGGGCGGTTGAACGCCAGACCATGCCGGTTTTAGTTGGGCGATGATATGATATTTATGATGTTTTGGTACCATATCCCTTCACCGCCCCTTCCACGCTTAAGAGGGATGGTGTGCTAGGCTTGGAGCGCTTCTTCCCGCCCCCTTTTCCTGCCCACTCAGTTCGGTCTTACACATACAAATTTCGAAGTTAAAAAGGTTCCAAAAGTTTTATGTTTATTACATATTCAATTTGAAATTAGAACCACATGAAGACTCGTATATTGTTTTGATTATATATGCTTGAGACATAGAGTCAGCAATATTATCTGTTACAGTTAAAGAAATTAAGATTGACAAATGTTTATATTATCATTATAGTTCTTAAGCTAAAATTAGTTTTGTATTGAAGAAAAATAATGAAAAAAAAACATAGTTGTGTATACAGAATATATTTTAATTGTTATCATGTAAATGCCACCCTTGATACTAAATAATGGGTGCATATGTATATAGACTAGTGCTAACAATTTCAGACAGGATAATACAATACGAACCTACACAACTTAACATGTTTCTTGTTTAATCTTAACATGTTTCGTGTCTAAATAGGTTAAAAACCTGTTAACATGCTAAGTACCCATTAAGACATGTTAATAATGTTTATTTAAAAAGGTCATATACGGGGCAGGGTGAATACCATATACATATTTGGACTAATGATGAGGGAACCCTATTTTCAATTTTCAAATCAAAGAGCACAGATATATACACCGCTAAGTCATCTTTCATCCTTTTCGTTCGGTTTAATTATCCCGCTTCATTGTGTGAGCCCTAAATACTAGTTTATAATAATTAGGGTATAATGAAAGCTTTATTGTTACCATCAAGTCATATAATCCCATCCAAGCATGGCATAACTCGTACTTTACTACCTCATGATATGTGTCTCCGGCCCTATGGTCAATTTACTTCACTTAATTCATACTAGGTTAGAGCCCCGTGGGGACCCACGGTGCAAACCAAAGTAAATTAAAAATAATATTAAACTAAGAGTTGTATTATTCAAGATGAGTGCCCGTAAAACCAATCAATATATCCAACCTAATATTAACATGCAATTCCAAAACAAACAATCAACTACCATGAAAAAAAAAATCAAAATAATGTTAATGTAGTAAATTAAATATTAAAACAAAAGTATTCAAATAAAACTTGTATTATTGAAGTTGTATGTACATAAGTTCAAAGATGATAAGTAAAAAAATGCATCAAAATTTTTTACCTTATTCATAAAGCTTGAAATACTTCTTTGTACACGACGTTGGATGTTTTGTTCGTCAGTTCACCATCTTCATCCAGTATAACTATCTTCAGTCCATCTCGACTTCTGACCCTTGATAGTGCAACATACAACTGGTCGTGCGAAAAACTGGATCCTTCAAATACAACCCAACTCTCGATAACGATTGTCCTTGACTTTTGTTTATTGTCATTGCGAAAGAAACAGCAAGTGGAAACTGTCTTCTGTTAAATTTAAAAGGAATTTTCTTATCCGAAGGGGATAAAGTAATTCTTGGAATAAACGTTCGCATTCCAATGTTGCTTCCTGAAATGATTTTGGCTTCAATTACACGTTTTCTCATTTTCACAACTTGTAACCTTGTCCCATTACACAGACCGCTTTTCTGATCAATGTTTCTTAGTAACATTACAGGAACACCAACTTTCAAAACCAGACGATGGTTTGGTATTCCAGAAAACTTAAGACCATTCAGCACATCGGGAGAAACTAATCTTTCATCAACATGTTCATTTACATCTTCAGACTGACAAACACTGTCTGAACTAAGATACTCAACTTCGTCACCTGGAAACATAGAAAGTAATCTATCATTAATTTCTTGGACAACTTCATTCAACGGTGCCAATATAGCTCGATCTTGAAAATAATCCGGGATGTTGATGTTATCCACAAGTGACGAATACACAAAGGATATCAAATTAGAGACAGGATCCGAAGATTGAGAAATAAGTAAGTCATCAGGTATCTCAATAACATCCTGATCATCACTTATTGTATCCACCTTTCCTTCGCCTATATCCAGAAGCCAAGATGCAAAGTTTTTAGTTTCCTCGATATCAGACTTGGAGGTTCCTGAAAGCAACCTCATATTTTTCGTTAACTCTAAAACAACGCATCTGTGCCAAATGTATGATGAACTTAAAGAGGCATTAATAATGTCATGCATAGTTCCATTTGGTACAACTGGTAGAATTTGTCTAAAGTCACCCCCAAACACAACAACCTTTCCACCAAATAACAAATCAGACGAGTCATCAGGATGAACAACAAATACATCTTTTAAGCTTCGATCTAGTGCTTCAAAGGCATGTTTATGAGTCATGGGTGCTTCATCCCAGATAATCAAATCGGTTTTTTTAAGCAGTTGTGCAACATCACCGTTAGGTGGTATGTAACACATAGAATCTTCAGTTAGGTTTATAGGAATACGAAACCTGGAATGTGTTGTCCTACCACCTGCCAATAGCAAAGATGCAATACCACTCGAAGCAACATTCAAAACAATCTTTCGTTTACATCTTATGGATGAAGCTAGTGTCTTCCACAGGAACGTTTTACCAGTACCACCGTAACCATAAACAAAAAAAACTCCTCCTTTCTTCTCATCGACAGCTTTCATTACACAGTTATAAATATTTTTCTGTTCATCTGTTAAAGAAGCGAACTGAGTATCAAATTCTTCAACCAAACTGTTTGTGTCATATCCCAACTCCTCACAAATAAGACGATTGTCTAATGACGATAGAAACTCATTCTCGGGATATGGCATGCCTACGAAATGTTGTAGACTGGAACTATTACGCAATAAGAACTTCTCGATATCAAGTAAAGCTAAATTCTTAATTTCGTCGTCTGAAAGGATCAAATCTGGGAAAAAAATGTGTTAGAATGAAATATATAGAATAAAATTAACATATAAAATGAATAAGTGAATATGTGGAACCATTAAAAATAGTATAATTTACATTCCTAATAATTATGAACCATTACAATTTAATATATGTCCACAAAATTGTAGAAAATCTATGTTAAAGTAATAATATATTAAAAAAAGTTAAAAGCCTGGACAGTTTGAATCTATTCTTCTCTTGCGTAAAATGTCATCAGACAAATAATTCCATGTTTCCTCCCACACAATGTCAGGTCTTGACAAACTGTTGGACGCTAAAAGAGTTGCAAATAAGTTCCTTAGATAAGGGCCAGAACCTGCAAAAGCCGCTTCCTTTATTGCTTCAACATATTCTATATCATCATCCAAGAGTCCCATAGCGTAGCATGCATCCCTAAAAGAGGATTGGACTTTCCCATCAACTTTAAGAATATCTTGAAATGATGTTGGTCCTTTAACCTTATTCAAAAGAATTCTCAAAAAATAAGCTTCACCAACAGAAGCAGGAACTGAATGAATCCGACCAATTGACTTTATTCTTTGCCTAGGCTCCCATTTTCTTTCTTGTGCTTTCCAAACATATTGTGAAGGGAATTGGATGTAAGTTAGTTGCCTTGCATTGGCATCATTTTTGTTGCGTTCCATCCAACCCAAAAACATAGATGTAGCACAAGAGGGTTTATTGAGAACGTCGTCAATGTCCTGCGTAGCATCGAAAACAATTCTTTGTTCACCGGGTAGATGAAAAGGTAATCTCATTACAGGAGGTGTCCTGTAATGAATATCATATGAGAATATTCTCCATGAAGCCTCACACGCAGAAATATAACGACAATCATAAAATCCTTTGACTTCATCAACCACTATGTCTTCACCCGGTACTTTCTTGCTTTCCACAAAATTAACAGTAACTCTATCTGGACCCTTGTTAATGTATTTAAATAAATACTTAATGGATCCAGCTTGGTTACACCATTCAACGTTGATATGTGCCTGGTATCTTTTAAGAACAGTCTTGTTATACGGAACGACATATCTGTTATCTAACTGCTCACCAGACTTTTCTACAAACGAACCATTATCTCTTCGTCTATACAATGCATAACCATCATTATTGATAGAGGTTTCATGCTGAAAATTCTTTGGGAAGTTTTTTGAACATTTGTCATTGACCATACATGGACAACGCATGTTCAAAGGTCCACAAGGACCGTGAATCATAAACTCACGTACAAGTTCATACAATTCTGGCTCCTCATCTTTATTTGGTATCTCAGCTGAATTGAAGTTGTCAATATGGTCAACTGTTGGAAGCTTATAACCAGCGGCCATGAACAAACAGATGTGTGCATGCGGTAATCCACGTTTTTGAAACTCAACCGTGTATACAACTGCAAAGTATTGGTAGCAAACAAAATAAAATAAGTTATAAAGGTTAAAAAAATAAATAAATAATGTTCTAATAAAATAAACTTCATGTATTCGTACCAGCTTCAACAGTTCCAAATAAGTGTTTATCTTTCAGGTCTTCAATTATCGAATCAAGTTTTATTTTAAACAATCTGCATAAAATGTCTGGCCTATCTTCTGGTCTAAGAGTGGTATCTTGAAGATATCTTCTCATCTCTAGACATTTAGGATTACAAGTAATTGTAATAAAATAGTCAGGGTATCCGTACCACTTGCATATTGCCATTGCGTCTAGATAATTTTGCATCATATATCTAGCGCCACCTATAAAAGAAGATGGAATAATAACTCGTTGACCCATGCTTGATGTCTCTGTTTGTCCTTCTTCTCTTTGTTTGCTTAGGACATTATACTTCTCACTCCTAATAAGGGTTTGCTTACCCTTAATGAAATTTAATCTTTCCATTTCAATCATTGTATATGAATCAACTAAAAATTGCTGTAAAAGTCGCCTTGCATTAAGAATTAGGGAGAATTCATTACTCCTATCTTGAATCCTATAAGCAAAAAACTCCCTCATTGTTGTACTTTCATGTTTTTCGTTTTTTGTATTTGAAGATGAGCTCCCATCTGGTAAGATAACATTTTTTTGACGGTCATTTTTTTGTTTTTTGAATTTGAAGATGAGCTTTCATTTGGTAAGGGAACATTGCTGTGAAGGATGTCAATTCTATATCCATCGTCACCATAAGGAAGCAACAATGGATACTGAAGAGCAAGATACGACGGATGTAACTCACTAACTCTTTTTAGCTTTCCGTCAATGGTCTGTACGATAATATCACGTTTATCTGTTTCTTCATTGAGGTCACCAATTATCAATGCAGCAACTTCAGAAACTGTGGGCAGGTTGTATGTTCTACCATCTTCTTTCCTCATTCCGTTTAATCGAAGCTTGACTTGTGCATCAGGATTCTTCTGAAAGCAATCTCTCGCCATTCTATAAGATTTCACCATGGAGTTTTTGTCATCCAACATTTTTTTCAATTCTTTTACAATTTGAAACTCAAACGCCTTTTCTGATGAGTGATCCTCGTCTGCATCACTATAAATAAGATGAATGTATTAGATTGAAAAGCATTTGGGTATGTATACCGTTCGAAACAAAAGACATTAAGAAAAAAAAACATACCCAACGACATTGATTCTATTCGAAACTTCATTTTCAGTATCATAGATGTATAGCTGAGAGAATATTGGATTTTGTCCATGTGATGGTAAAAGATTTCCCAAAGCATGGTAGTTCTCACCACTTATACGATAGATGAAAGGAGCATTACCATGATTTATAGACTTATCAATTTTTCCACCCATGGAAGTAAATGCAAACATAGAGTTGAACCGTCTTATGTTCTTTAAAAAGAATTTGCTTTTAGAATCAACACCATTAAAATACTCTTTATAACTGTCCGGTGCCTCCTTAAAAGGAGGAAGCAAAACTTTTCCATAACCACAACATAGAGAGAAATTTTTTTTACCAGCACTTCTTTTATGCCCTCTTGTAGATTCACAACTCCACAATCTTGCATTGCAATCCTCACAAGTCACATTTTGATCCCCATGGTCCAAGTAATCTAAAAATAGATATTGAAAATTTATATATATAAGATAATTTTAATGTAATTTAGAATTACAATTGAATATATTTTATATTAATTACCGAATAAAGAGTACCTGGAGATATGCCTTTTATTACAATGTTTGAAGTTACTCCATGCAGATTTTCTAAGCATTCTTCCAAGTCGGCCATCGGTATGGGAGTAATACTCGGGCGTTTTCGTTTTAAATTAGATGTTGACCGCGTATTGCGTACATTGGTTTTTTGATTTGCTTGTTGTTGGGTAACATTAGAAAGCGGAGACCTAACACCTGAAGATCCTGACAAAGTAAAATAATATAAGTTAGATAACTGTTCATGTATTATAATATACTTTGTAAAAGTAAGTAATCTCTACACATACCAACAATGTCAACTGGGTGTGATTGAGTGTTAGGTGTTATAGTTAGTTTTCCTTTATTACTCCGCTTAGAATCCAAGATATGCTTTCTTTCTTTTCGCCTTTGTTTATAAAATTCTGATAAATTGCTATGTTGAGATTCGTGACAGACTGTTCAAAAATGAAATAAATAAATGTCATGCTTTGAAAATAACATAACTACAAAACGGGACAATACAATACGATTATACTAACAGAAACACATAAGCGAACAAATGATGACATAAAAAAAAGATAAATAATACCATTAGAGATGTTTGACAAAGGCGTTATCTGGGTGTTAACTATAAAATAAAAAGAAATAATTACAAAAAAAAAAAATTGAAATGAGTAAGCAAAAACACATTTGGGCAATGTATAAAAGAAAATTTACCTTCAATTGTTACACGATTATTTGTTTTTGTGGATGCAAAATTTGTTTTTTTTCGCTTTGTGCAATCAGCACGGTCATTAGAGATGTCTGAAAAAGGCGTTCTCTGCGTGTTAACTACAAAAATAAAGACAACTAAGTAAAAAAACAACGGATTGTAGTAAGCAATAAGACATATGTGAAATGTAGAAGAAAATTTTACCTTGAATTGTTACTAACGAAGGTGTGAAAGCGTTTGGAGAGCCTTCTACATTTTCAACATTAGAAGCTGAAGAACCGACATTGGAACTTATGCTATCCAAATATGCGTTCATCCGTTTACGTCTCTCAGAGACATTAAGACTCACTGAACAATAGAGTATACTTATACGTATTATTTTGTAATTGAAATTTAAGAATTAAATTTATAAGATCAAACATAACAAATTATGTACCATTTGATATGTCGGACAACGGTGTTGCAGTATTGATATCTCCATACATGTTATAATATTTGTTAGTATAATAAAATATAAACATATATCAATGTAAACAAATGTAAAAAAAAAAACCGTAATGATTACCGTTAGATTTACGCCTCAGGTTACCAACTTTAGGTTTCGGTAAACTAAAAATCTCTTTTGGGGGTTCTGACATTGTAAAAGTTATTTTTTTTCTTCAATAAAATAAGTATGCTCCCTGAAAATTAAAAAAACATAGTATTGATGATTGAAAAATATTTGACAAACTCACGTATTTTACGCTTTAAGAAATTGTAGAATATAAAATATACAATGCAAAACACAAAAATATAGTGTTACAATGTTTAATACATTTTTTTAAAGCGGATTTTTAGATGATTTATTACGGTTATTATGAGTTCATCTTTTTTAATATTATACCAAATGTGATATACATTTATCTATATAAAATTAAATAAAATGAAGATGGTTCACCTACCATCATCAGCAATGTGTGTAACCTACATTTTATTATTATATTACCATTCAATAAAGCAAATTTGAATACAAAGACAGAGAGACGCGAGCATAATTGTATATTAAATACAATGATAAAGAACTATGTTTGTTAAGAAAACAAAATAAATCAGGTATGGTAAAAATGGACTTACAAAAGTCTTTGCTTCCACAGTCTGGAACAAAACTGAATGTGAAAAAGGAGTGTATTCGAAACACATAAACCGTAATTGAATGATGAAAGTGGGATAATGTTGATAGAATAAGTATAAAAGACTTGTATTGGTCTAATTATATAGTTGAAGTATAATTATGGAATGATTGAATTTTTTAGCTTGATTAGTAAAATAGACTTAAAATAAGCAAAATTAGTGCATGAAATGCTGCCATTCGTGTTGACTGGTCTTTTAATACATTTTTCTTAATGCATTCAAAATTAATTCGTGTTGACCGAATTAAAAATAAGCCAAATTAGTGCATGAAATGCTGTCATTTGTGTTGACTGGTCTTTTAATACATTTTTCTTAATGCATTCAAAATTAATTCGTGTTGACCGGATTAAAAATAAGCAAAATTAGTGCATGAAATGCTACCATTCGTGTTGACTGGTCTTTTAATGAGGGTGATTTTCAATATATCAACTACTCAAAAAATGAAATATTGGTATTTGATTTAGATTGATGACAAAGAATTATAATTAGCATACACAGCTACATATAATTTGAGTATATATAATTTATATTATCAAGTAATGTATATATAATCATGCTAATGAGACTAAGCTAATTGAGATATGATTGATTTAGTTTTTTTTTTTATTTTGAACAGCCAACAAAAAGCCACTTTTATTAATCACCAACCGTAAGCGAGACCCTCACAAGATCGACCAAATACAATAAGAAAACAGAAAACTAAACATACACAGTTACACCAACAGCAACATACATACTTTACCAACCAACTTTTTGCAGGTCAAACTTCCTCCAAATGTCCAAAGTAAAGTATGTCTTCTTCTCTCTCGCTTTGAACCATAGCAAACTCATCGCCTTGATTTCGCCAATGGTTATATGCACGACGCTTATTTGTTTTCGAAAGACGCTTCATTTCTGGATTTCCAAATCTACCAAACCGTTGTAAGCGAAATCACATACATATCCTTACTCCATTTTACCAACTCTAATGTAACACCGTGGAATTGAATTTCAATTTTCATAAATGCTCCATCCATTAGTCAAATGTACCAGGTACAAAGTCACACCAACTTTGATTCCAAGCATGATCATAGGCTGAAAAAAGAGTGCTAAGCATAAACGAACGAACAATAATGACTTATACAACAACTATATGCTCATTTCTGAGTTAATGGTGTTGCTTTCATCATCAATATGAGGTGAAGACAAAAGAAAAATGATAATTAATAAAATTAAACGGTGTTCAATAATGCATATAATGTTGATAGTCATAGTAGTATACTAAACAGTTACAATGACTTCTATCAAAAAGTTCTACACTATAACTTTTAATGAAATATAAACTATACCATATAACATCAAGGGATAAACTGAACAAAATTAGAGCACATATATGATAGGCTTCTTCACGGATTGTATAGAATGTAAGAATTAAAAGGTTAATGGGCGTCGGTTTTGTCAGCGATAAATTGTTTGAAATATAACTTTGAAGAATTATGTAATATTAATCACATTTAATTACTTAGATCTAACCTTCATTGATAGAGATCGTATAAAGACATATTAAAAGATTTACACCACTTAAGTCCATAACCTTGCATACCTTCAGCAAAATGATTAATTCCATTTATTCAAAATGTCTTAATAATAATTATAATGGCATAATCAATGGTTGACATTGACTCATGCCTTCAATTACCATTGATTATGCCATTATAATTATTATTATTAATATAATGGCATAATCAATGGTAATTGAAGGCATAGTAATTGAAGGGATGAGTAAATGTCAACTATTATTAATTATTAATGTTATTAGTCAATATTAATAATTAATAATAATAATTATAATGACATTTAATCAATGGTAATTGAAGGATTGAGTAAATGTCAACTATAATTAGTCAATATTAATAATTAATAATAATAATAATTATAATGGCATAATCAATGGTAATTGAAGGCATGAGTCAATGTCAACTATAATTAGTCAATATTAATAATTAATAATAATAATTATAATGGCATAATCAATGGTAATTGAAGGCATGAGTCAATGTTAACTATAATCAGTCAATATTAATAATTAATAATAATAATTATAATGGCATAATCAATGGTAATTGAAGGCATGAGTCAATGTCAACTATAATTAGTCAATATTAATAATTAATAATAATAATTATAATGGCATAATCAATGGTAATTGAAGGCATGAGTCAATGTCAACTATAATTAGTCAATATTAATATTTAATAATAATAATTATAATGGCATAATCAATGGTAATTGAAGGCATGAGTAAATGTCAATATTAATAATTAATAATAATACTTATAATTTCATAAACATTAAAAAATGTTAGGATTCTAAGTTAAAAAGATGATCAATCACCTTGAGTTGTGGCTCGGGTTGATTGACATACCATATCCAGTTGATCTTCTTGTTAAAAAGGTCATAAAAAACGGCATGCGTTCCACTACCTAAATCGAAGTTCAGGCACTTGCCGAGATCTTGATAAACCTTTTACAATCCTGCATAAATCTCCGAGTTTACATCACCAGAAAGATCCAACACCCCTCTCCAAGCACAGTACCCTGAGTACCTACAAATCATTCTCAACATTAGATTAACAAATCGACTAAAAGAATAAAACAAAATAAACACATATTAAAGGTTCTTCAAACCTTAATTTAAGGTCAGGGAGGAAAACTTGTCGAATCGAAGACAAACAACTGTTTATAAATCCAAATTAAAGAATGAATAAAAAAATTATCATGTGTGAACAGAATCAAGAATGCATAAAATCACTCAATTGATTCGGCCAGTACACACTAACCATTTATATATCGAACATAATCAATAATGCAAAAAAATTATGGATGTGCGATGGTATGTTTCAATAGAATACATGACCTAGAATCAAGAATGCAAAAGAAGAAGAAGGATGAATGTTGGTTGGAAGATTTGTTAGAGAGTATGATGAAAGAATGTAGTGTAGATTTATGTTTAGAAAAGAGTATTTATAGTGAGTTAGTTGGAGCTCCATATACAATATGGATATCTCAAACACTCTCTAAGGGCTTCATTCAACCCTAGATGACCTCAATTATTATATAGATAGATATGTTCCATTTTCGTCTAGAGATTATGATATGTTTTATTTTTTATATATTAACTTTAAAGCTTACACATTTAGGATGACAAATAATTTCAAACATGCATCATTTCACCTTTTCTTGCTCTTAATTTTAGGTGAAATTCAATAATTTGGTAGCATGAAATTAAAAGCTAGATGTTTCCTTGCATTTTCATCATTTACATAGAAAACTTAAGTAGTTAAGTACTCCATATAGGAACACCGTTCACAAAATAAAAGAAATACAGTTGTTTATTAAATAAAATCGGATTACAATACAATAATAAAATTAACAGAATACAAAGACAAAAGGAAAATTACAAACTAAGAAGAAAATACGAAAGAGGCAAAGGAAACTCGAAGCGACTGAGGCACGTGTAAAACACGCTTCCCTTAAAACACATTTCGGGCCACCCAGGTGAACCCGTCTGTTTCCCAGAGTACAACAGTCTAAGCAGATTGCAATGCCGGAGTTACCCAAGCACCTGAAACAGTACCTGAAACAAGAGCCTGCAACTCTGAAAAGTTAGGGAAATTTTCTGAAAGAAGGTGGTGGTTCGAGAACATGAATTGGAGAATTTTCAGTGTGTTAAAACAGAGCACATAACTCTGTATTTATACACGAAATTGAAACATCTCATTGATTACGAATTCAATGATAGAAATTAATTCCGAAATGAATACTGTGCAAAGTGCGCCATCAAAATGCCACATTACGCCCATCGCCCTTGTCCTGGTCCCGTGCCCGTGCCCGAGCCCGGGCGCGGGCGCGTCGGGTGCTTCGCACCCTCCTTGCTGCCACTGGGTGTGTCCTGTTGTATAGGAATATATTCCTCTACAGAATTCTAGATATAAACCAACACATGATTTATATTTTCACCAATGTGGGACAAGCACAAATTCCTCCAACTATAAAGTTCCACCACACACATAAAGCTTAGATCTCTCATTCACCTAGCTTTATAATTAAATGTCATTATATTACATTTAATATAATATTTAATTATTAAAATTTCCAACAATCCCCCACATGAATGGAGATCGACCCACACACTCAAGTGTCACAATAAAATTTCGACGGTTAAGTAATGCAGGATAGGTAGGTATTCCCTTTGAACCCTCCTTTGTGATGTATACTTTGTCTCCTAGCGGTTAGTAGACGCGGTGTCTTTGAACCAACCCCTTTTTATGTAGACATTATTACACGTCACACATTACTCTCCCTAGTCTGGTTAATCTCTCATTGTCGTGTCCGTTTATGGTCATGGAGCACTGTCCTAGTTCTGCGAGAGCTCTAGGAATTGCGCCCCCCCCAATTCCATTTGAAGCGACCCCACTTCTCTCTAACATAGGTGATTTTACCAAAATCATTAAAAGTCGTATGCTTAACCTCCTTTGACATCACTGATTGTTTAAGGATGGACTAGGAAGTGTGCAACTCCCTTTGTGTCTTGGGGTACTCCCCCACAGTGATCTTAGTTCGTACAGTTAGGTGGTCCTATTGAGCCTAGATCATGGGATCTCCAATCTTCTAGGATAGGTTTTCCGTTGTACAAACTTACTCCAAGGGCTTTAGTCCCATTCCTTTCGACGACTTGTGCACTGCCTCTCTGCTTAAGCCTTTTGTTAGTGGATCCGCAATGTTATCCTTTGACTTCACATAGTCAATTGTGATAACTCCTGTTGAGAGCAGTTGTCGTATCGTATTATGCCTACGTCGTATGTGCCTTGATTTACCATTATACATTGCACTTTTAGCTCTACCAATTGCCGACTGGCAATCGCAATGTATGCAAATAGCCGTCACAGGCTTAGGCCATCTTGGAATATATTCCAAAAACTGACGTATCCATTCTGCCTCTTCTCCAGCTTTATCTAAAGCAATAAATTCAGATTCCATTGTGGACCTAGCTATAAGAGTTTGCTTGGAAGATTTCCAAGCTATAGCTGCTCCTCCAAGGGTAAACACATAACCACTTGTGGATTTAGAATCTTTCATATCGGATATCCAGTTGGCATCACTGTATCCTTCCGCAACAGCTGGATCTTGGCCATAATGCAGTCCATAATTCCTCGTGTATCTCAAATACCTTAACAATCTTGTCATGCTCTTCCAATGTTCAGCACTGGGATTACTAGTATATCTACTTAGCCTGCTCACAGCATATGCTAAGTCTGGCCTGGTACATGACATGAGATACATCAAACTGCCAATGATCCTTGAATACTCCAATTGAGCAACACCTCTCCTCTATTCTTTGACAAATGTTGAGATGTATCAATCGGAGTTTGAGCCACACTTGTGTCTTCCGAATTAAACTTCTCAAGGATCTTATCCACATAATGAGATTGACTTAACACAAGACCAGTTTGGGTTCTAATAATCTTCACTCCAAGAATTACATCAGCTAGACCCATGTCTTTCATGTCAAATCTCGCTTTCAACATGTCTTTAGTAGATCTGATCATCTTGTCATCACTCCCAATGATAAGCATGTCATCCACATAAAGACACAAGATTACATAACCTTTAGAAGTGTCCTTCACATAGACACACTTGTCACATTCATTTATTTTGAAACCACTGTTAAGCATAACTTGGTCAAACTTTTGATGCCATTGTTTTGAAGCTTGCTTTAAGCCATATAGTGACTTGACGAGTTTACATACTTTGCCTTCTTGGCCAGGAGCAGAGAAACCCTCAGGTTGCTCCATGTAAATCTCTTCCTCTAATTCCCCATTCAGAAATGCAGTTTTTACATCCATTTGATGTATTTCCAAATTTCTCAAAGCTGCAATTGCAAGCACCAATCCTATAGAAGTTATTCTAGTCACAGGCGAGTATGTGTCAAAGTAGTCAAGACCTTCCTTTTGTCTATACCCTTTGATTACGAGCCTTGCTTTATACTTGTCAACAGAGCCATCAGCTTTCATTTTTCTCTTGAATATCCATCGATATCCAAGTGGCTTGCACCCTGGTGGAAGATCAACTAGCTCCCAAGTATGATTCTGCAAAATAGAATCAATCTCACTTTTGATGGCATCTTTCCATTGAGGTCCATCTGAAGAGGTGACTGCTTGTCGATAGGTTTGAGGCTCACTCTCAACCATGTAAGCAAGGAAATCAGGCCCAAAAGATTTTTCAATCTTTTGCCTTTTGCTTCTTCTTGGCTCAACCTCTTCAGCCTCTGATTGTTCATGGGTCTTACTTTGAACAACCCTATCAACCATTGTTGACAAACTCGCATGAGTTTGTACTAACATTGGGAACTCTTCTTCAAAATAAGTTGCATTTCCTGGCCTTGTTTCTAATATGGAGTTCTTATGAACATTAGGATTTTTGGACTCATGCACAAGAAAACGATGTGAAGTCCCATTTTGGGCATATCCAATAAATATGCAATCAACAGTTTTAGGCCCAATTCTAAGAGCCTTTGGAGGTGTAACAATTACCTTGGCCAGGCACCCCCACACTTTCAAGTATTTGTAGGATGATTTCTGCCCCCACCATAACTCATATGGTGTTACATCCTTATTCTTGAAAGGAACTTTGTTCAACAAAAAATTGGCCGACAAAATAGCCTCCCCCCACATGTCCTGGCTCATCCCAGAACTTATCAACTTGGCATTCATCATTTCTTTTAGTGTACGATTTTTTCGTTCCGCAATACCATTTGATTGGGGTGTATAAGGAGGGGTACACTCGTGTATTATGCCACTTTTGGCACATTCATCCCCAAATGGCGAAACATATTCACCTCCCCTATCACTTCTCACACGCTTTATTTTCTTATTAAGTTGGTTTTCAACTTCAGCTTTAAACAAGATAAACTTGTCAATTGCTTCATCTTTACTCTTAAGTAAATACACATAACAATACCGCGTACTGTCGTCAATAAAAGTAATAAAATACTTATTGCCACCTCTAGTGGGAATTGATTTCAAATCACACACATCAGTGTGAATCAAGTCAAGGGGCTCAGTTATTCGATTAACTGATTTAAATGATGATCTTGTTTGTTTGGCTTCAACACATGTTTTACATTTTCATTTAAGTCTATGGCAAATGTTGGTATGTAATCTAATTTAATTAAACGACGCATTGAATTAAAATTAACATGACCAAGACGACCATGCCAAACATTAGGAGACTCAACCAAGTAAGCAGAAGTAGTAGCGTTCTTATTCATGTTCTTAGTAACAGCCATTACATTGAGTTTGAACATACCATTCTGGGCATAGCCCTTACCAACAAACACACCACGCTTACTTAAAACAAACTTGATACTCTCAAAAAGCAAACGAAAACCAAACTTGTTAAGCAACCATCCCGACACAAGACTTTTACGCAAGTCGGGAACATAAAGCACATTGCTTAAAGTGAGCTCTTTTCCAGAAGTCCACTTCAAGATCACATCACCCTCTCCCTTGATATCTGGTGTAGCAGCATTCCCCATGTACAGCTTCTCATCTCCCACCACCTCTTTAAACGTACTAAAGAGGGTCTTGTCTAGGCAAACATGACGAGTAGCCCCAGTGTCCACCCACCACCCTTTTGGGTTGTTAGTCACCAAATTAACCTCCTCCATCATGGCAGTGAGGTCTGAAATCATGACCACTAAAGGCACATCATCATCAACAACCATAAGCGCCTTCTCACGTTTAGGTGCTTTGCATTGATCAGCTTTGTGACCAGCTTCATTACAGTTGTAACATTTCCCTTTGAAGGAACTAACCTTCTTTTTCACACCACCTTTTCTAGGCCCAAGGTCCCGACCCTTACCTTTTGATTTTTCACCAAATTTGTGACCTTTGTTGCCCTTATTCCCCCTTGAAGACTGACCATGCTCAACAATGTTAGCTTTTGCAGTACCTTCAACTTGAGTTCCTTTTAGAGACACTCTGTTATCTTCCTCAATACGCAAGCGAACCACAAGGTCTTCAATGGTCATTTCCTTTCGCTTGTGCTTAAGGTAATTCTTGAAGTCCGTCCAACTTGGAGGAAGTTTCTCAACTATTGCAGCCACTTGGATCACTTGCAATTCTTGGACTTGGCTAATAACAGTTTTGGAATCCACCATTTTATAGTCCAAGAATCGAGCCACAACAAACTTTTTAGTACCAGCATCTTCAGTTTTGTACTTACGTTCCAAAGATTCCCAAAGTTCTTTGGCAGTCGTTATTTTGCAGTACACATTATACAATGGATCAGCAAGTCCATTCAACACATAGTTTTTGCATAGGTACTCAGAATGCTTCCAAGCATCAAGTGCGCTCAGAGATTTAACGTCAGAGTTCCCTTCACCAAGTTAAGGGGGGCCTCAATCAAGAATCTCGCAAGATTCAGAATTGTCAAGTAAAACAACATCTTTTGCTGCCATCTTTTGAAGTTCAATCCAGAAAACTTCTCTGGTTTTTCAGCATGGTTTGCAACCGCCTGGGCTGCCTGGGTGCCAACTAATGGCCCCACAGTGGTGGATGTTGGTCCAACGGTTGTTGATGAAGCGCTAGCATTCGTAGCCATTTCTGAAACAAAAAAATAATGGTCAGAAATAATCAAACCAAGAAATAATCCTTTGAATTTTACAATTCGGTTTACAAAAAACCAAACTGTTTGGTTTACAGAAAACCAAGGCAAACTCACAAAGAGTTTAAAGAAACAATTTTATTTTGTAATCCGAAAATTTTAAAACAAAGTATGAACGAAGTTTTAAATTCTGTTTTAAGCTTGTAGGAACACCGTTCACAAAATAAAAGAAATACAGTTGTTTATTAAATAAAATCGGATTACAATACAATAATAAAATTAACAGAATACAAAGACAAAAGGAAAATTACAAACTAAGAAGAAAATACGAAAGAGGCAAAGGAAACTCGAAGCGACTGAGGCACGTGTAAAACACGCTTCCCTTAAAACAGATTTCGGGCCACCCAGGTGAACCCGTCTGTTTCCCAGGGTACAACAGCCTAAGCAGATTGCACTGCCGGAGTTACCCAAGCACCTGAAACAGTACCTGAAACAAGAGCCTGCAAGTCTGAAAAGTTAGGGAAATTTTCTGAAAGAAGGTGGTGGTTCGAGAACATGAATTGGAGAATTTTCAGTGTGTTAAAACAGAGCACATAACTCTGTATTTATACACGAAATTGAAACATCTCATTGATTACGGATTTAATGATAAAAATTAATTCCGAAATGAATACTCATTATGAGGCCATAATTTCATTTGACTGTTTTAGTTTGAAAAGTCAATGATTGAAATTAAGTCTGGAAACTCATTAATCAGTACGAAGTGCAAAGTGCGCCATCAAAACGCCACATTACGCCCATCGCCCTCGTCCCGATCCCGGTCCCGGTCCCGGTCCCGTGCCCGAGCCCGTGCCCGGGCGCGTCGGGTGCTTCGCACCCTCCTGGCTGCCATTGGGTGTGTCCAGTTGTATAGGAATACATTTCTCTACAGAATTCTAGATATAACCAACACATGATTTATATTTTCACCAATGTGGGACAAGCACAAATTCCTCCAACTATAAAGTTCCACCACACACATAAAGCTTAGATCTCTCATTCACCTAGCTTTATAATTAAATGTCATTATATTACATTTAATATAATATTTAATTATTAAAATTTCCAACACTCCATAAGTCAATATCCACTTTCATAAAAATTTAATTACAACTTTTTTACTTACAAAAATATTTGAATAATGGGTGTGGTTAGTTTTGGAGAGAAACTTACGGTTAACCTATAAAAAAATAGTTTAGAAATGCAAATTTCTTGCGTTCCCTTTAAAAAAAACACAACAAGGTTGAAATTTTTTTTGAACGATAAACAAACTTTTTATTCAAACCAAACGGCTAGCAAGACGCTAGCCAATCACCAAGTACATTCATACACCAAGATAACTAAAGTAAAACCTTACAACAAAATTATACCTACCATCCTATCTTATGTAATTGTAAACTCTTCCATAGATTCCAATCAAGGTTATTGATTTTGGCTCGTGATCTAATCCATGAATAGCTTAGCGTCTTCACCTCGCCAAGGGTCTGGCTGATCGAACATTGATATTGGTTAAAAACTAAATTGTTCCTTGCTCTCCATAAACACCAAAGGGTTGTGAGGCATATTGCGTGTATCGTCTTCTTTCTCTTTGTTAAACCATCTTCAAATTCCGCAAGATCCAATATGTCTTTAATCCCAAATGCGAAGAACGGCTTAAGTTTGCACCATTGAGTGACCAAATTCCACACAGTTTGAGCATATTGGCAGTCGACTAATACATGGTAAGTAGCTTCTTGGTAGTCTGCGCTGAATGGACATAGAGTAGAGCCGTCGTTTACGTTCCTTCCAGCCAAAGCTAAGGGTACATAACTTACTATGAAAGGCAAATGGCCTTTAATAGGTAAACAAGCAAAGTACAAGCAGATAATGCACCATATACGTCTAAACCGAGTACCACCACCGTAATTAATTAAATTGTACAAAATTATTCACTAGAAAAAGCTGATGGTCTTCAGTCGTAGTTATAAGATTGCTTCAATTATTAAAAACAGAGTGATAATTAATGGACTAATCCTTATTATTCTAATTGTTTATTCTTCTTTCTTGGTATGTTTTTGTACCCCAGTTAACAGACCAGATACTCAATATAGACTAAAAATGCTTCAGTTTTTAAATGTATGCTTTTTTTATGAATTCAATGTTTCTGAGGCATTGATTTCTTCAATTACAAAGGGAGTGATTATTTTTTGATGAAATTACTAGAAGGGTCAAAAATGGAATATTTTTATAATATTTTACGAATTAAACAAGATTTCAATGAAAGAACCATTTTGCATAACGACAACTCCTAATTATGTGTTATGTAGTAATACTATGGTGTTTGAGATTGAGTTTGGAGATGCAAAAGTGCTTTTGGTTAAAAGTGTTTATTTGCTTATGACTTTTTGAGAAGGAGTTTTAAAAAAAGTGTTTGGATTAACTTTTGGGATGAGAAATGTCAAACAGTCAATAAATTGTTGTTTTTTAAGTGTTTCGTTTAATTTATTGTGAATATTGGTTGTATGGGTGGTATATTTGTAATTTTTTTCCAAAAGCCAAAAGCCAGGATTTCTAACTTTTCTTCCACCCTTAAAAGCCAAAAGCCAAAAGTCAAAACAGAAAGTGCTTTTGGGTTACACAAACAGCTTATTGACTTATTGGCTTTTTGAAAAAGCCAATAAGTCAATAAGTTGTTTTGAAACTCAATCCCAAACACCCTCTACGTATGTTTAGCTAGTTTGATCGTCTAAAACGGAAGGGAGTCCTGGCGTGGTTTATGGCGTGGAAGGCCATTAAAGCCCCACACACCACCCTCGTGGCGTGAAAATTGGGGCGTGGTTCTTTGGGCGGGATGTTCTTCATCGACGTGGGACTATGCAATTGTTAAATAAACAATTAAATATAATTACGATTATTATTTAAATATTTAATCAAATAAACATAACACCCACACACCACCTCCACCTTTGTCCGACCTCTCTCCACCAGTTGAGTCGTCGCCATATGGCCCGACACTGACTTGCCACCGCCACTTACTCACTATTGGCCGCACCCGCCTCCTCACTTTGTTTCGGTCGAACCAAGATCATATCTCTCCATGCGTCGCCGTCAGTGCGTACACCGCCACCCATGCAGTGTCTGTCTCTTTTATCGTGCCAGATTTCCATGGTGATTTCTGTTGATCAAAGTGTTGATTCGGATTTGGGAGTTCGCGAACCCGTCAAACTAGCGTGACATTTGTCGGATGTATCGTGCGTTCTTTGATTTTTTGGCAAAGGTATAAACCTAAACAATCTATGGTTGGATTATTTGTAATTATTTAAAAGTGTTGTAAATGGATCACTGACAGGATTAAATCGGATTTAACGATGGAAAATTGGATTGTAATAATCTCACCTTTATATTGTTGGCTAATAATAATCCCACCTAAGTTTATTCTTCCCACCAGTCCCACCTTTTAAAAGTTTTTTTTTCATTGCACTCGCCGTTAAGTTACACTAACGTTGTTAGTTGAAACTCACAATTTTAGGCGATTGTTCACCGGATTTGAAAGAGAGAATCGAGACGATGATATTGGTATGTTCAATTGCCGAATGAGCATGGTTTGATGGTTTAATTGTCGGTTCCGGTCATCCCCTCCGACAAGAACATCAACCTGAAACCCATCAAACCATGCTCGTCTCTGCAATTGAACATACCAATATCATCGTCTTAATTCCCTCTTTCAGATCCGGTGAACAATCGCTTAAAATTGTGAATTTCAGCTAACGGTGTTAGTGTGACTTAACGGCGGGTGCAATGAGGAAAAATAAATTAAAAAGTGAGAATGGTGGGAAGAATAAACTTGGGTGAGATTATTATTGGCCAACAACACAACGGTGGGATTATTAGAATCCAATTTTCCTTTAACGATTTGTGTACACGCTTTCGCTACTCGAATAATAAGTGATATTAATAAATATACAAAACCGGATTTTATAAAATTAAAATTGTACATTGATTCCCAACTACGGTATCAGAGCAAAGTGTGTCACGTAAATTTTGAACATGCTCACCTGAAGTTTTACAAAACGCTGCCTCAATGGCAAGGCAGATAGCACGGGTAGAGGTCAAACCAACGGTGACAGAGAGGGCTTCTTCAGTGATACAGGCGTTGAGAAGGATGATGGCTTGTTGTTCTGCTTGAAGCCAAGTAAGATAATAGGGTCGTTTGTCATTAGCACTAATCAAAGGAGGAGGCGTCGAAGTGGTGCCATCGACATGGGATAAAAGTTGTTGACAAGTGAAGAGGGGAATCATTTGTGTCTTCCAATAAATATAATTTGCATATGAGAGTTTTTTTTTTTTGAAAGGTGCATATGAGAGTTTTATAACAATCATGGGTACAACGCCATTCATGAGAAGATTAACGGTATCATGAATAAATGTGTAATTGATTGATTAACTAGAATTAAGGGAATACAATATCTAGACACCAAATTCACATCTAAACACCTATCTCTACTACCTAATTAAGTAGGAGAGATGGGTAAAAATGTAATTTCACCATCATTTTAAGATGGCATACAAAAGGTCACAAGGTAAACAACTATATTTTTGCCAAATCATTCCCTTTATGCCCCTATGCACAACATTTTATTACAATTGTACAAATGACTAATGCAAGTCATCTCTATTATTATTATTATTATTATTATTATTATTATTATTATTATTATTATTATTATTATTATTATTATTATTACTACGCATTCAATTCATTAACCTATGCATTTACCCCTGTTAATAACATATCAACCCTTTGCGTAATGGAAGCGTCTCGCATTCAACTCATGCGTTACAACCAGTCAATCCCCCTGTTAATAGTAATGAAACTATACTGCAACTCACAATTATCTAAGCTTGCTTTTTGTGTACAAATGACTAATGCAAGTCATCTCTATTATTATTATTATTATTATTATTATTATTATTATTATTATTATTATTATTATTATTATTACTACGCATTCAATTCATTAACCTATGCATTTACCCCTGTTAATAACATATCAACCCTTTGCGTAATGGAAGCGTCTCGCATTCAACTCATGCGTTACAACCAGTCAATCCCCCTGTTAATAGTAATGAAACTATACTGCAACTCACAATTATCTAAGCTTGCTTTTTGTGTAACAATATTCTAGAAGATTATATGAACTCGTTTTTCTTTTCTAATAATTGTGAAATGCCATAATTGACACCCTTTCCGGTCCTGGGGTTTAGTCATCGTCAAATTCGGTTTTCGGTTTGGATTGGTGTGATCTGGTTTGACTTGATTCACCCGTCACGCTTAGAGGTGATTTAAAATTATTCAACTCATTTTGACCTTAAATTTCAACTTTGAATTCATGTATTTAAATAAATAGGTTTGCAGCCAAATAAATGGAACCTATAAGTGGCTTGAACGTCAACGATGCATGCAAATAGGTATATGATGTTGGCTTGAAGCGGGTTACTGTTACAAATGATCCGAGATCAAATGGTGAGTTGTTGATTCCTATGCTTAATCTACATGTGTAAATATCTTTGACCAAAACATTTTCCCGATCCATATCTCAAAATATGATGTTCAACTTCACACATAAAGCGATATGTACATGATGAGTTTTTTTGCCATTTTACTTAATATTGCCATATTGGTTTTGTATTGAATGGCGGCCCAGGCTATATTAAGTCTTGGACTAATGATTTCTTCTTTTTGACTTTGTTAGTTGTTGTTTGTAGAAAAATTAATTTGATCAGTTTCTCAAAACGTTTCAGGCTCAACCCCAACAGATTTTGGTCTCCATGCAACGCACAGTGTAGCGTTTCCTTGCTAATTCAGGTAACATCATGTGGTTATTATTTAATTTAGGTGCAAGGTTGTAAGTGTGTTATTAATATGTATTCGTTTTAGGTATGTATACAACATTCACTCGAAATAGGCCTAAAATTTCGAATATTAAGATTACTTTTTTATGTATTTAAATGTGACGTGTTTGAATGCTATAAGGATTACCCGTACTATTTATTATAACACATTTACAAGTTGTATTTTGATATATTCTTCTACACTTGCCTCTTGAGTGAAAAGCAATGGTTGGTTGCAAATTGATGTTGTCATAAGATAACAGTGAATTTAAAGTATTATGTAATTTGTCATTTTATTTACATTGAATTAGCTGCAATTCTCATGAAACGGCAGCCATATTATTCTGCTCTAAATCTGATATTAAGACCTATTCAGTTGCATTTTGTAAATGCCTGCAGCCGCAGGGTGGTATAAATGCAGCATTAGGAAACATGACTGAGGATAACCGGAGGTTACACATGTATGACGCCGTTAAGGGAAGCTACTTGCTAGGTACTTATTCTATAACTGATTGGTTTTTATGGACAGTGTTAAGGTAATGAACCACAGTTCACATGTATTAGTGTTCACATAACATTTCACTCAGTCAATACCTATATTTTGCATGTTCTCTCTATATGCTTTATCTTATAGATAATATTGTTGCAAAAGATTTGTTTATTCTTTATTTTATTTTTGTTTTGGTATGATGACAAAGGTTTTTCATTTCTTTAGGTGATCAAGATGCAAGATGCTATCGTATATGAGTATAGAAGCACCAAAATCATTTATTGAGTTTGAAAATTACAGTTTACCATTCTCTCGAACCGAGAAGGGAAATATATACCAATTTGCATTTGGTGGTCAGATAATAAATTGTCCTTTGAAAATTGATATATTGTTGAATTAGCACATAAATTTTATAAATAACATAAGGAAACTTGTAGCGCAACGAGCAGGACAAAAACATAAACACCCGCGACAACGCGCGGGCATTTTTACTAGTACTAATAACAATGTAGACAAAATATAAATACTATCTAACAAAGGTTATAAATTGTTATAATGATTGTTTCTTTATGGTAGCCAAAACCATTGCATGCATTTTTTTTATAAGTAATATAATAATTATCTTAAATTAAAGTATTTTATAAAGCATAACTTTTAAATTGTTTGCCCATAAAAGAGATGACCGTGTAATAAAATGAAAAGTAGTGAAGAAAAAAAGAAGTAAAAGAGAATAACTGTGTACCCAAAAGGACTACACATTTAAAAGGCGTTGTCAATTACTGAAAGATAAGCAATTTCCATTTTCAGATTAAAAAATAAAATAAAATAAAATAAGTTGAAATGTTTCGAATTTATATGTTTAGACTAGTGGGAGTGGGGGCGGGAGAGGGGCGGGAGAGGGGGGGGAACACCGCCGCCATAGGGGCGGGATGACCGGCGTGGGGCTGAGGGCGGGGAGGAGAGCACTGGCGTGGGGGGGAGAGGAGGGACACGTGGCGGCATGTTATTGGCCCAACATATTTGAACGTTACCTTAAAAAAAAAAAAAAAAAAAAAAATTAATTTCAAACGGCTATAAACAAACGGTCAAAAAAATAAATTTTTTATAAATTACCCCCATTTCACTACAAAACACCCACTTTAACCAAATTTTATACACTTTTCAACCAAATTTATACAATTTTCATCCATATTTTATACACTTCCTCAACCAAAAATGAACCCTTACAACCGAGGCTTCGACCCGAACAACCCATACGCGTATGTCCCAAACCCGAATACACCACCGGTTCGCCCGATCCCAAACCGTCCACCCATTCCTTCACCTTGTCCCGACTACGCGGGTTATGCGGGTTTCATTAGTGGGCAAATTTATCCGAATTTCCCATTCAATGATTCTCTCGTTCCTTCACAACCTCCTTCACAACTTCCTTTAACCCAAACCGTACCCGAAACACAACCACAAAATGTCGCGGGATCATCTTCGGGTAAAACCCCCCCTCCAAGAAGAAGTCACAGGAGGAAGACCCCGGAGGAGAAAGCAATAGCCGCCGCTAACCGCCAACCACTTAAGTGGACACCCGATGAAGAGCTCGCTATAACGAAAGCGTGGATAAGCGAGTCGGAAAAACAAGAAGGTATTTGTAATAATTTTTTTTTGCTAATATTTTTTTTTTATACACTTGGTGTTGCTAATATTTATTATTTTTTTTTTTTGTAGGAACTAGTCGCCATAAAGTTGAGTTTTGGAACGACATAAACGCCGCGTTCCATGGGTTGATGGGACGAGAGTTCTATCGAGCAAACGATAGTCTCTCGTCCAAGTGGACAGTGTAGTCCCGAAATACTAGATCTTGTTGAATGCAATAGATTGTTATCACTTAGAAACACCTATTAGTTAGGTGTTTCAAGTGATTAATCCAAGAAACAAATAAAACTAGATGAACATTTAAAGACCCGACACACACAATGAATAACATAATGATTCCATAGCAGATTTGAAGATGAATAACCTTGGAATATGATTAAGTACGCACGTATGCAAAGTGTGCTTACAAAGATAAAACTCCAAAACCCCAACCCTAGAGCTGTGCACACACATTCTTTATATAGGACAGCACCTGGGCCTGCGCACTTAACACAAGTGCGCAGGGCCCGTCCAAATAAGTGCGCAGACTAGGGTTTGAGCACTAAACATTGTATTAATTACATACTAAGTCCTTCAACTATCAAACTATACAATAAACACTCAAAAGTCTCTATTCTGGTAACTGTGGTCTCAAAATAACCCAACAATACTCCCCCTAGACCACAGCTACCAGTCTTCAATCTTCAGTCAACCTCCACATCGCTTTCCTCCCCCTCAACCTGTGCAGGAGGGTCTTGTAAGTACAGTGTGACTGGATCTACCTCGGCTGCTGGAGAAGTTTGGATAGATTCTGTTGTAATTCCTTCAGGATTAGCTGCTGATGCAGGATCTTTTGGAAGTACCTCTGAAGCAGCAGTTTCTGTAGCAGCAACAGCTTCAGTTTCTTTAGCAGCATCAGCAGCAGCAGCAACAGCAGCTTGTGCAGCCTTCTCCATGTCTTCTTTTTCTTTATCAGCTGCGTTTATCCTGTCAACTAAATCCAGCAGCTCACTCTTCAATTTCAAAGCCCTATCTACTGCTCTTCTAAACAGCACGGCTTCTTCAAACAGTGTGTTTCCAGCACCAACGTTGATCTGATTCGCAAAAAGCATATTCAGATCTGATAAGTTTAGTGCGAACACATCAACCGGATCCAAGATTCTCAACACCTCTGAATCATTTTCCAGCTTGATCACTGCTTCACCAGTGTTGCTGTCATAAAACCATTTCTTGAAGTTTCTTAGCATCACTGGAAGCTCGGGTCTAATCGGAACTCGTGTGACGACCTGAGGAGGGTCTATCACATAAGTTATCATTCCTCTTCCCGTTGCTGGATCGATTCTGGTCTTTGATATTCTTCTTCTAGGCTTTTGCGGCTTGAATATCTGGAAGTCACTTTCACATTCTTTCCTGATAAAGTTCTCAACCATGCCAGCTTGTGAGTCAAGAGAGGGATTAATGAATGGGGCCCTGCTAAGTTCCCTGATGTCCCATCGGGGAAGAGATTTCAGCTCCTTCTGACCCTTGAAGTATTGGATTACCCCCCCTCTCCTTTTCACAGCAAACAGTCCCTTTTCAGCATCATACTTCCACGAGATAATCTTTTCTCGATGAGCTGACCTGGTATGATGAATGTTCTGATGTAAAGCAGGAATGGTAATTGGCTTTCTTGGGAACCATGCTGCTCTTTCAGGGTCTAGTTTGTGCCCATCAGATGTCTCATAGATGACTTCTTGATCGGTTCCCATCTCTACAAAACTGTCAGGCATCTCATCTTCACTGACCTCGTCCACTTCACTGGCCTCAGCCTCCTTTTCTTTCTCCTTTTCCGCCTCCAGAAACTTTCCAAAATCAAAGGTTTCGTCAAAAGTGGCTCTGGGAGCACCTGTTAACTGCTGCCTCAGATCCTGAAACATGTCAAACATCTGCACATGAACCTGATGTTGAAACTTAATCAGGTATCTTTGATCCTTGATCACTTTCTCCATTTTCTTGTTCTTGACCTTGAGCTTTTTCACCTTCTTTCTTAGCTCTTGGTTATTGTGCACATCAGCTTTCATTGTGCAGAATTCCCTGGCCGCAACCTTACCTATTTCCTTCACAAGCTTCTCGTATAGTTCCTGATGCACCGGTTTTCGACGAGGTGCAGCAGGAGCCGATGAAGAAGGTTCAGCTGATCGGTGGGTAGGAGCTTTGGGGGCTGATGCAGTGGCAGTGGAAGGCCCTGGAGCAGAAGTTGCAGCAGTAGAAGGCCCTGGTTGGTTTGGTTGTTCTTCCCCAAAAATCCGTTCCATGTACACTTGCTCCTCAATATCATCCGGTGTTATCACTCGAGGGATCTCAGATTCAGGAAGCTGTTGTCTTCTTTTCTTTCTAGCTTCCCTTTCATATTCAGCTACTACTCGTACATTTTCTGCAGCTTCAATCTGTTCGGGTGTCAAAGATTCTCTCGATTCTTGCAGTAAGCCAGCTGGCCTCTTCTTCATGCTGGGCTTCGCTCGAGCTGGCTCAGATGCCACTCTTTTGCCCCTGGCCTTTTCTTGGGCGATCTCTTCGGCAGTTGGCTGAGCTGATGTAGTGGGTTCAGATGGTTCGGGTGTGCGAGCAGCTGTGGGTTGTAGTCGAGCCTGAGCAGTGTCTGCCTTTCTCTTATTGATCTTGTTGTAGATCTCTATGACAATCGGATATCGCTGAGCCGCATACATGTGCTCAAGCATTGGTTCCCAATCTGGTGTGTTGCATTCTGTGAAGAATCTAGCCCCTCTGGTGAAAATGTATTCATCACCGAGAGGCAGATTCTCGTGCTGAGTGTTGATCATCATCTGAATGAACCTGGGGTACATCGCCCATTTCCCCGACCCAGCCTCTGCATTCTTTATCAAGTAGTCAAAAATCATCCCGGATAGGTTGAACTTTTCATCTTTGCAGATCTTTATCATAGCCGTTGACCATTCAGTACTGAGTGCATTGTAGCCTCCCTTTCTGTGACCTAGAGACATAATGAATACATGACTAATGAGTCTCCAGTCTCTCGTCAGTTGTGTCTTCTTAACATCGCCCCTCTTGTCAAATTCGCCTTTGCAACCGAACCTCCTGAACTGTTCATGAATGTCTGCTTTTGCCATAAATCTGACGGTTCCTGGTTCATCCCGTAGTCTCAGCACTGTTCGAACTGTATCTTCAGTAATGAATAGAGGCTTGTTTCGGACTGTTGCTTTGATACGCTTGACTCCTGCAACTGTTTCAACTCGAGCAGAACGCCAGAAATCCTCAATGTGTGAAACGTACACTGGTTCGACGTTCTCCACAGCAAAACTGATTCGGCTGCGTCTAATCCAGGTCACAACGTCTTTGAACTGCACATCATCGGTATCTAGATTCATTGGCTGATTGTGCATGCCTCTACGATCCCATTCAAGTGCCATCTGTTTAGCCAAGAGCACGAAACGCCAATTAGATCTCGGATAATTGATTTTAGACTTAAACTTACACGGACAACGAACTTACACCTAGATCTTATTAATATTTTAGATTTTGAATTTTAACGGTCAATGGATTAAGGATTGATGAATTGATGTTATCGGTGTCAATGGTACGTTTGAATTTTAGTTATTTGATTATTAAGGTCCGGTTTTGAGTTCGTAGTCCGTTAAAGTGTCTTAATAGTCAAAAAGAAAGATGTGTGTGGTTTAGAGTCCAAGTGTTCAAGAGTGTCAAGTACTCAGTCCAGTTCAAGTACTCAGGCCCATTTTAGTTCGCAGGCCCATTTAGGTACGCAGGCCCATTTAAGTACGCAGCCCCATTTAAATATGCAGGCCCATTTTAGGTACGCAGGCCCATTTAAAAGTCAAGTGCTCAGTCAAGTGCGCACATACTTTGACTGAGCACTTAGTTATCACTTAGACCAAACCAAGTACGCAGGTGAGTTCACCCGGGCATGGTAACCCCTTAGATCATAGAGTCAGGTCTGCGTACTAAGCAAGTACGCAGACACTTGAACCTTCGTTCAAGATTTCAAGTCACAGTTATGTACGCAGATGATTAGGGTTTCTGTGTACTTATATGACTATGAAACAAGTACGCAGTCTCTATGAGACAAGTGCGCACATGTTCATATGTCAAGTACGCAGATCTTCAAATCTTCAAGAACCCAATTAATACAAGAACAATCAGCATAAGAACCGTTTATAACCTGTAATCTCAACAAATAAATCATTAGAAACATAAGATCTACCTTGATAATCAGTAAATACGAGTTAATGAACACAGAAACAAGGTATGGTATGAGTGATTAGTGTGTGATTGGTGTGTGATTATGATATTGATGATGATGAACGGTGAAGATGATGATGAACAGGTGATTTTGGGGTGATTAGGGTTAGTAAGAAAACTGTTAAGGGTGATAAAAGCTTTTGACCAATATTGACCAGTATATATATACATGGGCTATTGGGCCTGCGCACTTGAGTTAAGTGCGCAGGGCCCCAACAAGTACGCAGATGCCCACAAATATGGCCCAAAGATTGAAATTAAAGCCCAAATCCTTTAGATTAAGGGGGTTTTACCAAATCCTACCTTCTGCATTCAAGATCATACTAACCATACCTGCCGGAACCCGTTTCAACTTCCCGTTGGATAGCTGCAGCCTAAGAACAATTGTCGGTATGCTTGTCCACTTAAATCCATGCCCTTTCTCTTTCAACATGTGTTTGGTGATATTGTTTATCATGTTTTTCGGTAATATTGACGAAAATTTTATGGACCCCACAGTGTGCTAGGTATTGGCCTACCGATCCTCAAGGTTTATTGAAATATAATGATGAGAGCTTCAGGTCTATGTTACCATAAGCAGAGAAGATGATCATTATCTTGATCAGATGATGAGAGCTTCAGGTCTATGTTACCATAAGCAGAGAAGATAATCATCTGATCGTTTGGTGAGCTATCTATGTATGTTTGCACGTCACTAACATTGCGTGTCTTTTCTGCTCAATTTCAAAAAAAAAACTTTGTTTTTCTTAGCCCCGCATTGGTAGCTTGCACTCTTAGGTGTCTTTTGATTTGCTTATGCACAAAATTTTCTGTGTCTTTTAATTTCTCAACCTATGTATGACCGGACTCAGCTTGTGCAGACCTAAAGCACAGTGGGAATCCAGCTTTCCGTGTAGATCTTCATTGTTGATCACCTAGTGGCAGTTTACCTGATTTCAGGCTGAATCTACCGACATATCGTTGCTTGAGGCCACAACATCCTCTGGGTCCTATTCACATGCTAACGAGATATGATTAGTTCCTATCATTTCCTGAATTAATTTTGCAATAAGAATAGACCGGTTCACTTTCTCCCCCAAAAATCTTGTTTTAAAGGAAAATGAGATTTTTCTTTTTATAAAATATAAATTAAATTATTTTTTTTTTTTTTTTTTTATATTTTTTTTTTTTTATTCAAAGTTGATCATCTCAAGCCATGAAACCAACTGATGAAACCGGGTTTTATCAAAAGCTTTTGTAAAGATATCTGCTTTTTGATCAGCAGTATCGATAGGCAACACCTGTATGTAGCCTTTGTCGTGAGCATCGCGAATTGAGTGAATCCGAATTTCAATGTGTTTGGTTTTAGAGTGGTCAATTGGATTCTTCACGATGTCACGACATGCATCATTATCAATGAAAATAGGTGTATGCATGATATTCAAACCGTAGTCCAAAAGCTGATTTTGGATCCATAACACCTGACAGCAACAACTGGAAGCAGCTGTGTATTCGGCCTGAGCAGTAGAGATTGACACGGTGGTCTGCTTCTTGCTTTGCCAAGACACTAGCCGGTTACCCAGAAATTGACAGCCACCAGAGACAGATTTTCTGTCTATCCTACAACCCGCATGATCACTATCAGAGTAAGCGATTAGATCAAAGTTATCGCTCTTAGGATACCATAAACCAAGTTTAGGTGTTCCTTTGAGGTAGCGGAAGACTCTTTTTACTGCAGTCTCATGCGATTGCTTAGGATTAGACTGAAAGCGCGCACAGCATCCAACTGCCCACATTATATCTGGTCTGCTAGCTGTAAGATACATCAGAGAGCCAATCATTGATCGATATGTATGAGGATTCACTGAAGGCCCCTGAAGATCTGGTACAAGTGTTGTTTGGGCCGCAAAAGGAGTATTGGACGGCTTGCAATCGGTCATGTTGAATTTTGCCAAGATGTCTCTTGTATACTTCGCTTGATGAATTAGAATTCCGTCTTCTTTTTGTTGTACTTCCAAGCCTAAGAAAAACGATAATTCTCCCATCATGCTCATTTCAAACTGAGACTTCATGATGCTTTCAAATTCCCTGCACAAATTTTCATCAGTGGAACCAAAGATAATATCATCAACATAAATCTGTACAAGGATAGAGTGTTTATTGACTTCTTTGGTGAATAAGGTCATGTCGATCTTCCCTCTAGTATACCCATTCTGCAGCAAGTATGATGATAAGGTCTCATACCAAGCTCGCGGAGCTTGATGAAGTCCATAGAGAGCCTTATCCAGTTTGTAATATTTATTGGGATGATGGGGATCTTCAAAACCTGGGGGTTGACACACATAGACCTCTTCTTTGATTTTCCCGTACAGAAATGCACTTTTCACATCCATCTGAGAGACTTTGAAGTTCTTGTATGAGGCGTAAGCCAGGAAGATACGAATAGCTTCAAGTCTAGCAACTGGAGCGAACACTTCCTCATAATCAATGCCCTCCTGTTGACGAAATCCCTGAACGACTAAACGAGCCTTGTTCTTAATTACCACGCCTCGTTCATCCATTTTGTTGCGAAAAACCCACCTTGTTCCAATAGGATACTTTCCTTCAGGTAAATCCACAAGCTCCCAAACCTTTAGCTTCCTAAACTGATACAGCTCATCCTGCATGGCTTCAACCCAACTTGCATCTCTGACAGCATCTTCAATACTGAAAGGTACCGTCTGAGATAAGAAGGCTGAAAGTGCAATATTCAGTTTGTCTGCCTGATTTCTAGTAAGAACACCCTCAGAGATTGGTCCAATGATGTTCTCCACAGGGTGATCCTTAAAAGATTTAAATCCCATGTTCGGTTCTTCTTGAATATGGGAAGGCAGATTGGAAAGATGATCTGTAGGAGTTGACGAACTGGATGGATCATTTGCAGACTGTTGTGCTGAAGATGTTTCTTCTGAAGCTGGAGTAACTTCAGGAGATGTAGAGGTGTCAACAGTTGCATCACCATTTGTGGTTTGAAGGGGAACAATTGGATCAGCTACGAGTGGAGAGAAGCGGGTGGTAAAAGGTGCTGCATCGTCTTCTGAAGAGTAAAGAGTATCTTCAAGAGGAGAAGGATCGGCTGCTTGATTTTCAGATGATTGTTCATCTATGATGCTGAAATTGTTGAAAACAACATCTACATCAAAGAACCAGTCAGGTCCGGCTCCTGTATTGGTAGAGTTGGATTCCTGCCAATCAACATAAAAAGACTCGAGAACCATTTTGGTTCGTTTGTTGTATACTCTATAAGCTTTTTGACTAGAGGAGTATCCAACAAAGAAACACTCATCACCAACTGCATCGAACTTCATGATGTTCTCGAAATTGTTGAGCAGCGTGCATGAGCATCCAAAAGGCCTGAAGTAGTCAATCAAAGGTTTTCTCTTAAAAAGCAACTCATAACCTGTTTTCCCGCGCGTCTTTACGATTAAGACTCTGTTAAGAACATAACAGGCGGTATTTACAGCTTCAGCCCAGAATATGATCGGCAATTTGGAGTCGATAAGCATGGTTCTGGCCGCCTCAATAAGTGTACGATTTTTCCTTTCAGCAACACCATTCTGTTGAGGAGTTCTCGTAGCACTGTACTGAAGATGAATTCCTCTATTGTTGCAGAAAGTCACGAAACTTTGATTCTTGAATTCGGTTCCGTGATCGCTTCGAATTGATCTAACTTTTGTCTTTATAATGTTTTCAATAAGTGGAACAAACAGCATCAGAATCTCAGCAACTTCACTTTTGTATTCCAGAAAGTACACCCATGTGAATCGGGAAAAATCATCTGTTATCACCAAACAATAAGACTTTTTAGCTAAACTTTTAACACTAATAGGACCAAACAGATCCATGTGTAATAAATGAAGAGGTGAGTCTATAGAATTCACAGCTTTGGACTTATGCGACTTTTTGTGTTGTTTTCCTTTGGCACATGCTAAACATTTTTCAGAAAAGGGGAATTCCTTAGAAGGAAGACCTCTTACAAGGTTTAGTTTTGAAAGCTTATTAATGTTTTTGAAGTTAACATGTCCTAATCGCCTGTGCCAAAGCAGTGACTCTGACTCGGATGCTTTAGAAAGTAAGCATGTCATTTGACATTCAGACTTTGCATCCCTCATATTTATCACGTAAGTATTATTTTGTCTAGGAGCTTTAAGCATAATCATGTTGGTAGGAGGAATGAATCCTGGCTTTAGAAAGATGCACTCCATGTCATTAAATAACACTGAGATTCCTTTGTCGCAGACTTGTGATACACTCAGCAGATTGTAACACAATTCTGGAACGTAGTTCACATCTTCCAAAGTCAATGCATCAGAAATCACGTCCCCTATCCCGACTATCTTTCCACCCTTCTCATTGCCGGCAAAAGCAACAAACTCTCCATCAATGAATCGATAGTTTTTAAGGAGTTCTTTCAGTCCCGTCATGTGCCTTGATGCCCCGCTATCAACGTGCCATAGATATCTCATCAGGGCAATCAACCACTTTTGTAGTTTATTCTGAAAAATACATAAGACAACAGAAATATACAGATAAATATATGAGACACTATGTACAAACACGACTCAGACTACCCGTTAAGTAACTTTTGGAATCCAGGTCTGTTTTAGTTTTAATTTGTCGTGATTTTCCCCCGACACAAACTCTTGCCTTTTCCAATTTTTAGTGACCTTAACAAAACTTTTTATGGTTTCTTGAAGATCTTTAATTTGAACTGCAAAAGATTTTTGGTTATTGATATCAGTTTGTGGTTTGGGTTGCAAATGACACTTTTTAACCACATGTCCTTCATTTCCACATCTAAAACATTTAGAGTGTTTAGGTTTGATCTTTGAAGAAGATCTGGATGATGATGGTTGTGATGTTCTTCTTTTGTTGTTGCTTGAATTGAGGCTGTCTGTTGAACATGCTTCATCACTGTTGTTGTTGCTTGATTCTTCGTTTGTGTTGCATTCTGGCTCGCTGATATCACTTTCTGTATCACTTTGTGATTCTTCAGACATGGTGTTATCTGTTTCACTTTGCGACTCTTCAGAACATGACACATCTGTTGATGATGGTGTAAATTCTGGAATTTCTTCAGTAAGAAATTTCCCGAACCTGTTTCTTTTTAGTTCTGGAACAAATGGAGATGGTCTATATACATTTTCATTATCACAGAATGCATCATTAAGATCAACACAAACAGGCACAACATTTTCAACACAAACATCCGATCGTTTGATAGGATTCATCCTATCATTTGGGTCCACAACACCCTTTAAATCAAGTTTAGAGGTTAGAGTAATACAGTCATCCGGCCTAGATAAACTATTACAGTTATCCATCCTAGATAAACTATTACAGTCATCCAAATTAGTTAAGTTATTACAGTCATCCGAATTTAGAGAAATGTTTGACTTATCATGGTTCCAGATGAACCAATTCACTGTGGAGTAATTGGCACCTGGGTGACCTAACCCCATTGTTTGACCACCACAACTGTCATCATCGTCCACCTGATCCTGTTGGGTCATATCTGCACTACTTTTACTTATATTAGAGTGTGACTCAGATGTGACACATTCCTTTTCAAAAAGATCATTTTTTGGATGTGGTTTTGGAATGGGTATATATTCACTTTTGCTCAAGGGTAAAAACAGGGATTTTACAATTCCCTTTTTATCCTTATACCCGATTCCATCTTTGACAAAAGATTTCCTTGAACAATCAAGGATATCAGTATGAGCATGCTTGCTTACGTTCCATTTGTCCACAACAATTTGGAGATGATTGGTTTCATTTCTGGATTTTTCTAGTTTTTCAGTTAAGTCATTTATTAAAAAATCTTTTCTGAGAACAAATTCTTTTAGAGTGTGCATTTCAGCAATTGTTGCATTTAACTTTCGCTGATAGGCTAACTCGTTTTCTTTCATTTCAGTATTGATTTTCCGTATGTCATCCATTTCTCTTAAGATTCTCCTATTGTGGGACAAACAGTAAGCAACGGCTGTAACACACCTTGGTGAGCACAGCTTTGATTTTATTTCGAGAGGAATACTTACCAGGTCTCTCTCTTCAGCTTCCTTCTTCATGCTCTGTGATTTCTGATTGTCCTTGCTTGTGGAGGTCTTTTCAGCAACAAAGGCTTCCTCAGCAGCAGTCTCCTTCCCTTTCTCCACACTCAACACGCCTTTTAAACCAGCCTTCTCTATCTCTTCTCTTTTTGGCATTTCAGCTGAGGACCCCTCCAGAGAGCTCACACCAAGAGGTGACTTTGTGCAGATCTTTGCCATCAGTGCTTTATTGACTTCAGCTTCTGCCACAGTGACTTCCTCTCCCCAATCGAAATCCTGAACCACAAGCGCCTTCTGCTGGTTACCTTCTCCTCCTTCTGTAATTGCCACCACTCTCTTTGCTGGTTTGGCTTCAACTTGATTCAGAGTTGGACATTCATATTTGAAATGTCCGAGAATTTTGCAGTTATAACACCTGATCTTGGATTTGTCAAACCCAGCTTTCCCCATGCCAACTCTTCTACCGGTTCTATCTTGAAACCTCTTCACCCTCAAAGTGATCATGGCCATCTGCCATTTCAGATCCATTTCCTCCATATCGTCTGGATCAACTTGATACATGTCCTCAGGACTCATCATATCACTTTTTAGATCACCAGTCTTTAACGCTTCAAAGCTCGTCATGAAAGCGTTGAAAAGTTCAACGTGTTCAGTTGCCAGCCTCGTCTGTTGAGGATTGAGAGTTGACGGCTGAGAGTTAGTGACACTGGATTGAGAGTATGGGACAGCTTTTCCTGAACTTGAACTACCACCAATTGTTCCATCAGCATACACGTGAGATGAGCTTGAACCCATATTCCCCACTGGAGTCATTAGCGCTAAGTTCTTCATTGCAGTGATAGGAACTGCCTTTGGATTGGTCTGATTCATCTCCCTTTTTGTAATGTCCATCTCAAAGGACTTCAATGTGTTGATGAGATCAGCCAATGTAGACTGGGCATCAAGATATTCTTTTCTGATTAGCATGCATTGGATGCTCCATTCTTTTGGTAATGAATCCAGCAGCTTCTTGATAGAATTTCTGTTGTTCACAGGAATTCCAGCCTTTTTCATTTTTGTTAACATACTCATAAACCTATCAATGTGCGAGCTCAGACTCTCCCCACGAATGCTACCGAACATATCATATTCTTTTTGCACCATGTCTTGCTTGTATTGGCGCATCTCTTCATTGCCTTCGTAGTATTCATTCAGTGCAAACCACAGATCATGTGCCGTTCCATACTCTTCAAACATGTTGTAAACATCATTAGATAGGGCCATGGTTAGAGCACCATAAGCCTTATGATCTCTTTGAAGTAATTGTTTGTCAACATCGGTATAGGTTGTTGGATCAGGGTTGAATTCTTCTCCAGTGGCGGTGGTTCTCATGGGAATGTGTGGGCCCAACTGGATGGAGTTCCATTGGGTAAAGTCAGTCACGTAAAAGAATGACCTCATTCGGTTTTTCCATGTCCCGTAATCTTCAGCACCTTTTAACTTAGGTACTCTTGTAGTGGTTCCGGTTTCAAGATCTTGTTGTGTGATAGGGTTAACAGTTGATTGATTATTGTTACCAGCCATGTTTTAGATGAATTTTAGAAGCGTGGTTCAACAGATTTTAATTATCAGTCCAAAAGATTGTCCAAGTCCGTAAGTACACAGCAAGTTCGCAGATAAGTGCGCAATTAAGTTCACACTTAAGTTCACAGCAGTCTGGATCAGTATGCAGCAACCTGTAAGAATATAAACAGCCTTGTCAAGTTGTAGTCTTAGTTAAGTATGCAGCTTGGAAGTATACGTGTGGCTACAAGTTCGCAGATCAGTCAACATTTGGGCATTATAAGTGCTCAGTGTTTACTGATCAGCCTGCGCACTAAATTAAGTGCGCAGACTCACTTAAACTCTCGTTTAAGATTTTAAGTTCGCAGAAACCCTAGCCAAGTACTCAACACTACACCTTCAGTAAGTGCGCACAAATCCAAGATTTCTGTTTAAGTATGCAGAAACCCTAGATAAGTACTCAAGACAATGAAATGCTATAAGTGCGCAGAGATTAACTTATGTAAACAAGTGCGCAGAGATTAACTTATGTAAGCAAGTGCGCAGAAGCTCAAGTGCGCAGAGACCAAATTCAAAAACAGCAAGTGCGCAGAAACCCTAGATGCGTACTAAATGACAAGTACTCAAACTAAGAAATAAGTGCTCAGCTTATGTGATATGTGCGCAGTATATATGAAATAAGTGCGCAGATACGAGCTGTAGCAAACATGAAATTCAGCTGAATCCTTTCCAAACCATTTTCTGATCAAAATAATATACTCTAAACAGTTAGAAACACGATTTTCACAAGATTTGAAACCAAAATATGAGAAAAACACCTAAATTTAAAGTTTACAAAAAAATAATCTTGATAATAAAAGCTTGACAAGATGAGGGTTTTGGTATCTTTAAAGTAGATACAATCTAGAGCACAATGGCTCTGATACCAAATTGTAGTCCCGAAATACTAGATCTTGTTGAATGCAATAGATTGTTATCACTTAGAAACACCTATTAGTTAGGTGTTTCAAGTGATTAATCCAAGAAACAAATAAAACTAGATGAACATTTAAAGACCCGACACACACAATGAATAACATAATGATTCCATAGCAGATTTGAAGATGAATAACCTTGGAATATGATTAAGTACGCACGTATGCAAAGTGTGCTTACAAAGATAAAACTCCAAAACCCCAACCCTAGAGCTGTGCACACACATTCTTTATATAGGACAGCACCTGGGCCTGCGCACTTAACACAAGTGCGCAGGGCCCGTCCAAATAAGTGCGCAGACTAGGGTTTGAGCACTAAACATTGTATTAATTACATACTAAGTCCTTCAACTATCAAACTATACAATAAACACTCAAAAGTCTCTATTCTGGTAACTGTGGTCTCAAAATAACCCAACAGACAGAGATAAACAGGGCAATGAACACGTTTCAACCGCATTATTATTACGCAAGAAATAATCCAAAAAGCGGTGAAACGGATACCGACAGCCTAACGCGCTCGCTGTTAGCGTTTCGTAACGAAACGGGTCTCGAATTCAAGTTTCTTCATTGTTGGGAAATCGCCAAGAACCACTCAAAATGGGCGTACGTCCCCACTGCAAGCAGCTCCGCAAAAAGGTCGAAAACAAATTCGTCAAGAAACCGTCAAACTGATCCGGAAAACGTAGAAGCCGTTAATTTGGATGATGACGAGTTTGAAGAGGAATTGAGTCGCCCACCCGGCCGAGATAAGTCAAAAAAGTGGGCTGGGAAATCAACTGCTTCGGGTTCGGGTTCTGGATCAACCGGCGCCTACAACGCTGACTTGCAAGATTTAAATGCCACCATGATCCAGTTCAATACGATTCAAGAAAAAATGCTCGAGGAGAAAAAAAATATTCACGAGGCGTTTGAAAAAAAGTGACTTTGAAAGAGCGCAAATTGTCTATCAAAGAGCAGCGCGAAAAACGCGAGGATTTGAGATTTCTCGCCATGAACACCGACCATATGCAAGGGCCGGAGTTAGAGATGACGCTTCAAATGAAGCGTGATATTATTGAAAAATATAATCTGAAATGATTTGTTAGTTTTTAATTTTTTAAGGTTTTATTGTATTTTTTTTAATTTTCTAGGTTTTTTTTTGTATTTTTCTAGGTTTGTTATTAATAAAAAGTATTTATTATTATTATTGTTTTATATAAAAAGTTAAAAAAAAAAAAGAAAAATAAAATGCCACATGGCACTTCCCCCCACCTCTTCCCCCCTTCCACTCCCCACAATTATTTTCCCCCCCACAAGGGCCCCACAAGTGCCACATGGCGCTTCCCCCCACCTCTTCCCCCCACCACTCCTTATAGTCTTAGTGAATTTACAAGGTACCACTGAACGAATTAATTACTATTTTTTTTTTCTGATAAACAAAAAACCCTTAATAGTAAGTTAGTAGTGTACAAATTAGAAAACTGTGGCTAATCACGTTGTTTTTCATTATGTGAAATCAAAGTGTATAATATGCTTTCTCATAAAGTTACAATATTGCTCCCTCCAAATTTAAGTACACTTATTATTTAAACCTATACTAATTCAATTTTTTGTCTAACCACATTTTGACACTTGGCCTCATTCAAAGTGTATACGTTCTTTAAGTACATGATTATATACAGGTGTTTAGACTACACGGTATGGTCATGTTTTTTTAGAGGGGTATGGACCGATATATGGCATTCATCTCATTTTTTGTGAAATTGTCCTCCAAGCCAAAAATGCACGGGGTAATAATGCCGTGGACGGTGGGTCAATGGCTTCCAAGTCACGGTTTGATTTTATTATTTTTTAATTTAGATCAACATTTAGCATTTAATTTAAATCATTAGATTAAAAAAAATAAAATAAAAATAAACACTTAAAATGCATAAAATAACATTAAGATTACTACATATTATATTTTAGCCTTATTTGGGTTCATCTCTTATGCATTTCTTGACTAGGACCATCAAGGTGATCGATTTTCATTGCTAGAAATTTCAAATCCTGGCATCGTTCTTTTATAGTCTCCTTCAACTGTTTTAAACCCAATTGTTGTTCAAAAATGGCCCGAAGATTTATTTATTCCTCGATCTTTTGTTTTTGAATGTCATTAAACGCATTCCAATCTTGATAGATGTTGGATTCAAGGACTAAGATTCAAGGGAGTCGCCTGGCTCATATGGGTGGTTTAGGTTGTATTCACGGTTGTTGGAATTCATGTTTGGTTGGGATTTTTAAAGAAATAGAAGTGGGAAGAAGGGGAGCTATGTATTAAAAATAAACAAAATGTTAGAATATATATATACACACACAAATCAAATTAAATATTTTAGTTGAAATTTAGTTTTCTAATTGTTGGGTAACGACTTTTCTAATCGTTGGGTAGCAACTATTTTCAAACGAAAATAAAATTGTAGGATCGGATTCGGAAAAGAAACGAGTAACACACACGTATCGGATTAAAGGCAGAATTAATAATCCGGTTAGTTGTTATAGGTGAGTGTTAGTGAAAAGGATAATAATATGGAGAGCACACACACTTAAGGGCTGCACTTGTATTAAAATGGTAAAAGTTTTTTCAATGTTTACAAGGTATGGGGGTATTTATAGGAACACACTTCATACGCCTACTGTGACACCCGACACGTTTAGGTTAACATTTTATAAAACACATAAGTCTACCTTAGCGAAAAACGTTTTCAAACATACTTAACTAGGTCAGTTGAGTCGTTATGATGGTTCCGGGAATCATCGGGATTCGTTACGATGATCCACGGGATCATTGGGAGTCGGTCCATAACCATGTGAACACGAATAGGTGATTTGTAGAATCGCTAGGGTTTAACGCACACACGTAAATCTCGAGTCCCGGGAATTGGTGAACGGATGGGAACGTGTTAGTTATCATGTATTATGTGCTTACAATCATTATATGACTTGCCGGTATGTGAATACGTGTTTATATATGTTAAAATAGGGTTTAACGCGCCAAAAACTTGGATACATAGGCTATAGGCGATTAGGGCATATGGGATAGCCCTAATCGCCAATAAAGGGGCGAATAGGAAGGCTTATGGGCGATTAGGGGGCTAATCGCTAGTTGCTACTAGCGATTACAGCTCTACTCGCCTATAACCATCATGTACTCGCCTGATCCGCTCATGACGACTAAAAACGCCTATAAATACCACCCTTATGTTTTAAAACATCATTTGTGAAACCCTAATACACCCCAAAGCCACCCCACACCTTATCCAACCTCTGCAACACGTTTTTGAACAAGAAATCACATTCCAAGCTTTACACCTCATAATCTCATCATTCCAAGGTGTGTTCTTTATCCTAAACCTTTGTAATGATATTGTTTTAATCCCTAAAGGTCCAGACCTGATTTCTAAATGTTTGTGTCTTTGAAAACTCATTAAAATCGGTTTCAAAACAAACCCAAACCTCTATACTTGTTATATGTGATGTATTCATGCAAGATAGGATTTTTATTGTTTAAACATGATTGTTCTTGTGTTATTATTGTGTTTCTGACCTAAATGAGTTAATATGATGATAACCTAGGAGTTTGAAGGTTCATAGATGTGTAATATTGATATTAGGCGTTTTGACCCGTTTGAATGATTATGAAGGATTAATGATGATATATTGTGTTTTGATGATTGTGTAAGGTTAGGGTTTACTCTAGGATGATGCTAGAACAGTAGGATAATGTCGGATAACGTCGTTATGTGGTGAAATCTGGATATTTGCTATTTAGGGTAAGTTTTGCATGTTGATGTGATGCTTACATGCTAGTTATGCTATTTTGGGAAACCGCATGCATTTAAGATGGCTAGGGTGATGATAAATTAGGGGTTTTTGATTGAAATAGTTGGGTTAATGTTTTGGGTTGGATATTGGGTGTTTACACATGTTTCAGATCTGATTTGGAGGGTTAAACGCGCAAAAAGGATGGAACAGAGCAGTACTAGCGAATAGGAGTCCTAATCGCCCATATTATAGGCGATTGGCTCCCAATCGCCTGAACTATAGGTGATTAGGAGCCCTACTCGCCATTTTACTAGTGATTACAGCCCTACTCGCCATTTTACTAGTGATTACAATTATATTCACTAGTTTGACTCTCCTAATCACCAGTTGACTTTTTCTAATCACATGTTTGATTCCTAATCGCGTGTAATGCTGCCATATGTATATTTTAACATCCCGAAACATGGATTGACACCTAGGAACATGTTAGGAACCCCGTAACATGTCTAATGACTTAGTAACACGTGTTCGGACTTGTTTATGCGTTAGTTGGGCGTTATGCTAGATAGGGTGAATGTTTGCGCATGCTAAGTGTTTAATTGCATAAGTTGCATGATATCTTGTATGTGGCTAACACGTGGGATGTCGGGTCACCAATGGGATGCCGGGTATTGTCTGGGTTGGTCGGTTTAACGTTTAAAAATGTTTTCAACATACACGGTCACGGTCTGGACAACTTGGGGACTGGTTAGCCTTTGGGTTAGTAGTCATCACACTTATGTAAACTCATTGATAGGTCATCACTAAGTTGGGTCATCATACACGTGTCAGAATTCTAAGTATCTAAAGGCGCACTCTAAGGTGAGTTTCACGGCCCCTCTTTTATACACTTTTTCTCGGGGGAGAAGCATGCCACACGTTTTTAACAAATACAACGTTATGTTTATGAAACGCAACACTTTTTGAAAACGCAATGTTTATAAAACGCAACACTTTTGAAACTCAACGCTTATGAAACGCCACACTTTTGAAACGCAACGCTTATGAAACGCAACGCTTGTTTTAAATTACTATACGACGAAACGCAACGCTAAGTCCCTATTGAAACCATGAATGTGTGGGGCACAACGGGGGAAATGTGGATAGATCTATTGGGCTTGACGAGCCCCACCCGACGGCTGGGAGCCGGGCGGGTGCATATTGTTTCTATTTTCGGCAACTCAAACACGGGCGGCAACACATGCAACACATGTCAGTAATGGTTTCCGCAACACAGTCGTAGTAGTAAGGAAACTCTTGTTATTTACTTGAAGGTTTTACACGCTTTGCATGTTGAGATGAAACTCTTTGCGCTTGAAATGCTTTGTAAACTTAAAACCTGTGAACTCACCAGCATTATATGTTGACGTCTTTTTGGCATGTTTTCTCAGGTCGCTAAGGTAGCAGCATTGAGTTTAGGCGCACGGAGTCTCACGGCGTCTAGGATCCATTTGCATTTCTTTTTAAGTGTTATCAGATTTTCATGTTTTACTTTTGAGTTGTAATAATACATTTTGCTTCCGCTGTGTTAGAACGGTTTTTGAAACTCAATGGCAGTTTACGTTGTTTTCATATCATATAGTGTCGTTTATTGTGACCGTTGACTTGGATCCTGGTTTGTCACGCGCCTCGCGGTAAAACTCCGCAAGTGGGAATTTGAGGGTGTGACAGATTGGTATCAGAGCCAATGGTTATAGTGAACTAGGACTGCATGTAGAGTCTAGTCTATAGCCGAGTATCACACATGTTAGACGGTCACACATAGTTCACAAGTTATGTCATTTGGTAAACATACTAACCTTGTTGGGGTGTCGGTGTCCTCATCACACAGTGCCATATTATCTATTCTTGGACTATTTCTACACTTATTCTATCTTCTTCTTTGGGTTTGAAGATGAAGGGGTTTATCGCATATACTTGGCAGTACATTGGAGTGGCTTCGGCACATTCTTGAGATTTTTCCGGGATTCGGATATCTCCCCTCTATGCTCTAATGTACATACTTGCCTACACACACACTATCCTGCACTAGTACTTGTCTTAGTACACCCTTGAGTGATTGTTCACTTTGGGGACCTTCGTGCGATAACGGTTTCTTATAGGAATGTGGGTGTCGGGTGATTGGAAGTTCTAGCTAGGAGCACACCTAGAGGACCATGTAGAGCGATTTGTTATTTCGGGTGCACACGAAATCATAAATCGAAATGCATGAAAATCTTGGTGGACTTCGGGTTCGGACATATGATCATGCTGGAACCCCATTCTAAATTCGTTTGGTCACTAGTAGTTTGATCTAGTAGTGATGCTGAGTATCTTATTTGTGTTTTGGCAGAACATGTCTGGTCGTACTGGTGGACGTACTGGGGGATGCCGTGGTGGCGGCGGGGGTCGCAATGGCGGTGGACGAGGTGGTGGGAACATCACCATGACTCAGGCAGACTTGGAGCACTTGTTGCAGCAGCAGTTGAACGTTGCGTTGGCTGCTTTCCAGGCTGCTCAGCAGACCCTGGGAAACACTAATCAGGTGCAGTCTGGGTGCACCTACAAGAAGTTCATGGACTGTAAGCCCCATTTCTTCAGTGGGACCGAAGGGGCAGTGGGACTACTTCGGTGGTTGGAGAAGATCGAGTCGGTGTTCGCTATGCGTAACTGTCCCGACGCTGATCGCGTCAAGTATGCTTCTGCAACTCTTGAGGGACACGCTTTGACTTGGTGGAACTCCACCACTGCGAATCTTGGTCTGGGTGAGGCCAATGCTATGCCGTGGTCTGAATTTGTTCAGATGCTGTGAGCGGAGTATTGCCCGAGAGATGAGATTATGAAGTTGGAACATGAGTTCTGGAATCTGAAGATGGTTGGGTCGGAGATCGAGGGGTTTACTGTTAGGCACAACGAGTTAGCTGTGATGTGCCCCGGGTTGGCTACACCGGAGTACTAGAGGATTGAGCACTACGTTGCTGGGCTAGTGCCGGAGATTGCTGGGCTTGTTGCCGCTGCTGATCACACTACCATGTTGGCCACTGTTCGGGCAACTCACAAGCTGACCAACATGAAGGTTGCTGAGGGCGTTCTACCTCCGAGGGGTGCTGCTGTGAAAGCCCCTGCGGACAACAAGAGGAAATGGGAGAGTGCTGGGAAGAACATTGGGTCGTCTCAACAGCAGGTTAAGAGGCAGGACGTTGTGGGAGCGTCATTTGAGCAGAAGACTGGGGGTTATGTTGGTAAGAGTCCGAAGTGTAACACATGTGGGTATCACCATGTTGGGGGTTGCGATGAGTTTCGCTGTAGACGATGTCAGCGAGTCGGTCACTTGGCCAAGGATTGTAGGGCCAATCTTCAGCCAAAACAGACTCAAGTGGTTGTCCCCGCTCCTGCTCCTCGGGGAAACCATGGGTGTTTTAACTGTGGGGAGACTGGACACTTCATGCGGGCTTGTCCCAAGCTGAAGCAAGGCGAGGGTGGCGGTCGAACTACTCCGGCTCGTGCTTATGTCATCGGTACTAGAGAGAACCAGGAGGATCCTGATACTGAGTATTCTTTTCTTGATTCTCGTTATACTTGTATTCATTCTCATTAACATTTCTTGGCGATTCGTATTCATTGTGTGTCTTCAGTATTGAGTCTGGTTATCGTTTTGTATTCATGGGTTTGATGTGGGTCCTTTTGAGATGCTACTTGGACGGTACCGGTGTGTCATCTATACCAATCACAGTAGTCTCCAGTAGGCCTTCGATCAGGGGGATTCATTGTTTTGTATTCGCTTTGGGGGAGGGCGGTTCCCCGGCATAGAGTATCTGTTGATATCATCTTTCGTTCGTGATTATCATTTCGTTTGCGTTCTGGGAAACATTGCTTGGGTTAGGTCGACACTCATCACTGTCGAAGAGTGAATCTCGGGGCGAGATTCCTTTCAACAGGGGGATGATGTGACGACCGGGAAAATTTTTCTTTTATCGCTTCGTTCTCTTTGACTTCGGGAAATTTTCGGGATGAAAATTCTTTCAACATGGGGATGATGTGACACCCGGCACGTTTAGGTTAACATTTTATAAAACACATAAGTCTACCTTAGCGAAAAACGTTTTCAAACATACTTAACTAGGTCAGTTGAGTCGTTATGATGGTTCCGGGAATCATCGGGAGTCGTTACGATGATCCACGGGATCATTGGGAGTCGATCCATAACCATGTGAACACGAATAGGTGATTTGTAGAATCGCTAGGGTTTAACGCACACACGTAAATCTCGAGTCCCGGTAATTGGTGAACGGATGGGAACGTGTTAGTTATCATGTATTATGTGCTTACAATCATTATATGACTTGCCGGTATGTGAATACGTGTTTATATATGTTAAAATAGGGTCTAACGCGCCAAAAACTTGGATACATAGGCTATAGGCGATTAGGGCATATGGGATAGCCCTAATCGCCAATAAAGGGGCGAATAGGAAGGCTTATGGGCGATTAGGGGGCTAATCGCTAGTTACTACGAGCGATTATAGCTCCACTCGCCTATAACCATCCTGTACTCGCCTGATCTGCTCATGACGGCTAAAAACACCTATAAATACCACCCTTATGTTTTAAAACATCATTTGTGAAACCCTAATACACCCCAAAGCCACCCACACCTTATCCAACCTCTGCAACACGTTTTTGAACAAGAAATCACATTTCGAAGCTTTACACCTCATAATCTCATCATTTCAAGGTGTGTTCTTCATCCCAAACCTTTGTAATGATATTGTTTTGATCCCTAAAGGTCCAGACCTGATTTCTAAACGTTTGTGTCTTTGAAAACTCATTAAAATCAGTTTCAAAACAAACCCAAACCTCTATACTTGTTATATGTGATGTATTCATGCAAGATAGGATTTTGATTGTTTAAACATGATTGTTCTTGTGTTATTATTGTGTTTCTGACCTAAATGAGTTAATATGATGATAACCTAGGAGTTTGAAGGTTCATAGATGTGTAATATTGATATTAGGCGTTTTGACCCGTTTGAATGATTATGAAGGATTAATGATGATATATTGTGTTTTGATGATTGTTTAAGGTTAGGAATTACTCTAGGAAGATGCTAGAACAGTAGGATAATGTTGGATAACGTCGTTATGTGATGAAATCTGGATATTTGCTATTTAGGGTAAGTTTTGCATGTTGATGTGATGCTTACATGCTTGTTATGCTATTTTGGGAAACCGCATTCATTCGGGACGGCTAGGGTGATGAAAAATTAGGGGTTTTTGCTTGAAATGGTTTGGTTAATGTTTTGGGTTGGATATTGGGTGTTTACACATGTTTCAGATCTGATTTGGAGGGTTAAACGCGCAAAAAGGATGGAACAGAGCAGTACTAGCGAATAGGAGTCCTAATCGCCCACATTGTAGGCGATTGGCTCCTAATCGTCTGAACTATAGGCGATTAGGAGCCCTACTCGCCATTTTACTAGTGATTACAGCCCTACTCGCCATTTTACTAGTGATTACAGCCCTACTCGCCATTTACTAGCGATTACAGCCCTACTCGCCATTTTACTAGTGATTACAATTCTATTCACTAGTTTGACTCTCCTAATCACCAGTTGACTTTTCCTAATCACATGTTTAATTCCTAATCGCGTGTAATGCTGCCATATATATATTTTAACATCCCGAAACATGGATTGACACCTAGGAACATGTTAGGAACCCCGTAACATGTCTAATGACTTAGTAACACGTGTTCGGACTTGTTTATGCGTTAATTGGGCGTTATGCTAGATAGGGTGAATGTTTGCGCATGCTAAGTGTTTAATTGCATAAGTTGCATGATATCTTGTATGTGGCTAACACGTGGGATGTCGGGTCACCAATGGGATGCCGGGTATTGTCTGGGTTGGTCGGTTTAACGTTTAAACATGTTTTCAACATACACGGTCACGGTCTGGACAACTTGGGGACTGATTAGCCTTCGGGTTAGTAGTCATCACACTTATGTAAACTCATTGATAGGTCGTCACTAAGTTGGGTCATCATACACGTGTCGGATTCTAAGTATCTAAAGGCGCACTCTAAGGTGAGTTTCACGGCCCCTCTTTTATACACTTTTTCTCGGGGGAGAAGCATGCCACACGTTTTTAACAAATACAACGTTATGTTTATGAAACGCAACACTTTTTGAAAACGCAATGTTTATGAAATGCAACACTTTTGAAACGCAACGCTTATGAAACGCTACACTTTTGAAACGCAACGCTTATGAAACGCAACGCTTGTTTTAAATTACTATACGAAGAAACGCAACGCTAAGTCCCTATTGAAACCATGAATGTGCGGGGCACAACGGGGGAAATGTGGATAGATCTATTGGGCTTGACGAGCCCCACCCGACGGCTGGGAGCCGGGCGGGTGCATATTGTCTCTATTTTCGACAACTCAAACACGGGCGGCAACACATGCAACACATGTCAGTAATGGTTTCCGCAACACAGTCGTAGTAGTAAGGAAACGCTTGTTATTTACTTGAAGGTTTTACACGCTTAGCATTTTGAGATGAAACTCTTTACGCTTGAACCGCTTTGTAAACTTAAAACCTGTGAACTCACCAGCATTATATGTTGACGTCTTTTTGGCATGTTTTCTCAAGTCGCTAAGGTAGCAGCATTGATTTTAGGCGCACAGAGTCTCACGACGTCTAGGATCCATTTGCATTTCTTTTTAAGTGTTATCAGACTTTCATGTTTTACTTTTGAGTTGTAATAATACATTTTGCTTCCGCTGTGTTAGAACGGTTTTTGAAACTCAATGGCAGTTTACGTTGTTTTCATATCATATAGTGTCGTTTATTGTGACCGTTGACTTGGATCCTGGTTTGTCACGCGCCTCGCGGTAAAACTCCGCAAGTGGGAATTTGAGGTTGTGACACCTACATGCTTAGGCATATGAGTCCATACGCGTTACACAAGCCAGGCGTATGAACCTTTCATACGCCTGATGACATTCTCAAATACCTAAAATACCCCCCGAACACTACAAATGCTACCTAAACATCTAAAACGCTATACAATCATGCCTACAACTTATATCAACCTATCACTAGCTGAGGACATACAGGAAGTGCATTAACATTCTCCCCCTTGTACCTAGCTAGTGATTTGTAGACTTAACAAGTCACTAAGCTAGAGATGTATGGAAAAGCATTCACAGACTCTCCCTAAGGTCTAGCTAATGATCTTCAGTCTTCAAGTCTTCAAATCTTCATATTTGGCAATCTTCAACTTGGGAATATACACCGCAGTGCACTAACAATCTCCACCTGAACAGTGGCGGATCCAAGAATTTTTATCAGGGTGTTCACTTTTTTAGATGGTCCAATTCCATATGACCGAACATAAAAAAAATCGGGTCGGTTTGACAGTTCGGGTCGAGTCAAGTCAGATAATGTTTATTACATAATACAAATTTCGAGTCGATTCGACGGTTCAGATTGGGTAAAGTTGAACACATTAAAAAAGATTACTGGAAATTGACATTGCTAATCACTTAATCATACTTTAAAGCCTACTTACAACAAATTGGAAATTAACATGATAAATTGATAACATCAATAAGAACATTCTAAAGCCTATCGAAAAATTGATAACATTAATAAGAATACTCATAGTTAAAAGTCCATTCAAACACACAAACTTAAAGCCTAAGAATCTGGTTATTAACTCATTCAAACAAGAAAATAAATCAACAGAAAGATAAATGGCTTTGTGTTAAGAAATCTGGTCACCTGAAACTGAAAGACCGAGAGAATGAGAGTGTGAGACGGTAGACACTAGACGGAGAGGGGAGTCGGGCTGTTGGAGTGAGAGACGAGTGCGGAGGGTTTTAGAAGAGTTGATACCTGTCACCTGTGGGTTGTGGGCCGGCGGTGAGGGTTGTAGAAGAGGAGGAGGGCGGCGGGCCGGAGGGGAGGGTTTTAGAAGAGGAGGAGGGTGGTTGGGGCGATTGTGGGTCTGTGAAATGAGTTTGAATTGGTGAGTGGTGGCTGACTTGTGATGTTTGAGTTAAACAAACAAAAAAAAACCTAAACTTTATATTAAAAAATTAGGAAAAAAAATAAAGAAAAAAGGGTTGGACGGGATTCGAACCTCAGATCTGAATGTTAGAAGGAAGGGGAATTACCATTATAGTATCTCTTTCAAATGGTTAAGGGCTCCTCTATAAAATATTTAGGGGTTCCTACCCAATTTTCTATATATAATAACACTAAAAATTTCGAACCGGACGGGTCCCTGGGAACCCCATACCGAAGCGTAGATCCGCCCCTGCACATGAAGACTTGAATACTTGCTAATTTGAGTTTTGGTCGCGGTTTCATGAGATCTCGTCTTGGTCTTCGATTAGCTTCGATAAATTGGGAGGAATCAAGAAGTCTTGGCTTTTTTGGTTGACGATTCTGTGACGAAGACGTAGATCAATATCATCTGCACTTTCGTTTCCTCGATTCTCATCTTCTTCAGCTTTTGATGCTGGAATACTAGGTTCTTGTTGTTCTAGATGATGTTGTAGTTCAGGTTCAGGTCCTGTTCAGCTTCAGGCTTTGTCGTTTGAATCATGATGAGCACACTGGTTGTGTTTGATCCTGCCGAAAAATTAATAAAACTGCACACAAACTACAACTTGTATTAGATACGACAAATAATCTAGACTCAATCAAATTCTTGAAGTTGATCATTTGATAAACTTTCAAGATTTGTCCATTTTGACCACCATTTGGAGAAACAAAGCGTTCTCCCCCTGAACATTTGAATCTTTTCAAATTTCACCCTAATCTTTCAAATTTGTCAATTAAACCCTTGAATTTTGAAAGACTTTATTTTATTGTGTTTCGGCTTCGAATCTCATATTCTAATTGAATAATTCAGTATTCCAACATCGGTTAATCGAAAATAAAATCTTTTTGTATTTCTCATAAATTTAAGATAAAACACACCTATTTTTTTAATATCTAAGAACTTTAAAGCAAATAACTAATATTTACAGACAATATTTTTGTGTGTTTTCCGGGCAGAGAATCATATCAGTTTATAGACATGTCATGATAACCTTGGTTTAAATAATTCAATTAGGATAATCAATAAACAAGCGATTACCAATATACTTGTCCACTTAAACCTAAAAAATCAGGATTACTCGTCGGCACTTTAGATACGTTAAGGTAAGATTTATATTTGTGGTCAATGGTCCCAATGAACACGACACATTCCCGTATCAGGAATTGCACAAAGCTTCATCGTAATGGATGAGTAAGCCATGACCATCTATTTACAAGACACGAGACTGATTGAGTCTTGGTCAGGGTGGGGGCTGATAACTCACAAAATTAACATATAAAACAAGCATAAACAGTCTCATAATAGGGTACAATTAGGCTTATATTATTGATATTTGGTGCTTAATTCATTCCTATTTGTATTTCTCAGGAAATTGGAGCTCCAAGCCAGAAACAGAGGATTTTCGGGCAAAAACAAGCCAAAACTGGAGATTCCTGAAGATACGAGACTTGCAGCATATTCACTGTATGTTTGAAGACCATCCTAGGACTTAAACAGTGATAAAACTAGTGGAGAAGTGACCAAGCACGCCCATGCACGGAGGCCCTGCACGCTAGAAGACAACGCAGCAAACTTGGAGAGCAAGAAAACATGCTGAGCAGAACATGCACGCCCGTGCTTGTGCACATGGCACGGCCGTGCCAAAGACAAAAAGTACAGACAGAGCAGAACTGCAGCAACAGAACGTACGTGTGACAGTAAGCACGCCCCTGCCAACCCTTGGCACGACCGTCCTGCCCCTGGAACTCTATAAATAGCAAGCTAACCCCCACCATTTGATCATCCCTTCCAGTGCTTGATTTGGCCGACTACCAAGAGTCTTCCAGAGATCTTGGGGTCCTTTGGGAGGCCTTAGGGCCTTCCTATCATCCCTCGATTGTTAGGCCTCGACCTACCTTGATCAACTTGGCCAAGCACGGGATCGTAGAGTAGTTATGCAATAAAACATCGAGGGTTGTGAGGATCATGCTAGATAAATGTCACTTAGAGATGGAGAGCTTGTCTATGAGCAGCCATGTTCATGTGTTGATCATTCGATATGGTTGTATCTTTCTATTATTCCTGAAGTGGCTTTGATTTGTTGACTTTATTATTATTAATAGTAGTTTATTTTTAGTTACTTGTCGTGTTATCTTTTTCTAATCCTTTTTTGTTTATCTTGTGGCAGGTTTAAATGATGATTAACTTAATAACTTAAATTATTTTAACTTTATTTAATAACTAGAGGTTTAAGCAGCTTCTGGTAGCCTCGATCTAGATCAAGGGCGAGGAAACTGATAGTGAGATAGATCCTTCGGGCTTCTGATATCAAAACCGGGTTCTAAGCAATGGCTTCTGAAGTGGACCAGATATGAATGACACATTTCTGGTACTTACGAGATGACTGAATGATCTTCTTGGTAAATGACAGATTACATACAGGTGCACCAGTGATCTTCGTATTGCACACCTTTAGGATTATGTTCCACCTTTGTCAAGGATTTCATTCGGCTCGGGAGGTTATGGGTTGGGTTTATTAAGTCATCATTCATTTAACCAACTTTATATTTAATTGATCACTAAATATTAAAGTGTCACTTTAAAGATAAATAAATTAAAGATTCTATTTCTAGGTCTCGTTAGTACAAAGCCGTTAACCAATGGGGATACGAGTCGCCTGAGTCAACTGTAAGAGAGATCCTTCGGTGTTCATGATCGTTAACCTACTTAGGGGATACGAGGTTGCCGGGATTGACCCTAAGGAGAGATCCTTCGGTACAAAAAGCGAGAGCTAAGGGAGGTGTATGGTGTTCCAGGTCGGAAGTTAAGCCTCCAATTCAAGAAGACGATAAGTTCAAGGACCAGAGATTTGACCGCGGTTTGAGGAGCCCGCTATATGCGAGGCCTTGGCAGAGTACCTTCATGCGGGCCCGCATTGGAATGTTGTGCATTCTACTTAGTAGTGGCCCCGCTTCTCTATCAAGGAGTCGACACTTCAAGATCCCTCTCGTCTTTCTCACATTTAACTAATTTAAATTATTAATTTAATAATAAACTTAACTATTTATACGGAGGGCCCCAAGATGTGCATATTAGTCTACTCTACTATTTTATCCTTTTATTTTATAACCAAAACCTTTTCAAAAACTATTTTCTTCTAAGAACCCCTCCGTTTTATTTTTCTTTTTAAAACCCGATTAGTTATTTGATGAAAGGTTGAGTATGGGAAAGTGTGTTCTTTGGAATACGATACTCGGTATTTACCCTAGCAAGCTATACCATACACGTCAGGTTCTCTTTCTATGTGTTGGTTTTAGTTTCTAAAGTAATTATCGTTTACTTTATAAATTTAAAACTTTGTAAAAAGGTTTAGTAAAAATCAGTCATTTCCCCCAAACCAATGTTTTGGGATTGACACATCAAGTTTTTGGCATCGGGGAAATTGACATATTTTTAACTACTAAAACCATATGCATCAGGGGCAGATACCGAAAACCTTTTTTAGGGATACTTTCCTTAGAGGGCGTACATAATCCGAGTCACTATCCTAGTGCACAGTCGCCATAAGATCCGTATTTATTCAATATAGTATGTTGTGGCTGAATTAAGAAACTTGGCTTAGTGGGTGTGTTCAATCCAGGTCACTATCCTAGTGAGCAATCACCATAAGCTTCAGAATTATATATAGTATACTCCACAACACACAATGGGTTATCGGTACGAGTAGCTAAAAACGAAAGGTGCTCGCAATTCGCAGCTAGAATTCTCTTATTGTTTGTATGAGAATTAGGGTTTGGATATTGATGGATCTTTTTATCACGTCATAAGAATGCCTGATCAACTCAATCGGCTTTGCGATAAATCTGACATTTGATTAGTTGTTCCCGGATGTATAACGGGCTTAAAGACTCGAAACCTCAGATTTTGGAAACCCATCAATCGAGATTTCGGTACTAAGACCATATGCCATTGAGGCAGGAAACCACTCGACTTTAAGTCGTTAAAGTTTATATCACTGTGCCAATTTTGAAATGATTTTCAGGCCTACCGGTATATCACTTGTAAGAATGATTATCATTTGCAATTTAGATTTTGGGAAATCAGATAGTCCACTGATGTACAATCATTTTCTCTTTTTTTTACATCAAAAAACTCATTTTTGATTTTTTTATGTCTTTGTGTTTTTCTGGAATTTTCTCCCCTCTAAAATTCAAAAAGCTTAAAGAATTTAAATCTTTTTGGATTTTCTAATAGAAAAACGGTTAAACAAAAACTGATTCTCTAATGTGGTTTACTCAGATTTTCCCAAAATGCCTTTTACCTTTCAAAGATAGTCAAATTTGGATTTGTCAAATGATTTGGCAAAAATTTTGGCAATTTGGTAGTCAGTGTGGACTATAGTAATTGATGTCGTGTGAGTTAGGTCTTTTTAAACGTCATTTCTAAAACCAATACTTTCCCGAAAGAATTATCAAGACTTGGTGAAAAAGGGTAATTAAACAAGACCTTTAAATTAAAACACTTATCTAAGTTTTAAATTTATAAAAGTAAAACGATATCTGCTGACTACTCTGAACCCAAACGATAGGCAAGTGGACCTATCGGGCGTAGTATAGCCTATAGCAAGTACCGAGTATCGAACCCTAAGATACCATTTCCCCTACTCAGTCCTAAGATGCTGTAAAAGAAAGGTAAAGTAAAATAAAATAAAGAAAGAGAGCGAGGGTGGTCGAAGTAAAAATCAATACCAAACAAAATGCTTCTTCGGGATCCAACTTAATTTTGGGATGGATTAATAGTAGTTACTTAATTAAGTGGTGTAAATAAGTGCACACTTTTACTGAACTTGGAGTTGCTACAGCATTCTCCAGTGGTGTTTGTTTTCGCGGTACGAGTTGTGTTCTTGTTTTAAAATGAGGGTCTCCCGACCTGGTAAGCTCACCTCTCAACTATGACAGACGGACAACTCAAGACTTTGTATACCCAACCCCGAATGATCCAACTCCCAAAGCTGCAATAATGACATCTAATCACTCTAAACCTCTATGGACAACTTGCCGGTGGCCAGAGCATGACCGAACAAGAAACCACTTGATATCATAAAGGAGTCGTGACCAACCGGCACACGTGCATCCTTTACTTGACCCAATTAACTATTTTAAAAAGTGAGTGGTCTATCGATAACTGTGCGGCAGTATAAAGATGAGGGAAAATAAAGACCGTTTTCTCTCAACATGGGTTCATCAAACCTTAGCTTGCGCCATAGCTTTCACATAGACAATGAAGCTGAGTCGCACAACCAAGACTTGACTTATCACTAGGATCGAATATAAAGACCGTACCGACCCTAAATGAGATCTTGATAGTAGAGGATTAAGTCTCAAATTGTGTGTATTTCTACCCACAAATGGACTAATCACTAGTCATGGGATTAGGATAGCTTAAGAGTGCATGGGTTGTTACACACCATGGGTACACCGTTAAGTCCTCCCACTTCCTATCAAGACACCCACAAGACCAAAGACTAGTTAACTAGTTAATTAGTTCATCAAACAAGGTTTTAAGTAAAAAAAAATTTAACAAGAACACAACACCACTTAACAAATAATAACTATATAATCCATGCCAAAATAAGTCTTCACCCTAGCAACACTAAAGTAATCTAGCCCAACATTGGCTCTAAAACTAGCACACTATCCATGGTGTTTAAGGAACACATAGTGGTGAGTGTAATATGGATTAAAGAAGGTGGTTTGGATGAGTTTTAATGATCTCTCTCTACTCTCAATCTCCAAGTCTTTATGGAGTGATCCCAAGCTCCAAAGGTCACTTGCAAGACCCCAGAGATGGCTGAAGTGTGAGTAAAACTCGGGTAAAATGGGATGCCCAAAATGTGGAGTGAAGGCCTCTATTTATAGGCAAAACAACCCTTGCACGCCCTTGACAGCTTCTGGCACGCCCATGCTCGACAACGCGTACTGTTGCAGAGTCCTTTCATGCAGAGATGTCTGTACCAGGTCTGGCACGCCCGTGCCTGTTGAAATGGCACGCCCGTGCATGTTGTTGGGAGTAACCGTTTTGTCAGTCTTTGTCGGTTTGAGCCTTGGAGAACACGCTGCAGTAAAGCACGACCGTGCCACAAGGTGGGGCACGCCCGTGCATATTAGAAAACCTCAATTTTGCCTCCTATTGACTTGAAATGTTGACTGGTAGACCTGGGATAAGTGCACGGCCGTGCACTGGCATGAGCGCGGTCGTGCTTCATCTGGATCGTCCCCGAAAGTCTTCAAATCCTTGTCTTTTACGCCGGTTTTCACTTCTTTTCACTTTCCACCTTCAATACATGCAATTATCATCAAAAGAGAACAAACCGTGACAATGCCAAGATAAATGCATAAAATTAGGTGATAATTAGGTGAAAATATGCATATAAAACCTGCTAATTTTGGGACTCATCGGTAATCACTGGATTCTTAGTGATTGCTATGAAAGTAACACTATCAATAAGAAAATGGAGGTGATAAGAAAACGCAAACCGTAGTCACGCATGTGTGTTGATGGATTCATTGAAGGATTTAGAAACCATAGCTCGATGCAGCTACCTGATTCAGCTTCACATATTGCAGGAAACACATGTGACGACTTCCCATTAACTGATATCCACTCATTGTGGATCCAGCTTCCGCATTGTAACTACCATTGACAAAATCACCAAAGTCAACGAGATCCAGCTTATCACCATTAGGGTACCATAGACCTTCGGTCGATAACCCTTTAGATAATGAAGGAACCGTTCTACAACAATCACCCAGTCCACTCTTATTCATTACTGACACCCGTTGTTAAGTCGATAACCCTTTAGGTTACATATCCTCCAAAGATGTTTTGATCAAGTTATCGGAGCGATATGTCACCTATTGTGTGCTAAGATGCCCCACTGTCAAAAATCAAATGATTACTGATAGTTCCTCCTGGAACACCCTGCACGCTCGCTCAAAGATAAGTTCTGCAGGGGGCCCAGACCTTGATGGTCGTTTGTCAGCCTAGATCATCAATCATTGGTAGATCCATCTATCTACCGTGAGGAGTTGGAGTAGAATCACCTGATGATGAACCCTGAGATGAATTTACTGATTTAGGTCTTCAAACCTACTTAATGTTATATTTGAAAGCTTTTGATTTTGCAGGTTTGGGTTTGGGTTTGGCTTAGGTCTTTTGGGTTTCCATTTGGACTTGTCTTGGGCCTTGAGACCTTAGGTTTTACAACCTTCTCAGTTTTTGGCTTTGTTTTTTCAACAACAATTCTTTGTTTTCTTTTAAAGGGGTTTGGTCTCTCATTTGGATAATAATTACCATAAAAATTTTGGTGTGGAGAGCCAAAGTGATTATTGTTGTTGTTGTTTCTCGGGGGTTCACAAGTCCTAGCCTTTATCTTTCTCAGATAAGGACAATGAGATCTAATGTGTCCTACCTCATTTCATTCAAAGCATGACCTCCACTCTTCATAGTTTTGAGGTTCATACTAGGAATATCCCGAGCTATACTGAGATAATCTCGGGCTAGAGCTTCCAAATCTAGTGGTACTTGAGGATGCTTCATGATCATGAGATCTAGTTGCATTAAATCGTTGATCTTTTTGTTCAAAATAAGCAACATTCGAATGATTTTCGAAATATTGCACCTGATCCGTACCCCTAGATTTGACAAACTTAATTTCTTTAGTCTTGGGAGCAAGCTTGTTCTTCCCATACTTTTTCTTTGGAACCCAATTGATTTTCTTAGATTGATTCTATTGGTTCTGTTGATTCTAATGAGTTTTTTGAGGAGTAGCTTGTGGTTTTACCTGTTGAGTTTACCATTATGCTTTTTGAATTTGGGTTTAGGATCACATTCGATGTGATTTTTAAGTGGAATAGCTGGTTTTAATCCTAAACCCGGCCTCTCAGATTCCTTATCAAAATCAGAATCAAGATCACATGCAATGTAATTTTCTAGTGGGAACCTATTCTTATGACCAAGCCCTAGTTTTCTTTCCTCCTCATCACTTACCTCATAATCAGTTTTAACTAAACAGTAGTTGTCATCTTTAACAACTTTTGTTTTCTTGATTTCAGCTGGATCAGCAACAAAAGGTGTTGTGACCTGAAACGAGTGATTTCAGTTTCCTCTGGTGACTTTGAGTAATTGGCACGCAGAGGTGGAGGAACAACTTTATAACCCAAGCCATTAACACTTTTCTCAATTATTTGACTCTTATTTATGTGATCTAGCACATATTTGGAGTTGGAGTAACTGTCAAGCTTCTTCTTTATGGCATCATAGTCACACTGTGCTGCTGCTAATGCTATCTTGGTTTGTTGCAAATCGGTGATGTGGTTGTTAATGTCATGTTGTTTGTTTAAAACTGTTCGTTTAATCTCATTAACATCTTTCTTTAACAACAAAACCGTTTCTTTAAATTCTTTTTCAGTGTTGCATTAGCATCAGTACATGACCTCAAATCACACACCAGACTTGTGTTATGTTCTTTAAGAGTCTCAAACCTACCTTCTAGATCTAAGAATTTGCACAAATATGTTTAAAAGGGTTAGAACTTACTTGAGTATGCTGCTCAGTCTGATTTTCAGTTGACTGAATTAGAGTGTCAGCGTCTCTCTCTTCTATCTTTTCTTCCTCTGAATCATCATTTCCAGATCTTGAACACCCTACATCTGTGCTGCTGGTTGACTTAGAACTTCGTTCATCAGCAGATGATTCACTCTCTTCACCCGACCTGTCTTCAAAGGTCATTGAGCTTAAACCGAAGCTTTGACTTTCCTCACTTGAGCTTTCATATGCTCCACTGCTTTATTCCTCTGCACTCTGAGCACTGTCTGAGGATTCTTCATCATCCCGACCCCTTGTCATCCCTTTATCTGCATGTTCAACCGATGCTTTGAGTAAAACTGTATTTGCCGAATCCTTGTTACGGCTTTCAGTTTCCTTCTCACTCACATGGATCCTTTGGACGCTATGCGACTTATTTGCGGACGTGGCGAGTGCCCATGGATCTATCATGTTAACCTTTTGTTGATGTGATGTTTGAAAGAATGGATCACATTTGCCAATCGATCGTATGTCTTCAGGCCAGATGATTTGGGTCAAATAGTTCAAAGATTTATTTGGATACGCCATTTTAAAGATTTTCGAAAAAAAATTACACCTAAAATTTTCAAAATTTTGGCTAACACTGAAGTTCACGCGTATGAAGGATTAACACACGTATGTGAAGCCTTTAACACACGTATGTGGATAACAAGTATGACACACGCGTATGATAGGTACAACTATGAAGCAATTTCACACGTATGGGGAACCCTTATCAACGGACACGTATGGCACTTTTAACACGTATGAGATTAGGCTTATGAGAGATCACACGTTTGAGGTTGAAGGCTTATGACAGGTCACACGTATGAAAACACATGTATGGGAGACTAACACTTATGAAGTGATACGTGTATGAGTAAGGCGTATGAACTTGATACGGGTTCAACAGAAGGCTTATGAGTTGATACGTGTTCAAGGATCGCACGTATGGGTTCATACAGGTTCAAGTTTAGGCGTATGGTAGCAGTTACGCTTATGAGTGTTCTTCATATTGAGATCAATTTTATTTTTTGGTGATATTAGGTATTTTGATGATCTGATGATTAGGTTTTGTGTATGGAATAATTTCTAACAAGTTTTCAAAGTCCAAATCAATCCATAAACACCAATTATAATAAAAAATTCACAAAAACCATGATGAACAACAAACTTATGGTTTTTAATAAAAAAATCTCAGATTTGGATCAATTCAATGTTGTTTATCACTTGAATTTGATTCAATTAGTTTCTAAAACACTTTTGTATGATGATTCAATAATCAGATCTTCAAAAACATTCCATGTTCATGATTTAAGTCCAAAATCCATAATATTCATGAACTTGAATTTTTTTCTCAAAAAACTTTAGTTCTGATTCGTTTGGATCGAAATCTGATTGGTTTTGTATAAAATCAATGTCTAAACATGAATCTGTAATCAAATCACAAATCCAAACATCAAACACACCCCAAAATCAATGAAAACCATGTTTTATGCAATAAAGGGGTCAAAATCAGTTTTCTTTGAACAATTGCCTAGAACTTTCAGATCTGATGCAAAACCCCTATAACAACACGCGTGATATGAGCCATAGCTCTGATACCACTTGTAGGATCGGATTCGGACAAGAAACGAGTATCACACGTGTATCGGATTAAAGGCGGAATCAATAATCCGGTTAGTTGTTATAGGTGAGTGTTAGTGAAAAGGATATAATATGGATAGCACACACACAAAAACACACACTTAAGGGCTGCACTTGTAATAGAATGTCAAAAGTTTTTCCAATGTTTACAAGGCATGGGGGTATTTATAGGAACATACTTCATACGCCTACATGCTTAGGCGTATGGGTCCATACGTGTTACACAAGCCATGCGTATGAACCTTTCATATGCCTGATGACATTCTCAGATACCTAAAATACCCCCAAATGCTACCAATGCTACCCAAACATCTAAAACACTATACAATCATGCATACGACTAATATCTACCTATCACTAGTTAGGGACATAGACAAAGTGCACTAACAATACACTTGTAGGATCGAATTCGGACAAGAAACGAGTATCACACGCATATCGAATTAAATGCGGAATCAATAATCCGATTAGTTGTTATAGGTGAGTATTAGTGAAAAGGATAATAATATGGAGAGAACACACACATAAAAACACACACTTAAGTGTTGCACTTGTATTAAAATGGCAAAAGTTTTTTCAATGTTTACAAGGCATGGTGGTATTTATAGGAACACACTTCATACGCCTACATGCTTAGGCGTATGAGTCCATACGTGTTACACAAGCCAGGCGTATGAACCTTTCATATGCCTAATGACATTCTCAAATACCTAAAATACCCCTGAACACTACAAATGCTACCCAAACATCTAAAACGCTATACAATCATCCCTAAGACTAATATCGACCTATCACTAGCTGGGGACATACAGGAAGTGCACTAACAAAAATTATAACTGTTGACGAATCACAATGGTCCACATTAGGTAAAGCTTTTTCCCACGCCGGCAGAAATTCTTTTCTGATGTGCCTAGCACCCTGCTCCACGTTGGCCACGGTGTGATGGGCTGGCGTGGAAGGGCTCCACGACCCATTTACACACCACCACACCGTGTAGCCTTAAAGGTTAAAGGATGTTCATCTTAGAATTACAATATGCTTTTTTTACAAAGTGATGCGTGTGGTTTTAGTGTCTTAAAAATTCTTTTCCGAAAAATAACAAGTCCTTGGTGAATGTGCCAAAAACTTAATAATGAAGGATTTTAAGCCCACTTTCAAGTTTTAAATTTATAAAGTAAAACGATAGTTGCGTAACGTTCTAAAACCCACATAATAGGCAAGTATACATATCTAGCGTAGTATAGAAATGAGCAAGTACTGAGTATCGATTCCAAGGACACGAATTTTACTACAAACTTTAAGTTGCTAAAATTAAACTAAAGATAAATAAAAGTAAAAGATAACCAAAGTGACCGAGAAGATAACCAATAACCAAATGGAAGTGTTGCCCCGGGATCTGACTTGTCTTGGTATAGACTAATAGTAAATGCTTAATTGAGTGATGTGTTCCAAGTCATGCATACCGCAATAACTTTAAAAACGATTTGTGTTTTCAGTTGTTATTGTGAGGGTCTACCTACCCCGATAAGCTCACCTTTCAACTGTGAGGGGAGGATCACCCAAGATTATGTATACCCAGCCCTGAAGAACACACCTCCCAAAGTTGTGATATTGGCATCTAACGACTCTATTCTTTTATGAATAATTTGCCAACGGCCCTAGCATGGCTAACAAGCTACCACTTGACATGGCAGAGGCGACGTAGCCTCCCGCGTATGCTCATCCCCTACTTGAATTATTTAACTTCTCAAAAAGTGATTGGTTTATTATTAATTGTGCGACAATATAATAATAGAAGCAAATAAAGACCGTTTGCTTCTAACATGATTTCACCAATTCTTGGTTTGCGCCAAAGCTATCACATAGATCATGTAGCTAAGTCGCTCAACCAAGTCTTGGCTTATCACTAGGACCAAGTATATAGACCGTACTGACCCTAAGTGAAGTTTTGATAGTTGTGGATCAAACCTCCAAGTGCGAATATTTCTATCCACAAATGGGCTAATCTCTACACGTGGAGTTAGGTTAGCTTACAAGTGTGCAGTTTTTTACATGCCACGGGTACACTCATAAGTCCCTCCACTTCTTATTAAAACACTCACAAGACCAAATACTAAGTTGATTGATTAATTAGTTCATCAAACAAAGAAAGAGTAGAAAGAATTACCGAGAACACAAAAGATAACTCAAAATAAACATACACTATATAAATTCATACCAAGATAGTCTTCACCCTAGCAACACTTTAAGAATCCTAGCCAAATAATGGCATTACAACATGCTCACTAAGATTGATTTTATGTGAAATCATGGTGAGAGTTGATAAAGGATTTGGAGAGTATTTGGGTGATTGTATGTGGTTTCTCTCAAGGGTCACTTGATCTAAGTATTTATAGAGTGATCCCAAGCTTCAAATGTCACTCACAAGACCCTAAAACAACAGAAATGTAGAGAGAATCAGGTGGAATATGATGCCAAAATGAAGAGTGAAGGTCTCCTTTTATAGAGCTGCCAGGAGGAGCATGCCCGTGCTTAGGGTGGTGCTCACCCGTGCTTAACTGGCAGGTACTGTCCGTTGATACTGAAAATTCTTCAGAGCAGATCTTGTCTTGAGCACGCCCGTGCTTACTGTTGAGCACGTCTGTGCTTGGCCACGTGGCATAACTGCATGTTAGTCTTGGTCGGTTGGAGCCTTGTAGTGCACGTCTGGATAAGCACGGGTGTGCCTAGTGAGGAGCACGCCTGTGCACGTTGACTTCTTCATGTGGTTGACTTGAAAATGTTGACTGGTTGACCTTGGGCAGGAGCACAGCCGTGCACGGCCGGAGCACGAGCGTGCACCATCTGCTACAGTCTGCAAAGTCTTCAATTTCCTTCCCTTTGTGCCAGTTTTCGCTTCTTTTTGCTTGTTGCTTTCAAATACCTGCATTTATCTCTTAGGAACAATTTAGCTCTGTTTTGTAAGGGTAAAAGCATAAATATCTGTAAATGTTTAAAAAGGATGATAAATACATATGTAAAACATGTGTAAATGATGGCACATCGCAAAATTACAATATTTCCCCCTCAAATTGAAGTAAACTTACAATTAAAACTAATTCGTTTTTTTGTCTAACCACATTTTGACACTTTAAAATGTGACGTTTTCTAAAAATTCCTAATAGATCGTTGCGATATGTTACTTTTATCTACAGTATGGTGTACACCTTATTCTAAGTCGAGTTGTGTGTGAGAATAAGTCATTGAAGCATAAACATGCAACTCATCAAAGTTGCTTTGAAGTTTCGCTTTTTTATTGTTTTTTCTCTTGCAAGCTTTAAATTATGAGGTTTTATAACTTTCTAGATTTGTCGTTACGGCATACTTATACTTATCAATATTTCCACGTGAAATATGTTAGCAAGCTTAATATATACTAATGTACGAATTGTTAAAAATTACAACACATCTGCTGCAACGTGCATGTTTCATCCAACTATTTTATAGCAAATGGAAACAACTTTTATTAACAAATGGAAGCAAATAGTGTAAACAAAATGTAATCCATTCTGAATCTTTACAATTCACTTCGAGACATTAAAATCGTCAATAATATCAATTCACTACTAGAAAATTGGCATTTTGCTACAAAATTTTCTTACGGAAAAAAATGCGTCACAAATCTTAACAAAGTTGCTACTCATTTGTGACGAAAAAAAATCTATAATTTTTTAGCAAATTTGTGACACAATATATCTACAAATTTCTTAGGAAATTACGTAGGAAATGCGTCACAAATTTCCTACACCATGTTTTTGTCACAAATGCGTTGAAATTTGTGTTACAAATGTGTAGTAATTGGTTTGCGACGAGGGTTTTTCTAACATCAAGGTTTTGTTGAAAATGCGTCACAAATCAAGAAATGCAAGATTTGTGACGCATTTTCAACAAAACCTTGATGTTAGAAAAACCCTCGTCGCAAACCTATTACTACACATTTGTAACACAATTTTCAACGCATTTGTGACGAAAACATGGTGTAGGAAATTTGTGACGCATTTCCTACGCAATTTCCTAAGAATTTGTAGATATATTGTGTCACAAATTTACTAAAAAAATTGTAGTTTTTTTTTTCGTCACAAATGAGTACAACTTTGTTAAAATTTGTGACAAATTTTTTTCCGTAAGAAAATTTTGTAGCAAAATGCCATTTTTCTAGTAGTGATTGGAAACACAGGTATAGTGTATGTTTGACAAAACTAGCTGATGGCTGGTAGCTAGAAGTTGGAAGGTTTTTAAATATATTTTGATGTTTGACAGAGTAGCTGGAGTTTTTAATAAAATATATAAAATGACCAAAATGAGTATAATTAAAAGCTTGTAAAGAATGTTTTTATTTTATTTTTAAAATAGAATGGGTATTTGTATCATTTACTAATTAAAAGCTTGTAGCTAGTAGAGCTTTTTCTTAAACGCTAGTACTAGTAGCTTTTCACTATAGAGTTTTTTCTACTAACCTAAAAGTTTCCAGCTCTTTCAACCAAACAAGTTTTTTATTGAGTAGGAGTTTTTTCTTAAAAACTTGAAGCTCCTAAAAACTTCTTGCCAAACATACCCGTAGTGATCCTATAATGTAAGACTAGCTCACTACAATCGGCAGTAATGCCCAATTTGGGCACGGTGGTCTAAATTATTTATTTAAAAAGTAACCAACCAACTACACTTTCTAATATTTGGTCTCCAATTGTGTCAAGCAAATTAGCAAAGCATGGTTGCAAGGTTTATTGTGTCTCTTGCTCTAAGCCGGCGGCTTCCTTAGCCGATAACCTATCTCTCTACTGGCCTTGGTCCGTGCCTAGTCCAATTAGCCAGCCTTCTCTCGACTTCAGCGCAGCTAAGAGATGCATTGCTAGCCGTGTCCCTATAAAATCCAGCATATCTCTTTTATTTTATTTTTTTGATCGGCGAACAATTGTGTGGCAACCACCCTTGCGGGGCGCCGTGCCCAAGAATCGACTACTCGACCTCCAGCAGCCCCCGCCTTCTCCCGATGCGCGAAAACCCGAGCCCCACCCGCCCGAAGGCACGACATTGTTATAGAACTCGGTAAAATCTCGCCGCCCGTCAGATTCAAACCGGCGCCACCCGTATTCGATCTTCACCCGGATACCAAACCATAATGTTGGAAGTGGGAATTGAACCCTTGATCACCTAAGTGAACATAAGGCCTCTCCACCACTCCACCACTATGGATGGATATATCTCTTTTATTTATTTTTTCTTGTTTCAACTGCTAACCCATTAAGCCCATTTAGCAAGATAAACAACTGGCCCAAATTCGATGATTTCTTTTGGTGGGCTGCAACTTAGTTAAATTAATGGATATGCAAATGAACTCATTCCGTTTAGATCTTTTTAGGGTCTGTTTGGTAGCCTCTAAATGATTAACAGGCTACATCTGAATAGTTCATAGCATCTTAATGGTTAAGATGTAATCATAAGTCTAAACAGTTAATAGTTAACATCTTAATGGTTGTCTTTTAACCATTCAGACTTAAGGTTACCTATTAACCATTCAAATGTTATGGATCATTAAGAGGTAGTCTTTAAATGGTCATTAAAAAGCTTATAGCAAATAAACCAAAGCTCCACTAATTCTGTAACTTGAAGTCTTATTTTTTGTTATCGTTATCTATGTTATCTTATTAAGGAGGAGGGATGGCTAAGATGGTCATTTCACCATCATTTTAAGATGGCAATCCAAAAGTCACAAGTATAAATTACTATTTTTTTTTATCATTTTTCTTCCTTTTATGCCATCGTGTACAACATTTGATGAGAAATTTACAAATAACTAATGCACTCACTCCAAACCATTATTTTTGAAACCGTTGAAGTTGTTGTATACTCCTGTTATTTGCGTCAATGAATGCTCCTACCCTTTATTGTCCTTTACACAAGAAGAACAAACGTTCCTGATTCAATGATGGTCTTCAATTCTCCTCAAAAATGCAATCAATGTTGAGAAGGCCTTGCCAATGAATCCTCCAATCACTTACCAACTTAATGTTTATTTATAATGGTGAGTGATTCACATCAATTCTCCTTCACATCCATAACCAGGTATGTGTTCTGTACATATATTTTGATTGCTTAGATTTTGGGTATTTGACTATTTGTTTTGATATTTGCCTAAAAAGTTATAATGTTTTCTTTACCATATATTTATGTCGTTTTCCTTAGATTTAGTAACTTTAAATATTGGGATCATAATACGCAACTTAAATTTTCTACTGGATTATGTATGAATTATGTTGCATATGTTTTGTTTCAACCAATAAAAAGAGGGTTAAATATGGGTTTGTAAATGGATGCTGAGTGTAATTAAGATTCACCTCCTCACATTGGTTGTTGGTTATTATTATTTCTTTTTGGATGCCTTGGTTGATGTGGACTCGGAGGAAAGTTTCATGGCTTGTGATAAAAATCATGTTTGAAATATTGGCAACTTGGTGCTATATATGTTTTATGTTGTGTATATGTCGTTTGTAGAAGAGGTGTTGTTGTTTCTTGACAAGTAGTTGTTGTTTAGAATGTTTGTGGTACACTGATCACCCCTATTTGATAATCTGATGCTTAAAAAATGGTTCTTAGTAATTAATATTCGTATGTATGTCAAATAAATGTTTCTTGTTTTTTTTTTTTTTTTTTTTTTTTTTTTTGTGTGTGTTTTATCATGAACCACACCACTGCGGTTCATATAATCATATCTTTTGAAAAGAAAATTGTTATTTTAAAAAGGAAATTCATCATGTAATTGACTATAAAGTATACTTTTATCTACATTGGCTTATATCATTATCTTTAGTTTGCATTTCCAATAGAAACTTTTTGTTGGCCTTTTTAAGTGCTCATTTCCGGTGACAACCAGTTACGGATTGATCATCTTTGATGAGTTTGGTCATCTTTGATAAGTTGAATGGAGACATGGAATGATCGAAGCATCTTTTCACCTGCATCTAAATTGAAGACTTCTGAAACAACATACACGAAAAAGGTAAGTCAAATTGATATTTTTTTTTATTTTCATTGCTGATTTTACATCTTTGTTTTAATCTTATTTGGAGGAATGAGTTTAACATGTTTATCATATCATAATAGAACATGTGATATACATGTATATCAGAATAAGTTTAACATGTGTATCATCTTTGTTTGATCTGGACACGGATATAATTGAAAACATGTTACACTAGGTGAGGGTCATTGTGGAGACGAGTATAATTGAGAATCTAGGTGGATAAAATACAACTCAAATTTGATAACGGGTCAAATGGGAAATCAGTTAAAATCAAGACTGGGTCAGATAGGTAATCATACAACTCAAATACAACTCATTCTGACGCGTATCCGATCTAACTTGACCCCGTTCTCACCGTATCAGTTTTGACCCGTTCTAGCCATAAAAAAGAAATACATTCTTAAAAAAACAAAATACTTTTTTAGGTTAATGAAGTTTTTGGTCCATTTTTCTTCTAACAACATATTACGGTGAGAAGAAGACAATTCTAGAGCTATTTATTATCTTGATTATCTTCAATTTTGTTTTTGTTATTAACTTTTTTACAATCAGATTAGTTCCATGATAGATTTTTTCCATGTGGAGTGTTTCTGGTATGGGTCGGGATAGTTTTTCATAATCTCGCCCATCATTTAGAGTTATATTTTTTTCCGTAATTTCCTCCACTTTTTGTTGCATGTCTGGTATGTTAACTTCCTGTGGAAGAAACTATTAAAAGGATGCCAAATGTCACAGCATTATCTTTCATCGTCTAGAATCGGACATATATTCATGAAGAATCTAACCGACTGTGAACTTAGTGGATATTTTATTTGAATGGTAGCTTAGTATTTGATTCGTATTTACATTCAAAATTTGTTACATTTTTTGGTCTTTATAATTTTGAAAGCTGATGTCAATCAAATGTGTAGATGGACAACCTTTGAATCGGGTGAAATCGCAAAGAAACTGCAAGGTGCTTGCAGAATCCAATTGGACCTTCATACCTCAATAGGTACATTCTTATCTTCCTTAGGTCCATTGGTTCGTTGCATGTAAGATAACAAACTCTATTTAACATGAAGTTTGATGTTTACTCAGGGATATTTTCAACTATAAGAACACTCATGCTAGAATAGACCATGTTACACGCGACATCAATGCGGATAAGTGAGTGGATGAAACTACTTTTAGGTTAAATGGGGTTCCTTAAAGTTTTACCCAATTTCCATGAAAAAAGGATATTGTTGAAGCCAACTTGGACGTAGTTATAGTTGTGAAACCCAAAAACTACACTTGGTAACCCATTTATTTAATATGTCAAATGGGTGTAAACGAGTTATCGGATTGTAAATATGTTGTACGGATAATGAAGGTGCACGAAACGACGACATAGGAATGGAACATTTTCATGACACTTCTAAATGGATAAAAATTTTGCATAAGTAAACCTGACATTTTTATTTAGTTGTACAACTTTTCATGAGATCCTCAGTTCACTGACCACCTAATGTGTATCGCATTCCTGTCGCATAACACAATGTTTTATTGCAGCCCGTTTGTTAATTCTGCGGCAACGCGCGGGTAAACCCACTAGTTTTAATTTATGATTCTAACTCTTTTTTTTTCTCTCGAACCGGTAGCTAGACAAAACAAGTAACGAGTTTTTTTAACAACATAAGAACATTTAATAAACAATAGTATGCAATAAAGCCTATGTAAATGCACCGAACATTAGGGGATAGCTTTTGCCTCTTAGTGAGCTAGCTCACTTGGTAGTGGTATTTTTTAGAGGGAGGTCTTGGGTAGAGGTGCACAAAACCGGGTTTTTTAATACCTGGGTTCGGTTACGAACCTGGGTTCGGGTATGATCGGGTAGGGTATAACCAGGTATTACGAAATAACCGGGCCGGGTTTGGGTAGGGTATTTTCGTGAAAAGCTATATCTTATATACCAGGATCAGGTCGGGTTCGGGTTCGGGTTTTCAATACCCGGTTTCGGGTGCACCCACCCGAAGGTACTAGATACCTATTTTCGAGTATAAAAAACCCTATCCGACATGACCAGAACCTAACACGAAATTAGCAGGTTTAGGTTTAGTCTAAATGGGTTCGGGTCGGGTTCGGGTCAACCCGGGCGGGTTGACCCGTTTAACCTATTTATACTATATATTGCTTTTTTACAGTATGTTTTTTGTTATAAATTAAACTGGTTAGGTATTTTATGCTACACTTATAACTTAAAATAGAAATTGGTATTAGATTTTATAAATAAAACATAAATGTTTTATATATATTTGTGTTTTTTGTAGTAAAATTTTAATTTTAATACATTAGTTTGCGAGAAAAAAAATCAGGTTGAATGGGTCGGGTCAACCCAAGAATATTCAGGTCGGGTTCAGGTTCATATGTATGTCACAACTTTCGAGTTCGGGTTCATGTAAAAATTTCAGGTTTGGGTCGGGTTAGACCCACCAACCTGCCCGACCCGTTAAGCACCCCTAAGTATAAGTGATAAAAAAACATAGATAGTTAAGTCTCCGTTGATAATGGAGTAATTCATCGTCTTTATTTAACGCCTTCGTTTGATAATACATACCCGGGTTTTAAAATACCCAGGTTCAAGTATTTTTCAGGTTCGAGTTCGGGTATTTTGTGCACCTCAAGTCTTGGGTTCAACCCAAGCAATAAGTAGTTTAGTATTCATTTGGTGTAATTTAATCATTAAAAAAATAGTTTTTCAATTATAGATAGGGGTATAACAATCATTTCTAAAATAGTTTTGACGTGAGCACATCTTACAAATAGGAAGTTCTCCAAATTGATTTAGTTTTAATAATATGACCCAGTCTGACTACGGCTTAAGATTGTCGGCTCTAATTTTACAAATTTGTAAAAAGTGAGAAGTAAACGAGTTTTTTTTTTTTTAGAAGTTGAGACCATAATCATATTATGCACATACCATATTTTTTTTTGACCAAACAAACGAAGGATCATATTATTCACCCAAGAGTTTACATCCGACAAGAGAATAAACGAAAACATAAAAACAGAAAACAAACGCCCCGAATGCACATACCATATGAAGCATCCGTGTTATTGAATCTAGTAAAAATATAAAAGTGGATTTTGTTGGTTCATATGACAAATGAAATTTGAAAGAAGAAAAAAAAACTTTTGTACAAATTCTATTTAATTGGTTATCTTGTACTGTATAACATATTTCTAACACCTTTATTTGGAATAATATAACTCGGTCAAAAACTAAATCTTAATAGTGAAAATGTGTGTCTCAACATCTTTGTTTTCGGTGCTTTTTTTATTGTGTTATTTTTTACTGATGCTAGCGATCGTTTCGTGCCAGAAGTAAATAATGAATTAGTAAAGCTTTGAAATCATAAAATGGAAGGATGAATTGTTGAAACTTGAAACGTTAATGGGGAAGAAAAATGCATGGATGTTGTGTACTTTGCTGATTTGGGCTGTGCTATGGTGCACTGGACTATAAAAAGTGCTAAAAATTAAATAAAATTGGGCTTGAGAAAGGAAATAAGGAAACAACCAAAAGGCTGAAAATCACTTTGAATAACAGAATCAATAGCCACGTTAGTACTTATGGTTTCCAGGAATTTCAATTTCAAGTAACAAGTCGATGTATTAACCTTTTAATTTGTTATAATTTTAGGTATTAATCACTGACACCGTTAACAGATATAACCCTCACGGCCTCATGTGCCCCAAACGTGAGGGTATTTTCATCAATTTATAAATTTTCGTTTTTATGAGGGTCATATCCGTTAATTTTTAACGATATCAGCGATTAATACCTAAAATTATAACAAATTAAAAGGATAATGCCTCAACTTGTTACTTAACATTGAAATTCATGAAAATCATAATGACTAACGTGGGTAATTAACTCATTAAGCAGATTTAAGTACATGGCATGACTTGTGGTGTCTCAACTCATTTATGTGAAGTTAACCATACTATTCCTATATTTTATTTGGGTGTAACTTATCTGCATATGGTTGCGTACATGAGTCCTGGACAAATCTAAACCATATAGAGTAGGACGGTTATGCAGCAGGTGATATATGGAGTTTTGGTGTGTGTATACTGAAGTTTTATTTAGGTCATTTTTGGTTCACCGTTGGTAGGCAAGGCGATTGGGAGAGTTTGATGTGTGATTTGTATGTCTTAGCCATCAAAGGCTCCGGCTTCGGGCTTCGGCGCCGCATGAGTTGGAGCAGTGGCGGATCCAAATTTTTTTTCTAATAATGCCACTATTTTAGACATTCTAATTTTGTAGAATCGGACATAAATATTTTCGGGTGGATTGGTTTGAAGGTTCGGGTCAGGTAAGGTTGATCACATAATAAAAATATTATACAACAATAAAAAAACATCTTCATTAAAAAAAAAAAAAAACACATAATATAAATTCGATGGTCTTATGAGCCCTCTGAGCCCCTACGGGGTTGGAGTTGCAAGGATTGGTCGTTTTGTGCGTCTTTAATGCACACGACCAGAGCCATTTCTTCATTTTCGGTCCAGCAAGTCATTTTGAAGGTGTGAGTTTTGTTGATGTTGAACTGTGTTTTCACCACCGTGGTATAATGATTTATATACAAAAAAATATCAATCGTATTGCATGTGAAATTCAATATTTCTGACGGTTAGATGAAACCGATTTTAATGCACATAATTATTTTTAACCGTGTTGGTAGGACGGTTTATGAGAAATCTGACCGTTTGGTGGTAAAACCGTGTGAATTAAAAAAAACAAAGATTAAGATTTGAATTTAAATAAAAATAAATAAAAGAATCAGTAGAGTGTTGCCTCAAAAAAAAGTGTATCAGTGAAGTGATGTGACAGTATATGATTGGTTGAAATCAGTTAAGTGAAAAGTGAATCCTATAAGCGCCTCTTCCCCCCTAATGGACAAAATAGTGAAGTGGACTTGTAAAAGGTTATATTTAACTGAAATTGGGTTGTGTCTAATGTAGTCACCATAAAAAAAACATTGATGTCACTCGAAAAACTATGTATACATGTATATATACAACTGAAAAAAAACTGTTGTCCCAGGACTACGTCCCGAACAACATACCTCCGCTCCTGAGTTGGAGAATTTATCTCGCGCGTGCTGTTTGTAGTGAGATCTGCCGAGTTGGTGGATGGAGGCACAACTGATCCGACATCCGTTTATTACCGGTAGTTCTGGTAACCATACTAGATACATCAATTGCTTCCTCCACCTCCACGTCCTCATTTTCTTCTTCATCTTGATTATTCTTTGTTTTAATAGTAATTTTGTTCGGATTTACTTGTGTTATGAACAATATCCGACCATAATTGAATCGATGAACAGACCCAATAAATTGGATTTTGATTTGTTACGGTACGAGTACTAAGATATTATGTATGATAAAAAATTATTTAAAATGGTTTCATTACATGAAAAGTTCTCATGTAACCCGAAAATAAAGTTGTGTTTTACATCTATCAGAAACTATAAAAGCGAATACTCGTAATGGTTCCAACACTCCTAATATTGGTACCGATGTTCAGTCGTGATTAGTGTCGTTCATCATGGTACTAACACTCGATACAACTTATGACACAAAAATATACTTTGTTTTGCATATAACTCTACTTTTTGAAAAATTATACTGGAACGTTAAGAAAAACCATAAATCGTGTTTTTACATCCATCAAAAAAATTCAACACCATGTTGAATCCCACTTTATCACTCCCCTTTCCGCCGACGACGCGCCCATCTCTGAATCCTCTCGAGAAATCGACTTCTCGATGAACTCAAAGAGAACATAAAGAAAAACAGTGATAAAAATATTTTTTTTTGTGTGTCAAAATAATATTATAACTAGTAAATTATGCGCCGCGCTTAGCGCGGCGTAGAACATAACCGGCGCCGATTCGTGAAAACCTGTAAATTTTTTCGACGAACAGCGAAGTTACACCAGCGGTGTTGTAAGGGCCTGCTAATCGGATAACACAACGTAGAGAGTCGAGTCGTATTATTCCGTCGGTATAGTATATCAAATGTGGCCTCCATAAAAAGTGTACTACAAGGTGCCTTTCATTTCATATGCTTTTGTGCAGTACATTATTAAGATTCGTTCTTAGTTGTATCTCAATAGTCAATTTGCTTTAACATAATTCAAACTCTCTCTCTTCAAGAAACCACTCACTACCACCAAAACAAACACCAACCACCAAGCATGACGCGTCTTCTTTTTAATATATGTAATTATGCACATAATACAGGAGGCTAACATATTTTTTCTAGATTGAATCATCGGTCAGTCGGTGGGATGCATCTTTAATTTTCATCAACGTATTGGCCAGCCAGAATATAGCAGATTGTGCTGCAAACGGCGACGTCATGCCCACCGCCAAAACACCATGTCGGGGTCTGCAACGGTTACACCGGTGAACTTGAGCGACGTAAGCAACTGATCCTCACTGTCCGATGACCAGACGTAGCCAGCTGGAAGAAGGAGTGACGAAGCAGGGTGGAAACGGCGGCTGGCTATCATCAGTGGGGCTGGTGGTTACCATGGATGAAGAAGGATTTCAACGAAAGTCAAACGCGGAGGATGGTCAACCTTGTCAACTGTGTGGACCAGTAGAAGCAGAGTAACGTGGCCAAAAGCAGAAGACGAAAAGTTTGGGGCAAGAAGTTGGAGACGCAACAGTCGGCTGTTCCACCGACTGTTGATGTTTAATATATCAATAGTCAATTTGCTTTAACATAATTCAAACTCTCTCTCTTCAAGAAACTACTCACTACCACCAAAACAAACACCAACCACCAGGCATGACGCGTCTTCTTTTTAATATATGTAATTATGCACATAATACAGGAGGCTAACATATTTTTTCTAGATTGAATCATGGGTCAGTCGGTGGGATGCATCTTTAATTTTCATCAACGTATTGGCCGGCCAGAATATAGCAAATTGTGCTGCAAACGGCGACGTCATGCCCACCGCCAAAACACCATGTCGGGGTCTGCAACGGTTACACCGATGAACTTGAGCGACGTAAGCAACTGATCCTCACCGTCCGATGACCAGACGTAGCCAGCTGGAAGAAGGAGTGACGAAGCAAAGTGGAAACGGCGGCCGGCTATCATCAGTGGGGCTGGTGGTTACCATGGATGAAGAAGGATTTCAACGAAAGTCAAACGCGGAGGATGGTCAACCTTGTCAACTGTGTGGACCAGTAAAAGCAGAGTAACGTGGCCAAAAGCAGAAGACGAAAAGTTTGAGGCAAGAAGTTGGAGACGCAACAGTCGGCTGTTCCACCGACTGTTGATGTTTAATATATATATAGACAATTAGAACCAACAAATAAATAGTGACCCTATAGAAATGAATGAGCCATATGAAGACATTTTGTAGGTCAGCATCACAATTTTTTAAATGAGTATTTTTCACATGGCAATGACATCTTGACAAGAGGGTATTTTTTTTAAAACACTTCGACAAATGGACCATGTTGCAACTAGATGTTGCATCGCCACTTTAATATACGTGTCATTCAAGTATTAGGCCAAAATTTGTCAATTTGTTGAAGATGTTGCGACTAAGGTTGCAACATCTTGCTTTTAAGTTTGAATTTTTTGCAAGAATAGATGGTTTGGTTAGGGGTGGAGTGTTTATAGATGGATGATGGGTTAAAAAGTGTAAATAGGTAAGTAGCTAACTAATTTGGTTGAACAAGAATTTTTAAAGTATGGAAATCAATTGGCGACCTTCAACAATAATTTTGAAAATATGGAAATCAATTGGCGACCTTGAATTCACAATTTTGAAGATAGCTAACAACATTGGCGACCTTGAAAGCATTTTTGAAGATATGTGATTTGGTTGGCGACCTTGAATTCAGATTTTTGAAGATACGGAACCCAATTGGCGACCTTCATTTCTAAATGAATGTCGCTATCCTAGTTAGATACATATAATGAAGGTCGCCAACCCATTCTTGTACATTGTTATGGATTATTATTCACGAGTCTTATACATTGTGCAAGAATACGAGAGTGTTTGACATGAATAGGGTTTGCAGGTGGAATAGTTGAAAGATTGAAAGCTTTCAATATTGCAGGCGAATAGTTTTTTGCAGGAGGAGTCGCTAGATGGATACAACTCAAATAAAATCAATATATTAATATTACATCAAAGTCACATTTTTATAAAATACAAAGATTACATTAAAGTGTCTTCTGTACGCCGCTGACGACGCGAGTTTAAGTAGCAGATGTAATTTCGATCTAGAAGATCAAAGTGCACAATGTATAAAACTTAGACAAAATAAAGAGAGCCATGCAAAAGTCTCGTGAATAATAATCCAAAACAAGGTCACGAGTACATTTAAACAATGTACAAGACTTGGTTGGCGACCTTCAAACAATGTATAGGAATGTGTTGTCGGCATTCATTTATATGTATCTAACTCATTTAGCGACATTCATTTAGAAATCAAGGTCGCACATTTGGTTCCATATTTTCAAAAATCTAGATTCAAGGTCGCCAACCAAATCACATATCTTCAAAAATGTTTTCTAGGTCGCCAATGTGGTTAGCTATCTTCAAAATTGTGAATTCAAGGTCGCCAATTCATTTCCATACTTTCAAAATTATTGTTGAATGTCGCCAATTGATTCCCGTACTTTCAAAATTCTTGTTCAAGGTCGCCAACCGAGTTAGCTACTTACCTGTTTACATTTTTTAACCCATCCTTAGGGGTGTACAAAATGCTCGCGGCTCACAACTCGCTCGAAAAAAGCTCGACTCGAAAAAGCTCGTTTTGTTATCGAGCCGAGCCGAGCTGGCTCGATTTGTAATCGAGCCGAGCTCGAGCTAGGGGTCTTGGCTCGATTTGTAATCCTCCACCTAGAAACGCTCTACCCCTAACCAAATCACCTATTCCTGTAAACAAATTCTCTAAGTTTTTTTCAACTTTTTTTGATATACATGACAAGAGAAGAATATGTTGCAACCTCTAGTTGTGGCACCTCTAACAAATCAACAATATTAAAGGGTTGCACACAACTCTATAGGTTGTATCTTACTTTGTTTTTTCTTTTCTTTTTTACTTTTAACCTCAATATTTTTCACCTTTTACATTTAAACCCCACACTTTTTTTATTTTAACTTTAAAACAGATTTTTAGTTTTACATTTCAATCCAAATTTTTCGAGTTGACACGCTGCAACGTGCGCATGTAGTTCAATGTTTTATCTCTATTTTTCCCGACGAACAGTGACGCTGTGTTTTAAGTTTCAATCTATTTTTTGTGCATTATCGCGCCGCAACGGGTGTGCATGGTTCACAATTTTTACATCAATATTTCACCCGGCTTTATCTTTTATTTGTTTTTTATAAGTTTTTTCGGTGTTGTAGGTCGCTGACAATAGTGTAGCATTGATGTTACTTAGTACGGTTTTATGCCCTCCGTGGCAACACGGGGCTTAATGCTAGTTCCTTTTATTTATTTTATGTTTTGCATATTAGGCCGATGTGTAAATGAATTCCTATTGGGCTTTTATGGTCAAAGATTACAAAGGTTTCCGTGGGATTCCTCAAGCTTATATAATCAATCAATAGATCAATTACAAATTGGGCAAGTCCCATATTTGTTTTTTATTTTATGCTTGTCTATCTCAGCCAATTAAAGGCGTTTGTAATCTAGCTATTGAAATAATTTCAATAATAAATACCATATTTTGACACTGTGTTCACTATCGGGCTACGGTTTAGTTATTATTCTTTAACTCTATGGTGTTGTATTTATATTCAACACTCTAACAAAACAACAAACTTTGTTCTCAAGTTAGCGTGACACGGTTTTAAAGTTGCGAATGTTGTTCAATCCTCCATCCAAAACCTCTCCCAAATGTCATCACTTACTCGAAATTTTGTGACATGTACTCATACGAGCTCACAACACTGTCACGATCCTAGCGTAGAACATGTTTTGGTGTTGATACCGTCTAACCACCTCCCTCCACCAACCAACGACTTGCGCCTGCTATCCATTAAGATTACAACAAATTGCTCTTCTCCTCCTAGGTTATCTCAATGTTGTGCAATTTGTTTTCAAGTTGTTGCTTAGTTTTTGCAGCTTATATCACAACAGATTCTATGCTTGTTCATAAATGAGAACTCTTCCATAGTTTTGATACATAAACTATAGTATGTTATGATCTATTTCTAGGTCTATAACAATCTTATTGATTTAAGGCACAGAAACAAAAAGATATTATATAAACACCAACTAGGTTGCCCCACAAGCCAAAGAAGTTTTAAAGTTAGCAGTAAAGGAAATAACTTATGCAGTTTTAAAAACAACTATACCAAATACCCTGCAAACCATTCATGTTCATACCAAACATAACTAAACCAAACATTATAATTTATCTGTCTTCATCATTCAGTTCCTCATTGCTCGATGAATCGCCAGCCATCCAAGCCGCATATCTCTGTGTATCATTCATGGGACGCCTCGTTGCCAAGATCCTCATTCTCTTTACACCATCAGACCCTCCTCGTGACGATTCACCAGCCTGACCAGACCCCTTTCGCCCTCTAACCTTGCTACTTGAACCCCCTGCTGCACCCTCGGTTTGAGCCACATCTGCAAGCCCATTCTCTAGTGCCCTGACCAGATTCTCAAAATAAGAGCGAGTTACTCTAGTCAAATCAGTTAAGTTTATTTTAAAACGGTTAAATTGTTCCTCAGTGGCGTCTTTATCTTCGTTTATAATGTAAGTCTGTAGTTCTTTCTCAGCACAAAGATGCAGCCTTTCTAAGCCAGATTCTGCTTCACCCTGCGCATACTCGAAAAACGACCTTTTAGCCTCTTCTTCTTTGGGTATGTAATAACCATACGCATAAGTCCACTTCAGCACCCGTCTGCATTCAACTATCTGCAACCACGCATCTATAATGAACTGCAAATCCGTCTCGGGCTGACAGTAATTTAAACTTAGCGTCTCGAGATCAACAGTTTCAATCTTACGCAAGTCAACAAGCGCCTGTTTTCTCGACTTCTCATTCGCAGCCCAACGCTCATAGTAATGCGTATACCTCTCGATTGCTTGTTTAGCCAACTCTCTTTGTCGTTCCGCATCATTAACCTTAACCCCTTCTTTAGCATAACTATTACACGCTCTCCCACCATGCTCATACGGCCCAAGACATAACCAACAAAACTCATACCCACACGGCGGCCTACAAGTCATATGCATACACCCATGATTCTTCTCAATCGACCGCTTACACTTCGGACAAGGCTTCGTATACGCAAGAATCCAGTTAGTATTTTCCGCTTCAGCGCTATTCTTCAACACCCACTTCCCCACGGTCTCACAATCCAACGGCCGATGCGCATCCTCCATACACTTCCAACAAAACCCATACTTACAAAAACACGAAACATCATAACTCCCCATCTCAAAATCATCATCAAACTCAACCGCGTAATCACACCCTGGCCCCGGACACCACTTAATCCTCTTACTACTCTCCACATAACTCCTAACCATAAACCCATCATACCTTCTCTTCACCCTCTCATCCACCAACACCCGAACCATATCCGGCCCAACCGCGTAGCCACACCCCGGCTCCGGACACCGCAAACTCAAACACCCGGGCCCATCCTCAACAGCACCACACACATAACCCCTCCAACACACCTTACAAAACCAATGATCACACCCACAAGTAGCACTATCTCCTACATTAACAGATTCAAAACATATCCCACAATCAATAACCTTATCACCCGATTCGGGGAACTTAACCGACAACTCGACATCTAACAACCCAACACTCTGCCTAACATTAACCTCATCCTGAAACCAAGCTTCATGTACTTGATTAACATCCCAATTATACTTAACTAACAACATACAAGCAGAATCTTTAGAAACAGATAAAACAGAGGTGACCTTAATAATATCTTCATCTTGACGTTGAACAAGATCATCTTCTTTTAAAATTAGATAGCTTTTGTGGGGTTTGGAGTTGACTTCGTTGACCATAACATTGGAATCATGGGTATCTTCATCTATGTCGTAGTTATTATCATCATCATTGTTGGAATAAACGTCGTCGTCATCGTAATAATCTTGATCATCGGAATAATCCATGGGTGATCGGGTATAGGAATTGAGTGATCGGGTAGGGATTGATTAAGGAATATTAATTATATTATAGGGTTTAAGAAGAATTTTATTACGAAGATGGCGAATAATTTGGGGATTGTTTTGGAGGGGATGAAGGGAAGGAGGTTAGTGATTATCTTAATTATTATTATTTTATATTATTATTTTATATTATTATTTTAACTATGGAATTTATGGTAAGAAATTGATAAAAAGGGGAAAATATTGGGAAATAAGACTTTTGGAAATTTAATGGAACTTGCGTTTGTGGGCCTACTTGGCCCAAAAGGTAAGGGTACGAGATTTTGGTGATTGATGATACATCATACATGCAACCTTGTCTATGGTTTAGTGGGAGAAGGAAAGCGTAAGCACAGGAGTCTTCAGAATTCGATTTTAATTTGAAAAATTCAAAATTCAACTTAATTCGATATTATTAAGAATTTGAATTTAAATTCAATTCAATTCGAGTTCAATTAATCGAATAAAAATAATACATATTTATTATATATATAATTATATACATACATACAACTTTAGAACATGGGCTAATCTATGAATTTGACTTAAGTCATAAATTAGCCCATTACTAAGCCCAAGTCTAACTAAAGCCCATAACTTAAGTCTTAACCGTAAACGAATTTATTCGAATTCGAGTTTCTAATTCGAATTCGAGTTTCTAATTCGAATTCGAATTGAGTTTTTTATTCGAATCGAATTGGTCAGCTTTTAAGCGAAGCGAATCGAATACGAATTCAGTAAAAAAATAAATTATTCGAATAATTCGAAAATTCGCTATTCTATCCGATGAACACCCCTAGAATGGGGTGGCGGTGAAATCATCAAGTTCATCATCTTTATCATCATTATTGTCGTTTGACAAATATGTTTTATCATCTTCATCTGACGATGGAGTGGAACTAATAATATTATCGGTTCAGAAAGTCGTTCAGTGTATCATTGAAGACGACGAGAGTTCACAACCCCAAAGGAGAAAATATATGATACGTGATCGGCTCGCCGCACATGAGTTATTGGTAAATAATTATTTTTCACCTAACACAACATATGATGATAGGAATTTTTAAGAATCATAAATGATTTATGTAAGACCCCCAAACTAGTTGGCACTCAAAGACTAAAACCTTGTTAATAACTCAAAGAAGTCTTATTTTATTTCAAAAAAATACTGATGGGATTGGGTACCGAATACACTATTCCGCATACCCAAACCCGGAATAACATCGCCATGCGGAAAGAGCTCATGCGCAGTGAACAGTCAGAGTACATTAATCACCAGTCAATGGTCATACCTTGGTCAAGACGGAAGTCATGTATGGTCAAACGCCAGACATGAATTAAGCCTTTAAGCACGTTGACTTAGCATTAAAGGCGGTATTATGTTCCACTATTTCCATTAATTATGCTTTCCATATATCACCTCACTAACATAATTAAGGGTGATGGAGACAACCTAACCACGGTTAGGACTTGGGTAATGGTGGCATACGGACTCTCCTATAAAAGGGATCACATCCCCAATAGGAGAGGACACTTTCTACTGACCTGGAGAGCTATCACACTTGATAGTATCCCCATTCACCCCGTTTTTGTTATAAACAACTACCTTGTGTAGTCGTCTCCACACCCACACATTCACTCTTGTTTGCAGGTTCCTCCATCCATAGCTGTTAGTGAAGGATCAACCTTGTAGTAACTCATAATCATATCATCCCTAACCTGTGATAAGACTATTTGTTTCTTCATTGGCGCTATCCCTTACGGTTTTAACAATCTTTCAAACAAGCAACATGGCTTTCTCAAAGGATGCAAACAACAATAACACTGCTGAAGTAGATGCCACAATCAACGATGAAATCCAGGATGTTACACCAAACACTATCACGAAGAATGTGGCTCAGAAGCAACCGGCTTCGACATACCAGTTCCACCTAATCAAGGGAGGATCTACTGGAGGAAAGAAGAAACAAGACAACCTATCTTTGGTTGACCCGGATGAATGGTTGGCTCGACAAAATTCAAAGACAATCGCTAATTATCAGAAGATGGTAATGAATCAAGCTAAACTTAACGTCCAAAAGACCTTAAGTTTCGACACATGGGAGGAAGATTCAGAATCTCCTCGTGAAAACAACAATGGCCGTCGCATTAAGGGACCTCGTCAGGCGGTGCGTGGTGGAGACCGTGGTAGAAATACTCACGGTCAGGACCCCGCCAACCTGCATGAGGAACCAGACGGCTATGAATCAGAAAATGAGGTGCATCATGATTCTAATAAAAAGCAGCATTCTAAATATGTTGCCAGCAGTCTGGCACCCAAAGATGATGACCTCTATAAGCCATACAGGCCGAAGACTTTTGCCGAAAGATCAAAGTTCTGTGCCCGTATCACGCTAGCACCAATGCCCCAAGAGTGCAAGCTACCAAGCACCATTGGGAAATACGACGGTCTGCGTGATCCAGACGATCACTTACATGCTTTTGATTGCGCATGCAGCTCCAAGCTGTGGCCGGTGCAAGCCTGGTGCCATCTGTTCGTGCAAACGTTAACAGGGGCAGCCAGAGTCTGGTATGAAAGTTTGCCTGTAGGAAGTCTGGTGGACTTCGATGATCTAATAAGAAAATTCAAGAACCACTTCTCTCATCTGCGCAAACACAAGAAGGACAAAGCTCACATTCTCCTGTGTACGCGCCACGAGAACGAATCACTGGAAGATTACATCGTCAGATATAACAAGGAAGCCCTCCAGCTAGGATGCGGAGAAGAACTTACCCATGCAGCATTCATACACGGGGTAAGAAACGACGATTTGATGAAGTGCCTAACAGGAAAAGATGGCGTGCCGCAAGCTTGGGATGAAGTGATTGAGGCTGCCAAAGTGTACTCATCTTCCGAACGATCCTTTCACCGAAACAAAAACACGCACCAAAGCAGCAGCCACCATCCATCCTCAAACAACAGAGGGAAGGGCAAACAGTCTGTCTGGTCTAGAATTTCAGGCACATTGGAGGAAGGAAAATATTCCTCCGCGCAAGATGCACGAAACATGCTTAGCTCAAGAGGGCCCCGTGATCACAAAGGACACTCAAAGAAGAATTACGAGTGGACACCATTGTCCAAAACGCCATCTGAGGTGTTAAAAACTGAACAAATTCAATTCCCGAAACCGCAAGAGCTCCGAGGTGACAGACGGAACGTGGATAGGTCCAAGTACTATGAGTATCATGAAGACCACGGACATATGACAGACAACTGTTATAGTCTGAAGATGGAAATAGAAAACGCCATAAAATCAGGGCAGTTAACGCACCTTGTGAAGAACATGCGGAGAAAGCAGAGGGACAACAAGGAGGGAGGCGAACCCTCTCAGAAAAAGATACGCTATCTCAATACGCATCACGTGTATAGCACATCGCGCAATACATGCAACATGATCCATAGAAACGCAAGTCACAAACGCACCTTTACGGAGACAAGAGATGATTCATGGAAAGAAGAACAAGTGATTATGCCAAGAGTAAAGGGCGGGGCTTCGTCCACAGCTCCACTAATCATCACAGGCGTTGTTGGCCATTATCGAACAAGATATATGTTCTTGGACAACGGCAGCAGCACCGATATTAAGTACCAACAATGTTTCGACCAGCTGGACGATGATGACAAAAGAAGAATAATACCAGCAACAGAGCCAATTTTGGGCTTTATCCATGAAACAATTTACCCACTAGGTATGCTCACTTTCCCGGTAACACTCAAAGACGGAAAGCACTCGCGCACTGAAACGTGCGACTTTATAGTTCTTCCCGTTAATTCCTCGCATGACATCCTACTGGGGCGAGAAGGATTGGCAAAGTTCAACTGCAACGCATCCACGCCACATCAGATGGCAGGTTTCCCTACGCAAACAGGAGTCGCATTTATCCGCGGAAACAAAACATGTCACACAACAGAAGCGCCGAGGCCCGCAAAACAAACAAAACCAACTGTCAGAACCGAACCGGAAAATGGGTTATTAACCCTGCATTCCCGGAACAGACAGTTGTCATCGACCATGAAATCTCTGACTCCATTCGCACTCATTTGAAGCAACTGCTAACAAAGAACATGGATATCTTTGCTTTTAAGCCAGCAGACATGGTTGGCGTCCCGCGTCACATCGCGGAGCACAAGCTCAACGTCTACAAAAACACCGAGCCAGTTGCCCAGAAGAAGCGCAGCATGGGGCCAGAGAAAACAAAGGCGATGAATGAACAAGTGATGGAACTCTTAAAGGCCGGTATCCTCCGCAAGAGCAAATACCAAACTTGGGTGGCAAACCCAGTCATGGTAGGAAAATCCAATGGCACCTGGCGCATGTGTGTCGATTACAAGGACCTGAACAAGGCTTGCCCAAAAGATTGTTACCCACTACCCGAAATTGACCCGAAAGTCGATTCTTTGGCACCCTACAGGTTTAAATGCTTTTTGGACGCTTACAAGGGCTATCATTATATTCAGATGGCCAAAGAGGACGAAGACAAGACAACATTCCGCACAGACATGGGCACCTTCTGCTACACCAAGATGCCGTTCGGGCTAAAAAACGCAGGGGCAACATATCAGCGTTTAATGGACACCACGTTTGTAATACAAATCGGTGTAAATTTGGAGGTGTACGTTGATGACCTGGTGATAAAAAGCAGAGAAGAAGACCAGATGTTAATTGACATTCAAAAAACCTTTGATCAATTGCGCAGTGTGCGGATGAAACTTAACCCGGGAAAATGTTCCTTTGGGATGGAAGAGGGAAAATTCCTCGGAGTCATTGTAACAAAAGATGGTTTCCGGCCCAACCCAGATAAGGTACAAGCAATCGAGCGAATGCCATCCCCATCTTCAGTCAAAGAAGTCCAAACTTTGATGGGGCGACTTGTAGCTTTGAACAGATTTCTGTCAAACTACGCGTCTAAATCCTTCCCCTTCGTGGACACACTCAAGAATTGCTTGAAGAAATCAAACTTCAACTGGACTGAAGAGGCAGAAGCAACGTTTCAAGACGTGAAGAAGTGTTTGAGCAATCTGCCAACACTTAGTGCTCCGCTACCAAAAGAACCACTCACCCTATACCTGTTTGTCATTGATAAGGCAGTAGGTGCGGTGCTTATGGTCGATAGAAAGGGGGTACAAACCCCGATATACTATGTCAGCCGTATGCTGCTCGACGCAGAAACCCGCTACTCAACAATGGAAAAGTTGGTTCTCGCGCTAGTCCACGCTTCGAGAAGGCTGCGCAGATACTTTCAAGGGCATCCGATCAATGTCCTCACAGACTTCCGCATCAACGACATCTTGCGCAAACCAGAACTTTCTGGACGTTTGGCCAAATGGGCAATAGAATTGGGTGAACACTCAATCTCATACAAAGCAAGGCCTTCCTTTAAGGGACAAATCCTTGCAGATTTCATAGTGGAAGTCCCAGCAGACAAAGTTGAAGAATGTACTAAAGAGACATCATCAAAATCAACTCCGCCTGATGAGACTCAAATATGGAAACTATTCACTGACGGTGCTTGCAATGACGAAGGGGCCGGCGCAGGTTTACGTCTGATAACTCTGGAAGGAAAAGAGTACACCTATGCAATACGGCTCGACTTCCAAACAACTAACAACGAGGCAGAATATGAAGCCCTGATCGCAGGCTTACGCATTGCCAAAAAGATGGGCGCTCAATACATCGATAGCTCATATGAATCCAGAGAGCCATCCATGATTTTATACTTGCAGCACACCAAAGAGCTGATGAATAGTTTCCTCCACTGCAAAGTAACCCACGTCCGCAGAAGCCAAAACAAGCCAGCAGATGCTTTAAGCAAAATGGCGTCAACTGCAGTTGATCATATGGCGAAAGATGTACAAGTCGAGGTGCTGACCAAGCCGTCTGTGCCGCAAAAGCAAGTGAACGTGGTTCAGACAGAAAAGGAATCTTGGATCACCCCCATAATGGCCTTCCTGACCAAAGGCATCCTCCCATCAAACAAAGCGGAAGCAAGGAAGCTACAACACAAGGCCTTATATTATGAGGCCGCCAACGGTATCTTATACCAACGGTCTTATGTTGGACCATTGCTTAGATGTGTATATTCCGCAGAGGCCACATACTTAATAAAAGACATTCACGAAGGCACGTGCGGATTGCACGCAGGACCTTGAATGGTCGTCGCCAAACTCATGAACGCTGGATACTATTGGCCGGGAATGCACCTCGATGCATTAAGAGAGCTGCGCAAATGTGACGCCTGCCAACGACATGCGCCTGGCACACTTAGACCAAAGAATAACTTGATACCAGTCACCACAGCATGGCCATTCCAAAAATGGGCCATTGATCTAGTGGGACCTTTCCCTACGGTGCCAGGCAACGTCAAATACTTAGTGGTCGCCATTGATTACTTTTCTAAGTGGGTGGAAGCGAAGACGTTAGCCACAATTGATGGGCGCAACATTAAAAAATTTATATGGGAATTTATCATCTGCATATTTGGTCTACCACTGGAAATTGTAAACGATAATGGAACGCAGTTTGTAGACCAACACTTACAAGAATGGCTCTCTTCAATGAAAATCAAACAGATATTTACTTCAGTAGCGCATCCTCAAGGCAATGGCCAGGTAGAGCGCGCAAACAGAAGTATCGTCGAAGGCATTAAAACACGCCTGGGAACAAGACGTAGCGGCTGGGTAGATGAATTACCCCATGTCCTTTGGGCTCACCGCACACTTTCCAAAACAAGTACTGGGGAAACACCGTTCAGCCTAACATATGGAACTGAAGCGGTAATCCCAACAGAGGTCACGCATCCATCCCCAAGAGTTTTGCTCGCCCAAAAAACTGACAATGATAAAGAGCTGAGGATGAACCTAGACTTACTAGATGAACGCCGAGATTCGGCCTGTGTTCGAGAAGCCTCATACAAGAGACAGTTAGAAAAATACTACAATGCGCCGGCCAAAGAACAATCTTTCCGCGTTGGCGATTTCGTTTTCCGCAATAATGAAGCTTCAAATGAATAAAAACCAGGAAAGCTTGCTCCAACTTGGGAAGGACCTTACAAAATCCAAGAGGTACTGGGAAAAGGAGCATACGCTCTGGAACGCCTAGATGGTTCGCCAATACCACGTACTTGGAATGCAGCGCAACTGCGCATATGCTACATATAACCTGTTATTTCATGATTTTGTAATAAGGACTTTATGTCCAACGTCATTTATATTACAAAAAGCATTTATCATACAAGCTATTGTTCGACAGTACAACTTACAAACCCAATACGTAGATTGTTGCTACACATACAAAAAGGGGGTCAATACAAAAACAAACTACACCCCATAGGCATGATGATTCAACAGCAATTTCAAAAGACTTTACTTATAATATACACATAAGGGCTCCAACATTCTGGAAACACACATTAACCTCTAACCTTCCTGGTTTTAGCCTTGGTTACATCTCCTAACTCTGACAACTTCTTCATCTTCAACGGCTGCCCATCAGAAGTACCTTGATCATCCAGATTTTCAGGCCGCATGTCTTCTTGGGACAACAAATGTTCACAATATTCGGCTAAACGATCAAAAGCATCAGTCGAAGGCTGATCACGACTAGGATGCTGAGATAGCCTCATCATCCCTTGTAATGCTAATCTCTCCATGACACCAAGATTGTTGTTGGAGGAGTTAGTCGCCATTTTTCCAGAAAGAATGGTGTAATTTTTTAAACAGGTAAATAATGGAGAAGATGAAAGATACACTTACTATATATAGAGGAGAGAGGTTATGGCCATTAATTACTATTAATGGTAACCACTCGATTACCCTAGGGAAGTGTGATAGTCGCCCTGACAATCGCCGGCACCACAGTCACATCAATCATGAAGTAATCTGACAGACACTTGTGTCAGGAAACGAAGATGACATCACCAAATGATTAGCACACACACGTGTAAAACAAAGGATACGTTACATTAGTTCTACAATAAGAAAAGTGAAATAAATTGTTCATCAGAAAAGTTACAAGCAAAGACAAGGAAAGGAATAAATCATTCAACCAAGATTCAAATACTGAGATATATCATCAGCATTAGAACCTTCTACACACTTGTCGCTGGCCGCGGATGATGTCCCGGCCCCACCATCAGTAGCAACTGCTTTGGCCTTCTCCTCTCTTTGCGCTTTTTCCGCAAGTTCCGCACCAAGACGATTTGATTTGATAAAATAATTGCGCAATTCACCTGCGGGGTCATTAGTCTTCATACAAGCCTCCAGCAGCTCGAATACTTCAAATTTCAAATGCTCATAATCGTCATAAGCCTTCATCAAATCATCGTCATACGACTCATTCTCGTAAGGACCGGCTTCCTTCTCCTTACCATCCGCATGATGGCAAAAGCCTTCGCAAAAATCCAGTTTCAATCCCTGCTTCACGGAGGTACTGGAAATGCGGGCAATCACCTCTGTCAGCGTAGGATCATTCTAGACACGCTTAAATATCTGCATAACCAAAGTATTACATCAAAATTTGAAACAATCAATAATCAGTTATGCAAAAGGGATTTCTAGCTTACTCTAGTGACACCATCGCTGATCAACCAAGCAATCCTCTCATTGGCAGCAACGGCCATGTCAGTGGCTTGTCCAAACAAAGCTTGAACCTTGTCCAACTCCAACTTTGCCTGTGAGCAAGAAGACTCCGCCAAAGTCTTTTCTTCCTGATGCTTGGAATTCTCTAACACCAGATCCTTTATCTTGGTCTCCGCATCAGATAATGAGGTGGTCGCCTTGAGAAGATGATCATGCTGAGCATTGTACTTCTGGATAGTATCGGCAAGTTCCTCCTGCTTCTCTTCATAAAATGTCTGGCTTTGCTCCATTTCCTTCTTCAGACGAGCATTCTCAAGCTTCAAATTCTCAATAGTGGAGCGCAAAAGCTCAGTTTCTTGATTCGTCCTCTTACAAGCAGCGGACCAGGCCTTGGAGGCTTCAGCCTTATCCTTCTATACCTTGTTCATCTCTTTAACAGCATCATGAGCCACTTTCTTGTGATGCTCAATTTCCGACCGAATCTCATAACGAGCGCGTTGAAATTCTTCTTCGCGCCTCAGCAAACTGGCTTCTGAATCTTTCAGATTTTGATAATCCCGCTAGAATTCGTTTTCACGCCTGATAAGAGAACCAAGGCCGCTCATACCCAATGAGATATTCATCGCCATATCAATGAACAAAGATCGTGGATCAACACTATCTTGATAATCGCGCTCGGCAGGAGGAACGGATAACATGACAAACTCCTGCGCATCAAGCGCATTTGTAAATCGAGTAGTATCAAGAATGTCCCAACGCGGCTGATATGGCCGTGGCGAGTCCGCTTCACACGAGGAATACATTCTTCGCCGGTGACCAGTCTGACCGGAACTATCACCACCACTTGCAGAGGCCTCCCTATAAACCACAGTAGAGTCCACTACTGTGCGCATAAAGCCGGAAGGGTTCTCACCAACAACTTCATTTCCCTTCCCTTTCTCAAGAGCAACTTCAAATCCCTGCGAAGAACTCGGCTCTTGTACTTGCTTCAGTGGTGGGTCAAGGAAATCAACATTCAAATTTGGAGTTGTGGACTCATCCACCTTCTTTCCCGCATCCTTATCAGCATCAATCATCAAGTCATCTGGGGTGGGCTCAACCTGTGGTGCCACATTCTCCTCCACAACCACCTCCGCAACCTTGACGGCAGTTGTATCCTTTGTCGAATCCGCAGCCACGCCAACATTCTCAATAGGTGTAACACCCCAACCGATGGCGGAAACATCGGGATGTCACGTATTGATGATTGTTCAGTAGCTCATGGTAAATAATAAATTTCAATAATTGATTTAAATAAATTACATACAATTGTTCTAAAGAATTTTGTACATCAAAATGAAAAATACTAGATACACATCTTCAAGCATTAACTCTAATCTTCCAGCACGCTATAACCTGAAACATGTTAAGTTGGAAAGATGGGGGGTCAACTATAAATAGTTGGTGAGAATACATAGGTTTTGCATATAGTTGAAAACAATATGATGTATAGCAATCATAGTTGAAGTATAATAATGAGTAATGATAGAATATGAGTCCGACATGTAACAATGTGTCTTTTGTACAATCAAACCTTGTGTCGACTGAGACCTAACTCGCAAGTTAGTAAAAGTGTAACTGTTATCGATCATCCCTGAATTTATGCGGGGGGATGGGTTTGCCAGACCTATAGCGCTATAATCTAAACAGGCGGCTTGATCAATGTTAATGATTGTACTGTGTCTTTTTGTTACAGTCAAATGATAGAATGAGTAAATGATAGTGTAATTGAATCACAAGTTTCAACAATGTAAGAATGAGTAATTGATAGTGTAAAAATGTTTAAACATGTTTCACCCCAAAATGTAAAACAGAAAAAGGGGCTATGTAAACTCACCTTAGGTGCATAATGAGTTCGTGCATTTTATTAAGCGTGCAAACACTTATTAATAATGCCTTGAAAAACTCGAAACTAGCTAGAGGAGATAATGACGGATGAAAACTTTAGTATATGGGAGATGGGATAATAATGTTTTTTTTTTTTTTTTGAATGGTATAAAGAGTTGAATGGTAGGCTAGTGTATTTATAGTGTAAAATTTGGAGTTGTAATTAGGGACTACTTTGACTTGGCTAGAATTTAGGAACAACTTTGACTTGACTAGAAGACCATATTTACTAACACTTTGACTTGACTTGACTAGGAGACTACGTTTGACTTTTCAGGTTTGACTAAGGGACCTTGAAAGGGTTTAAGTTTAATTGGTTTTAATTAACATCACAAAACACCAAATGGTGTTGTTGGGCCAGATTTTGGAAGGTTTGCGTTGTCTTGAATAATGTTAGTATAGTATGTGGGTTTCGGCCCTAGTGGCCCATGTATTGTGACCGCCCTATACAAGTATAAATAGGGGGTTTCTTAGTTATTTTGGGGTTGATTGTCTTGTGTGATTTTCGGCTATAGTGTACCAGACGTCTCTTTGAAGACGTGTGCACTTAATCAATAAAATCATTCTCTTTCAAGTTTCTTTCTTGTTCTTCACATTCAATCTTGTTTTCCGCACTCGATTGGGTGTGTTTGATACCCGGTGTAGAAGATCTTGGACTTACAATTGGTATCAGAGCCTAAGAAGTCTTTCGAAGGCTCGGTTCGGTATCAAAAAGGAGAAGATCAAGGAAGATTTCATCGCAAGAAAGAAATGGATCAAATGGTTAACCAAACAAACATGAATGGGCTTAATACTGATCAATTGCTTGTAGCTGCTCAAGTGGACAAAGCTATGGAATCTGTCATTGGCACACATCAGAAAATACCTGTTCTCCAACTTGGGATGTCCTATTCTGAGTGGAAGTTCAGGTTCATTCAAGTCATGAAGATAAGAGATGCAAAGGCTCTACGATCTATCCTGAATGGACCATGTGTGATCACCTATGTGGTCAATGAAATAACTGGAGACACCGCAATCAAACCAAAGAGTATGTACACCGATGAAGATCAAGAGAAGACTTATATTGATGAAAGGGCAATTGCTTACCTTCATCAAGGGCTGTCACCTGAAGTATCAATTGGAGTTCGTGACAATGCCACTGCCAAAGAACTTTGGGAAGCTCTTGAAAATTTGTATGAGGGAAATGAAGAAATGAAGGAAAGCAGGAGGGAGATGCTGAGTCAGAAGTTTAACGCCTTCAATCACATTCCAGGAGAATCACTTGAAAGTCAGATCCAGCGTTTCGTGGCATTAGTGAGTGAAATGAAGTCAAACGATATGGTGGTAGACAACTCCGTCATGAACAAAAAGCTACTCAATACTCTTCCAAGGAGTTGGGACTCAAATGTCACCCTCATCAAGAGAACTAAAGATCTAGCAAGACTCACTCTTTCTGAGACAATCTCTTTAATCAAGTCCTATGACCTTGATGACAGACAACGTTACATGACTCAGACTTCCAGTTACAACAATGCAATCATTGCAACTCCCAGCAATGCTTTAATGTCTCAGCAAGAAACTCAGCGTCCATCATTGTACTCTTATCCAGCAAGTGGCTCCTCGTATCCACCTATGTTTGCACCCAGTGCTTCAAAAGGGTCAGCTGTGCCTGCTTCTTCTACAATCACTAATGCTGGATCCTCATCATCTGCTTCACGTTCTTCAATAACAACTCAGTCAGCAGTTAAAATTCCAAAGGAGCTCGAAAATAATCTAGGCTTATTTGCTGGATTTATGAACTGTTATAACGCATTTCTGACAGGTCAACTTACAGCAAAAGATGTTGGAGCATGTGACTTAAATGACGTTAATCAAGATGACATTGAAGAAATGGACCTGACTTGGCAGATAGCTATGGTGGTGCATAGAGCCAACAAGTTTAGAAAGAAGACCGGTAGAAATGTGTGGGAAAACCCAACAAAGAAACTGGGTTGGGACAAGATGAAGATGCGCTGTTACAACTGTGATGAACTTGGACATTTTGCTCGTGAGTGTACCAAGCCAAAGAAAGAAGGAGACAATTCTACTCCTGCAGCTGCCTCCTCCAATGCTACTCAAGGAAATCAATCATCTACCACTCACACTGGATCTGAGTCCTCTAACTCCAACAAGGCAATGGTTGTTCAATCTGGAGGGGGATGGGATTGGTCTTCTCAGATGGAAGATCTTAAAATTGTTGAAGATACTGTGTACAAGGCTCTCATGGCACAGATGGATGATGACTATATTCCGTCTGCGGCTGAGGTACATTCTGAAACTTTAGCTGAATCATGTTGCACTGAAAGGTGCAAACTCAAAATTAAGGGTTTTAGGGAAGAAACTCTCTCCGCATACAAACAGCTTGAATATGAAAAAATGGCCTCTTGGGACATTAAAAAGAAATTTAACTCTTATCAAGAAATGATCGAAAAACAAAAACTTGATATCAAGCGTTTGCATCAGGAGGTGAGTGATCATAAATGTCGATACTTGTACTTCAAACGACTTTCTGACACCTTGACCACGGAATTGATCGACTTAAAACCAAAATTTGAAAATGCAGATTGTCATTTTAAAAAAATTGACTGTTCTAGTCCTAAAGTTGAAAAAATGATCAATACCCAGTTAAGGTACAGACCAAAGGACGTGAGGAATAAGGGAATTGGATTTGTGGACATTCCTCCACCTTTCAATGAAAACTATTCTTCAATTCCTATGTCAGATGAAGAACTGTTGGCTCTTCCTTTGAAAGGATATGGTCCACCAATAGAAGAGCCAACCATTCGACCATCACGGGATCAAGTTGAAATTACTAAACCTGCATCGATCCCAATTAGAATCTCTAAACCCATACAAAAACAATCTAAACAAGAGATGGCTCCCTCAAAAAAGTTTGTTAAGTCTCAAGATGTTTCAAAGCAGACTGAGACATTAAATTATGAGAAAAATAAAGAGGTGGACAGAGTTTTTGAGGTTAGCAAAGATGAGGTTCCATCCTCATCTGAATCAGATGAATTCGTAGGAGTGTCTAGAGAGTCTAAACATGAAGATTTAAAAGAAAATGAACAAATTTCTGATTCAACCACTCAGCAAAACTCTAGTGTGAACTATGAGTTTGATTTCATGAAGCAAATTAGAGAACTTTGTCTAAAGCAAATAGCAGAAAGTGAAAATCATCTGACCAACTCTGAGCCTCATTCAGATGATTCAAAAAAGACTGCACCTGAGTCTGAATCTGATTTAGACTCAGAAAAGACCGACTCATCCAGTTATCAGTCATGTGAGACCAAAGAATCATCTGAAGACATGCTAAAAGAAAGTGAATATGTCTCTGTGTCCACTTCAAACTCATTTAATTCAGAACAAACATGCTCAATATCTTCTGAATCTCCCACTTCTTCTGTGGATGAAAACTTTTGCACAGAAAATTGCTTAAATGTTACTAACAATGAGAATATTACTAATTTGGTTGATTCTTGTGCAGAAAATGTGATTGTTGAGGATTGGTTAGATGATGGGGATGCAGTCGATGACACTGATTCACTTGCATTTAATAATAAAAATCAGAAAAACGATTTCTCAATTTCTGATAAAGACAACAATATTTGTGTGGGCTCGTTTGTTTTGAGCATAAAACCTTGTGACTTTTCATCTGATTCGTTGTTTGTTCATTCAGATTCTGTTATTTTGCCACAGGCTTGTGATAAAACAAAAAATCTTTTGGTTAAACAATCAAGTAGGGACAGGACAGAGAAATATGTCCCACCAAAACAGGTTTTACCAAAATATAAAAAGCAGAACTTTTCAAAACAAAAGACTCATTATTCCAAAACTGCTTCACACAGGTATAGAAATGTCTCCAAGCTTTCCGAGCCTGGAAAGCATGCAACTTCTCAGGGGGATCCACATGTCAAACGTCAAACATGTTACACATGTGGAATCCTAGGACATATTGCCAGAAATTGTCCAACTGTTCAACAAAATCTTGCAAGCTGGAAACATCAGAAGGCTCCAAACGGGAATCATAATCATACCAAGCCAATGCAGGTTGAAAAACCTAAGGCAATGCGGAATGACAAATCCAAGGTGAAGCCTTCTGATGGTGATTGGAATAGACATAAACTGATCAAACAATCAAATAAAAGATTCAATTCTCAGATTCTGCCTAGCATGGCAGCATTTAGTTCAAACAAAAGATGGTTTTCTAAGTTCAAATCTTACTGGAAGCCAAAACGCTCTATTCCAATCTCTTCCCCGTCTATAGGTTCTTCATGTTACGTGAATGATAAATCTTATTACTGTGCTAATGTTTCAAACGTTGACATGCAATGGATAAAAGTCCAATATACAGATACCAACGGTGTACCCAAAACGACTATGGCCTTGGTACCTAAGACTAACTAATCCTGCATCATGTGCAGGAACGGCTGTGGAGGACTATCATTCGTCTCTGGTACATTGATAGTGGCTGTTCAAGGCACATGACAGGAGATTTGTCCCAACTCACAGATGTTGAATTTTTCAATGGTGGATTTGTCTCCTTCGCAGGAGGTGAGAAAGGTCAGATAACACAAAGAGGAACGGTAAGAAATGGTGCTCTTCAGTTTAATAAGGTAAATTACGTTCCTGAATTAAAGCATAGTTTGCTTAGTGTATCACAAATATGTGACAATGGCTACTCAACTCATTTCACTGATAAAGGTTGTTTGATATTGAAACCTGGAGTAGTCATTCTAGATGAATGGGTTTTACTGAAGTCGGATCGTCGAGGTGACGCTTATGTCATTGACATGAACAAACCTCCTTCCGACAACGTCACATGTCTTTTCTCTAAAGTTTCTCAAAATACTGCTATTCTTTGGCATCGTCGTCTTGGACATGCAAATGCTAAGAATCTAAACAGAGTGGCTAAACTGGGATTGGTAAGGGATTTGCCAGTACGTGATTTTATAACAATTGAAAAATGTGTTGCTTGCGCGAGAGGAAAGCATCATCGAAAACCACATTATTCCAAGCTGGTAAATACTATTGATTCCTTACTGCAACTACTTCATATGGACCTATTTGGCCCAGTGAATGTACTCAGTATTTCTCGTAAAGCGTACTGTTTGGTGATAACTGATGAATACTCACGTTTTACCTGGGTTTTCTTTTTGGCTAACAAGAGTGAAACTGCAGAAATAGTCAAACAGTTTATTATATTGATGGAGAATCAGACCAACTTGAAGGTGAAGGGTATTAGGTGTGACAATGGAACTGAATTCAAGAATGCTGAGTTAAACTATTATTGTGCTCAAAAAGGAATTGCACGTCAATTTAGCTCAGCAAGGACACCACAGCAAAATGGAGTCGCAGAAAGAAGAAATCGCACCTTAATTGAAGCTGCCCGTACAATGTTGTGTGACTCACAACTTCCGACTTTCTTTTGGGCAGAGGCAGTCAACACAGCCTGTTATGTGCAGAACCGAGTTCAAGTCAACAAAACTCGGATGAAGACACCCTACGAATTGTTGTTTAGTACTAAACCCTCCGTCAAGCATTTTCGTGCTTTTGGTTGTCCGTGTACACTGCTACATTTGGACGCTATACCAAAGTTTGATGCGAAAGCTGACGACTGCTATTTTGTCGGTTATGCTGACAAAACTGCATATAGGGTCTATAACAAACAAACTAGGCAAATCGTGGAGTCATTTGACGTACGTTGGCTTGAAGAAAATGCAACAGACGCTAGAGTGGGCCCAGATTGGTTGTTTGACTATGAAACTCTCTTCCGATCTTTTCATATTTTTGATGATGTTTCTAGTCGTGTAAATACAGGTATTGCAGATTCCTCAACTTTCACTGCTAGATCCTCATCCTCCATGACTGATAATGCAACGGATGAGGGGGATGGTACACCCACATCTCAATTACCACATCTCAATTTCTCCACGGATTCTATGCCACAGGCCGATGATGAAGAAGTGTTTGATGAAGCTTCAATTCCTACTTTCCATGATCCCATTCCTACTGATTGCATGGTGGAGCATACTGATGTAGTCGCAACTGATCAGGCTTCTATGGAAGAGCCTGCAGCAGGCAGTATTACTGTTCTCCCTGGAGCTTCCTCAGTCCCAGACATCGTCATTCCCACTAGCATTCAACGAGATCACCCACTAGAAAACATCATTGGTCCAGTAGACGCGGGCGTTCTCACAAGGAGCCAAACTGGTGACATCAACAGATGTTTGTATTCGTGTTTCATTTCTCAAATTGAGCCAAAGTCTACCGCTATGGCCATGAAAGAACCAAGCTGGGTTGATGCAATGCAAGATGAATTGAACTAGTTTGAGAAATTGAAAGTTTGGAAGTTAGTTGAATTACCTCCAGGAAAACGACCACTTGGCACAAGATGGGTCTACCGAAACAAAAGAGATGATAGCGGGGTCATTGTAAGAAACAAAGCTAGGTTAGTTGTGCAAGGGTTCAGACAGATTGAAGGACTCGATTATGATGAAGTATATGCACCGGTTGCGAGATTGGAAGCAATCAGAATTTTCCTTGCATACGCATCATTTAAAGGGTTTACTGTCTATCAGATGGACGTTAAAACTGCGTTTCTATATGGAACAGTGAAGGAAGAAATCTATGTTGGTCAACCACCGGGTTTTACAAATCCAAAGTATCCAGAACATGTGTACAAACTCGACAAAGCGTTGTATGGGTTATATCAGGCACCTCGTGCTTGGTATGCTACCTTGACTGAACACTTGCTTGTAAATGGATACACTCGTGGGGTTATTGATCAGACTCTATTCGTTAAGACAGTAAATGAAGATCGTATTCTGGTGCAAATTTATGTGGACGATATCATCTTTAGCTCTACCAATGATGCTCTGTGTAAAGAGTTTGAAGAGGTGATGAAAAAGCAGTTTGAGATGAGTGCTCTTGGTGAAATTACCTTTTTCTTAGGTCTGCAAGTTCGTCAAAACTCCAAGGGTATCCTGATTCATCAAGGAAAATACGTGGACGACATTCTTGCAAAATTCAGCTTCAATGATGTAAGGCCAGCCGACACACCAATGTCTGAAAGACCAGGTCTCACTCAGGATCTGGAAGGGGAGGCCGTAGAAGAAACACTTTATCGTTCAATGATTGGTTCGCTAATGTATCTGACTGCTAGCAGACCAGACATCATGTTCGCAGTGTGTCAATGCGCACGTTATCAGGCCAATCCTAAAACTTCTCATTTACATGCTGTCAAGAGAATCTTTAGATACCTTAAGGGGAAACCCAGATTCGGTCTTTGGTATCCTAAGGATTCTCCTTTTGATTTACATGCTTTTTCTGGCAGCGATTTTGGAGGTTGTGACATTGACAGGAAATCTACTTCTGCGGGGTGTCAATTCTTAGGCGATCGGCTCATTGCGTGGCAATGTAAGAAACAGCAAACAGTATCCGTTTCAACAGCGGAAGCTGAATATGTGGCCGCCTCCGCATGCTGTTCTCAAGTCATCTGGATACAACATCAATTGGTAGATTACGGTTTGGATTTCTCTCTTACTCCTATTTACTGCGATAATGATGCTGCTTTCCAAATTGTGAAAAATCCAGTTTACTTTTCTAAAGTCAAACACATTGCCATAAAAGAACATTTCATCCGAGACTCTTTTAACCAAGGTTTAATTGTGCCTACACACATTCACACTGACGACAATGTCGCAGATCTGTTTACAAACCTGTTAATAGAGCTCGTTTTGAAGCTCTCTCTGCACTGCTTAAAATGGTCCATTTCGAGGACTGAACTGGTCAAGTTAAAAAAAAAAAAAAAAAGGTCTTATGCTTTTTCTTAGTCTTATGTTTGTAAATTTGTTCTTTAAATTCTCAATTTTAAGCACAAATTTAGGGGGATGTGTCCTAAGAAAAGATCAAAACAGTTATGGTCTTAAAACGAGAGATGAAATGAACTTTCACAAGTTGGATTAAGGCTGACACACGTAAGACGTGTATCGAAACAGTCTGGCTCTAGTGTGATATGTTGGTAGGCTTGGTCCTGAAGGCTGAAACGTTAATGATCTTGTGAAGCACATAAAGATAAAGACACGACCTCAGTAAGAAACATCACTTGGAATCAGGTACAATCTCTATTTGAATGCTTGCGTGATGTCCTGAAGCATAACACTGTGGTCTAGGTCTGAAACCTTCTCTGAAAAACTCGTGTATCTCCTCTGTTTTGTGTAAGCAAGGACCTGGAGATGCTAGGCAACGAAAGCTTCTGCTGCATCCAGATATATGCTGACCTAGTTTTTTCGTTGTCGTGCTATAGATCATCCTTCACCTAAAAAGAGACCTCAGTGTCCAAAGATGTCTTGACTGCTCCTCTGCTGCATCCAGATATATGCTGACCTGGACACAGTCAGGATGTCATAAAAGAGACCCTCTAGAGTCCAAAACCCAAAGGCCTTGTCATTTGAGAACTCATCTGACTTGTACTTTAATCTAAATCTCTTATTGATCTATTCTTTTCTTTTCTCAATCCAGTCCCAGTCAAGGTTTCAGAATTCTAGAACAGATACTGTGAAAAATATGCTGTAGGGAAACTGCTTGCATGATAGAGTGTACCACTTGATATTCTAGGAATTGATTGTGACTTGCTTGAGTGTTCGTACTAACATACTAAAACATGATAAATAATGTCACAGATCACTATACGAGAAGGCCTAAGGAGATAAGTTTAAGTGGACAAATATACTGGCAATTGCTACGACCAACTGGAGTAGATTAGAGTTGATGAGTGTAGCTTGGCCTGAAACACAATGATTTGATCTCGTTGACAAAATTATTTTTTAAGTATTATTTACTTCAGTTAAGTTTAAGTTAGGCCAGTTCACGATTTGATTTGGACCCGGTTACAAAATACACCAAGACTGTTTTCAAATGGGTATTGGAATGTGAGAGAGGCCCACCACACGTTTGGTGGGCCACCCAAATCTCGGGTGAACAAAAAGGGTGGGGGCGACGGTTATAATTCATCATCACACCTCAAAAGATTATTTTTCCTCTTTTCTCTCAAATTTTTCACACACACACACACCATCGCCGTTTATCTTCTTCAGGATCTTGAAAGAGTGTTCAAAAGAATCAAAAGGTAATACTCTAAGTGTTTGATTGTACGATATAAAATGGTGTATCTTAGTAACTTGCAGGTGTGAAGAAAAGGGGTGGATTGATCGTGGGAATGGTCATCAACGACGAGATGGGGACACTGATTGTCTCAGACGGCGGCGCGTGAATCTCACGCGCCTAAAAACTCGAGTTTGAAGAGGAGCGTTACTTCTACGCGCTGGGAGTTCGACATCAGATGTGGGTGAATTACCAAAAAGTCCTCGAACTCCATCCTTCTTAGTTGAACTCATGGGATATTTACCAAAATACCCTCGAACTCAGACAAAGTCATTGAACTCCGATGAAAAATGACTGTTTTGCCCTCGAACTTAGACATGATCATCGAAGTCAGCTGGAAAATGACCAAAATGCCCTCGGATTCATGCCTGGTGGTCGAACTCAGATAGTAAAGGACAAAAATACCCTTGAACTCATCCCATCACCTCGAACTCTCATGCAATTTTACCAAACTACCCTGGAACTTTCTTGAATGACTCGAGCTTGTCTAATATGGGCCTGTTTGTTCATTTGAAGCTTAATGGGCTTTGAATTTGTATTAATATGGACCCGAATAATATCTAATCCAGTGTGTTTTGTGCAGATATGACAACTTCTCATGTGCCCAAGTTTGAGAACAGTCACAACGTTGTATGCTATCTATCTGACCCTCCAGAAGAGTATTTGCAAGAATTCAAGTCTTTGACTGTTGGACTCAACAATTGTAGAGTTTCACACGCCATGAGAGAAAATCCAGTAGTTCTCACGGACTGGATCACGGAGTTTTGGAACAATTCAGCAGCCAACAAGGGAGACACTGTAATTCGTTCAAAGGTTAGGGGAGCAGAGGTGACGGTTTCAGAACAAGATGTTCGAGATGTACTACTTTTTGGTGATTCTCCAGATGACCCTGTCAGCTTTACGAAAGACAAACTCGTACCAGTATTGCCAGGGATGGGATATGAGGGTGAACTGTCAACACCCCTTTATTTGAAGAAGTTATTTCCAAGCTATTGGAGACTGTTGGTACATATGTATTTGGCTAGCTTGGGTGGAAACAAAAGTGGATTAGATCAAATGGGAGTGAGATATTCTTCTGGAGTAGCGGTGTTGATTGAAGGATGGGATTACAATTACTCAAAGAGTATTTTTGAGGATATGTTGACAAATGTGAAGACTCTTAACAAGAAGTATTTTTACAAGTTTCCGAGGATTGTACAGATGATTCTAGAAAGCAAGTATCCCAAGCTCGAGAGGACAGTTGAAACATATGATAACAAGTGCATGTCATCGTTGATTTTTGGATTAATTAGACAAGTTCGCAAAGACTCAAGACAGGTGTTTACTGGGAAACTTCCACTTATCAAGTTTGGAAAGTTTAGTGAGATTGTGGAAGAAACATCAGAATTGCCATCTGCTCTTGTTGCTGAAGAGCATGATGTTCAGATTATTGATCCTCCACCGACTGAACAACGTTCTCCTCCTGAGAACGTTGACCTGACTGAGGTGGAAAGTGAAGATGATGTAGAAAGCGAGGATGAAGAGGAATTAAAAAGGGATAAACTGACTACAGGAAATGAAGATGATCAGTTTGAGAACTTTGAGTTTGATGATCTGAATGATGATGAGATAGATGATTTTATTCTTGAAAATCCTGAGATAAAGTCTGTGACTGATGCGGAGAAAGAGATGGTTGGAGAAGAGATTGTGACTCAAGCTGCTGACATTACTACTTCAGCATCAATTATTCCTCAAGCAGAGGTATTGTCTAACATATTAGATACTGTTCGAGAGGCTGAACAAAGGATTCCTCCATCCATTGTTGCAACTGAGACAGTTGTTGATGCTGAGGTTGTTGAAGATACAAGTTCAGATTTACGGCCAAGAAAGCGAAGCAAAAGAGACCCATGACTGAATATTACTACTGAAGTTTCTATTGATGAGACTATTCCTGTTGCTGCTGCTGACACCATTATGACTGATACTGATGTTTCACCTGATATTCCTGTTGGCACTATTAGTTCTGCTGTTTCACCCATAATTGCTACTGAAGCTTTCTCTCAATTCATGAGCAATGCACCTATCACTGGGAGACTTAGCGAGGAAACTGAATCCTCTGGTGCTTCTGGCTCTGGAAAGGTTTTGTTTGATGAAGAAGCTTTTCAGAAAGCTCAAATGGCTTTTCTTGCAGATAAGGAACAAGGAAAGAAGGTGGATGTGGAATTTCTGACGACTGAAGAAAGAGAGAAAAATCAAGAAGAAATTGAAAGTGATGAAGATGCTTTTGCAGAAGTGGACGTTCACAGGTTACAGGCTAAAGTGTTAAAACTGGAAACTGAGAATGTTTGGTTAACAGCTCAGGTGCAGAGCTTGATGGAGACGGTTACTGAAAAGGAAAAGAAGATTGCTGAATTGGAAACTGGTTTGGGCGATGTTTCAGCAAGATTACCTAATTTGACTCAAAAACTGGAGAACAAGTTTGGAAAGGAGTTCTCTGAGACATCATCCTTTGTTGATAAGGTATTGACTCCAGCTGAACGTGAAAGATCAGAGAAAGAACATAAAGAACACATGAAGAAGTATTTCGAAGATCAAGTTCCCAGAGTTAGAGATCGTCGACCTGGAAGTGCATACGTTCTCAAGAATTTAGCTGAACCGTCTATTGATCCAATGGAGGAGCATCCAGAACGATATGTGACTATTACCAGTGATAGGTATGACACGTACGGTAATCGAACTGGGATAGAGTGTTGGAGGTATAATGATGATAAAGGAGTATTCGTGATTCATAGAGGAAATGGAGCAGTTGAATATTATGCTTCTACTTCGGCTTTCAACTCCTGGACGAAAATTGATTTGACTGAACTTGCTAGAGCTCCTTTCATAAACCAGACAAGGAATCCAAGAAATAAAATAGGTCTCATGTTTCATAAGAAGATTCAGGAGCAGGCAAAAGTGAATTTCAGAGATATGAAGACTGCCAGTTCAATATTGGTGGAATATAAAGGTGTACGAGGTGCTGATGGAAAGCCTTTTAAAACTGTTCAATGGCCACCAACTGAGAAATTGAAGACTATCCCCTTGACCAAGCCAATGGATAGAGGTTGCTTAAAAGACATGAGATTCTGGGTGTATGATCCTACTTCTTCATCTGCAGTGATTGTTTGTGATACGGATGAATTCAGGATATTTGATGCTAGAGATTTGATGAGTTTGCATTCGAAAGATGTTCAAGTTCTAGCTAGACATCAGATTCAATGTGACCCCACTTATGAGGTCTGTGCTAAATCATTTACTAGTGCTGTAGCACAAGTTGATAGACTGGGGTTGGCATCTGATAAGAGAGGAAGGGTGGAGACGAAATTGTTTGGTCCGTATGTTGGTAAGTCGCCTGATGAATGGAAGAGAGCTATGGAAGAAAGAAAGAAAAGCTCAAAGAAGCGCAGCAAAAGCAGTAAAAAGCATTAAAGCCGTCACAAGTCAACACAAACCTAGGGGGATATTGTTGGGCCAGATTTTGGAAGGTTTGCGTTGTCTTGAATAATGTTAGTATAGTATGTGGGTTTCGGCCCTAGTGGCCCATGTATTGTGACCGCCCTATACAAGTATAAATAGGGGGTTTCTTAGTTATTTTGGGGTTGATTGTCTTGTGTGATTTTCGGCTATAGTGTACCAGACGTCTCTTTGAAGACGTGTGCACTTAATCAATAAAATCATTCTCTTTCAAGTTTCTTTCTTGTTCTTCACATTCAATCTTGTTTTCCGCACTCGATTGGGTGTGTTTGATACCCGGTGTAGAAGATCTTGGACTTACAGGTGTAGTGGTTTGAGTGGTGTGGTTAAGGTTTAGCCCGCCAGGGACTCGGGTTCGAATCCTGGCACAGGCAAACATTTTTTTAACGTTTTTAAATAAAATTTAATACAATCCAATTTAATATTGATTATACGTCATTATTTAAACAAAAAAATTAACAAAATGGATGGTAAAGATATTGTAAACATGAATCGGATGAATAAACGAGGGAGTTCTATATATATATATAAAGAAAATTTGTGTGATGTTACAATAGGCTGGTCAGAAGAATATACCTTCTCCAACATTGTAGTGGATTGCTTCATGCGAGATTCTGCAAAGGGGTGTTGTCCTACATAAAAAGCTATTCACAATATTACAAGACATATCGTTTAAAAATACGCAAAAAAGAAACAAAAATATACATACCAGACAAGTGCCTTAACGTCTTCATAGGAAGATTCTCGCGCACTGGTGGAGGCTTCACAGGAACTTCAAGCTTATCACTTGTTGGCCAAGACAATGGTTTAAAAACATCAACCGGAACCGCTGCAATAGGCTCCGGACACAGCATACTGACCGCCTCTCCCGACGACTGAGGGATTTGAACCTGTTTTTGATTCAACTCTGTAACCCTTTGCTGGTATAACTCTTCGGTAACACTCTCTGACTGGCGGACAGGAGACGAGCGCCTAGCGCGTTTATGCTCTAACTCTGAGTCCGACTCTGTTATGTCTTCATCTACCTCCTCAACGATAATGGGAGTAGCCGGTGGTTTAGTTTTCTTACTTGCTATGGCATGCTTCCTAGATGTACCCGTGCCTGGTGCGGAAATCACATCTGTATACATTAAACTATGTGTGAGGAATTAATAAAGGAGTTACAAACACTAACCAACAGGTTTCTTGCGCTCAGAAGTAACTTCTTCGACATCAATCACGGCCTTTCTGCGGAGTTGTATACCCGCACCTACCACGAAGAATGCGCTAAATCAGTACGCAGGATGCGTACCTACTGCGCTTCCTTCGCGCACAAAAGAAACTTATCAATAATAAAAGAAATGGACGGGATTCATAACCTGTTCTGACATATTGCTTCGAAGGATCAATGAGATTAGGGAACTGAAAGTTCGCACTAATCCTCTCCGATAACCGCTGCGCGCCTGCGATAGGTGGAGTGTACAGTACTTTTGCCTCACCACGCTTGGCAAATAATTCAAACAGAGAAACACCTGGATACAATCGCACAACATAAGCACCAATACAAGAAAGGATATAAACAAAAAAGCATGGACGACCTCATTACCTTCCGGAGGATTCGGATCATGACCTTCAGGGCAGATAAGACTGAGTCCCAGCAAATTCAAAACACTTTCTGGACATTCGTCCATCATCAACGGAGTAGCATGATCACAAAGCGACTTATACCAAGCCTGCTCTTTGAATCCTGCCATTGGGGGAATTCATCAATTTTTTCCTTTAACCCTACCATCATCCATTGAAAAGCAGCAGGGATAACACCACGGTTAATATAGAAAAACTTATTTTTCCATTCATACATAGACTTCAACTTCTCCGATACAAGTTACTTCACCTTCCGGCGAATGCCTAAGCTATACCAACCGCTACCGCCAGTGGCTGCTTCAAGAATATAAAACACATGCATCCTCTCAAATGTAGCTTCAATCTCCAAAGCTCTACAGGTAGCTTCAAAGTGAAGCAAACGGCACCACCCATAAGGGGTCAATTGTGTAGCGTGAATGCCATATTTCAACAAAGTATCCACCACAAACTTGGTAGCCGGTAGACGGAAACAACATTTAGTAAAAGCCGCTGCATACAACGTCATCTTCCCAGGGGGTGCTTGTAAAGCATTTTTCCCTTTGGCCGGAAGCTCTGGCTCCCATTCAGACAGAATGCCATACTGATCAAGGAAATTCAAATATGAGGGTTTGTCCCACTTAATAGTGGTGGCTTCCATACTTTTTGATGATTCTTTCCCAAGATCTTTGAAAGAATCTGACGTCTTACTAGATTCTGGAACATTTTATGAATCTTGAGACATTATTAAAGAAATAACGATATTTGGGAGAAGAGACGCTCAAGAAGAATTCAAATTTTGAAACTATCAGAAATGGGAAAAGCCATAATTAAAATTCAATATATAGGCTTTGCAATTAATACAGCTGATGTAATGCTCGGTGGGCTAGCCAGACTTTTTCATGCATGAGTCTAATAGGGAAGTGACACGTGTACACCTGAAGACAAACAGACGTCACACGCGCCCCACGCGCCCACTCGCCTGACAACCGCCGCTCAACGTGCCTGCACACGTCTCAACTGCAACAGTCACGTCAGGCTCACTCGCCATATGGACCACAAGTTTTAAAGATCATGGAGAACTGCCACGTGTCCATAGCAAACCACCGACGTGTCCCACACCTGCGGAACTTTGACGTAAATTCCTATCACCCGTTCTCCGCATGAAAAATCCGACAGCAAAAAAACCACTCAACAACCCCATATGCGCAAGTTACCACTGAAGACAAGCTTTCATCAAAAACACACATTTTATAAGTCCAGCATCCCTCCCATCTCATCATAACTTCTCAGATAAGAGACACACTGGACTGGGGGGACTTGATGGGATTGGGTACCGAATACACTATTCCGCATACCCAAACCCGGAATAACATCGGCATGCGGAAAGAGCTCATGCGCAGTGAACAGTCAAAGTACATTAATGACCAGTCAATGGTCATACCTGGGTCAAGACGGAAGTCATGCATGGTCAAACGCCATGCATGAATTAAGCCTTCAAGCATGTTGACTTAGCATTAAAGGCGGTATTATGTTCCACTATTCCCATTAATTATGCTTTCCATATATCACCTCACTAACATAATTAAGGGTGATGGAGACAACCTAACCACGGTTAGGACTTGAGTAATGGTGGCATACGGACTCTCCTATAAAAGGGATTACATCCCCATTCACCCCGTTTTTGTTATAAACAACTACCTTGTGTAGTCGTCTCCACACCCACATATTCACTCTTGTTTGCAGGTTCCTCCATCCATAGCTGTTAGTGAAGAATCAACCCTGTAGTAACTCATAATCTTATCATCCCTAACTGGTGATAAGACTATTTGTTTCTTCAAATACGTAGCAAGATGCCAAAATAAGTTTTTAAGTTCCAAATGTGGGTTTCCCGAAACGGTTCAAAATAGTATTTATAAAGCAAACTAGAATATTAGAAATAATATAAATAACATTAAAGCAAAATCACTTAGACGTCTTCTTATTCGAAATGTCAACTGCAACTAAGTAGCTCCACTGCATGCCAAGGCATCCCTTTTATTCTCCAACAAACCTAAAATCAATCTAATATACACGCAAAGTCAGACGAGTTGTGTGAAGTCAAGTTTTATAATTTTTTTGTAAACAAGTAAATTGTCAAAGTAAGACTTAATAAAGTAATTCAATCTCAAAGTTAACAATAAGCGTAATCCGCTAATTTGTTTTTCCCCAAGCAATAATCAAAGTCTGGGATAGGCACAATCTGCCTATTTATCCCAAAACTTCAATTATCAAATATAATAAGCGCATTCCGCCTATTTGACACAAAGTACAATCAAGTCTAACTAAGCGCATTCCGCTTACTATACTCAACCACATTTGGCGCATTCCGCCTGTTTGACACAATTCAAAACCAAGTCCACATAAGCACATTCCGCCTACTCGACTCAAACCATATTAAAAAATTAGAGCAGTCATATCACATAACTATCATAGCTCAGTTTATAATATCAGGTAACCGTCAGACACAATCCATTTATATATAATAACAAATATAACTCAAACCATGTAACAACCATGACAAGACCTGATTTAACAAGTAAGATTTCAAATATGTGTTCAAGACATGCATATTAGCCAAAAATGTTTAAAAACAGTAAAAAGGGCATCATGAATTCACCTGAATGCGCGAACAAGTACTCAACAAGCTAATTGATATTTGGAGGCTATATACACAATCAAGCACCTGTCAAATAACAATTTATATCACATACTAAGCCTATAAGACTTTTATGGTTCCAAATGGGTTAAACGATTAACATTGAATTCCCTATAAAGGTGTAACTAACCAATTTAGCCCCTTGTCATCAATTTTCATTTGTAACAATTCCATAATCTATATTAATGGTCTAGGATCTAATTTGGTGACTCATATGGTGACCCAACAATTAAATTATGAAAATTCCTAAAATTGCCGAACCGAAGGCCATGTTTCGCAAAGTACTGTGTCCTTCACCCAATTCAGCCCTATTATCCATTTAAACCATATTTTATATAAATTTATCATTAGAAACATTTGGGATTAGATTTGGGTGGTGTGTGCACAACAACAACACATTATCCCAAATCGTCCCTTTTCTTACATACTAAAAACCCCGATTTTACCATTGTTGACCAACGAACTTCCCAACCATGCTAAATCAAAATTTACATTACAACAGGTCATAAATGGAGTTTAAGGGCTGAATTTAACACCTAATTGATTAATTATCACAAGGAACACAAAATCCCCAAAACAAGAACCCTAGAAACCTTAGTTTCACAATTCTTTCAATTGACCAACCAAACCTTAACCAATGGCTCCCTTTTTGAATATGATGTTACCCACATGACATAGTATGGTTTGGAAGCAAAATCCCCCAAATCAATCTACCAAATCGGCCTCCAATTACCCAAGCCGATTTACAAAACCCTAGTTATAAAATCATTCAATTAATTGATTTTTATGTAACAATTAATCATGGACTCACTTAGGGACTTGATAGACTAACCTTGTAGGATAACTTAGAGGAAAAATCCCCAAATATTATCCTTCAATCGAAGTCCAATTGGTGATGGCCGATTATGAACCCTAATCACAAATATCCATTAATAATTGATTCTAAACACCACAATAAACCGTGATTAAGTCTAGGGATTGTTGGACTAACCTTTTGGGATGTTGTGGCAGCCTTGGTGAGGGTTGATTTGGTCGGAAAAAAAAAGCAAAAGAACTCTTCTTCTTTGCGCCGTGAGTAAGGGAACAAGGGAGGGGGACAGGGTTTGTTATTATCTCAAAAATCTTACACTATGGCCCCCTCATGTTTGCTCGTCTTGTGTCTTGGTCCCAAAGCTATCATAAAGGGTTTTAGAATGTGCCAAGAAGCCCCCTCAACGAAAACCAAATTAGGAACTCAAGGCAATTACACAACTCTACAAAACGAAACGCAAGTCAGAAATTTAATGGATGTTACAATTTAGAAAGTAAATACGATTTTTTTCCAATAAAAATCCTATGTGCGTGGTAGTGTGGGATTTAGCACGTTGGAAAAAGTCACGGCCGCAATTAGACAATTGGCTTATGACACTAGTTCTGACATAATGGATGACTATTTCAAAATGTCAGAATGCGTGGCGAGAGAAAGTCTTCAATATTTTTGTGAGTATGTTATTCAACTATACATAGAAAAATATTCGAGAAAACATACGTTTAGTGACATAAACAATGTATTTTTTGTAAAATATTTTTCAGCTAGATGTATATGTATGGGTGCAACATATTATCCAAATTTGAAGTAAGTATTTTTGTGACAAAAATAAAAGCAAAGACACCACAATTTTGGTATTGTCTTATGACATAGCTTTGGATTACTCGATTATATATAATTGGATGTATTTTGATGTGTGTGTGTGTGTATATATATATATTCATATACATGTGTCTTTGATTTGCTATGTATACATGATGGATTCGTATAATGTTTCGAGTGATGAGAATGACAAAACCATTACAAAAAACACAAGCCAGAAACCGAAAAGTGACTTAAAAAAGGAAGTTCATGGGTTATTGTTGGAACCATATGAAAGAATTTGATGCAGTGATATCTACACGTTTATTGAAGATTATCTTTTAAGATTTATTCGAATTTTAATTATTTCCTAATCTTTTTTTATTTTGTTTCCTATTTATAAGTCTTGTGGTTTTACTATAAATAGGGGATTTAGGGTTTATTGTTATTCAGTTTTTGAGTATTGAATATTGTAAAGACACCTTTAAGGTCTCTTTGAACCATTTGGTTCGATTTATGGCTTTTGATTAATCATATAGTCTTTTGAGCCATTTGATTGCATATGAAACTGCATCAGAATTCTTTGAGGATCATGGTAAAAGAAGAGGAAGATGCAAACCTTCAAAAGCCTATTGCATAAAAATGTTCTTGCCAATCAAACCCTTTACCCGACCCATCATAACCTTTAAGACCTGGAATCACAACATTCTAATGTTCAGTTCGTAGTTTCCAATTTCATCAATAATGGGTAATAATGGGTATATGGTTCTGGTGGATCGGGTCAGACCGGTTCCGACCCTCTACACAACCCTGGATGTGTGAAAACGAGATTTCAACATCTATATCTATATATCTAATAAAAGAGTAACTAGGGCTAAGGGACCCATTTTCTTATCAAATGGTTGCTCCGACCCGACCCAATCTAGGGATATGGTACCCGGTAATCCGCATATAAATACTTCTTTTTTCTCAGTTTTATTACCTCCTTTAGCTATTAATCCATATTATTCACTCTTTCAACATAAACCCTAATCGCCTCCTTCAATGAACGAATAGTATCCTCCAATCCTCCAAATCAGGTAACAATTCTTTAAAATATTATGATTTCATATACGAATCTTATTATTAATCTTCGATTTCGTAAACCCTAACTGCAAAAATGCAGATTTGTTTCTCCATCGTCGTCATTCTCAATCTACCAGATTCAAACATCCATGGTATAATTATCCATCCAGATTGAAGGTTAGTAAATGGTTCCGATTCTTAGATTCTTCCTTTTTTGTATTTTCATTGATTGATTTTGCCACTCATATTTCAAACCCTAATTTTCATCTATCAACAATCGTCGCCGCCAGACCTTTAACATGTATGTGTTCGACTTCCCGTTAATGGTTTTGATTCGTCTGTTGAAGAACCAAGTTTTAATTTAACGATTTCTTCCATCTTCATCGCTAAGGTACAATTTCCCCTATTAAATAAGATTCATTGTTTGTTTTCTCATACCCCTTTGTTGTTATTGTTGTCAGCAATTCGTTCTGTTAATCTGGGTAAGACTTTTAATTGGATTATATCATGTAGATTTATTAGTTTTTAAGTTTTGGATGCATGTATGATGTGTGTGGATAACACAACGACATTAGATTTATTATTATTATTAGGCACAATGAACTACAAAAGATGCTTTATTTTATAGTTTTGATTTTCTACTATTATTATTATTATTATTAAAGGTACGATCTTTATTATTATTATTATTATTATTATTATTATTATTATTATTATTACTATTATTATTATTATTTTGTTGTTGTTGAATCAAAGACATCACCAAACCTAGGTGTGCCTAAAGACTTTGCCTTTGCCGATTGGCCAAAAACCCCATTGGTTGATAAAGAATAATAATTCTATATAAAATAGAAACGTATAGAGTGCTTGTGTGACATCTACAACAATCCAGTTTTGCATTTGAAAGGTTATTGGTTTGATATTGAAATAAAAATGTATCCTTTCTGGAGGAATATGAGTAAATCAGTAAGTTATAGTTGTACTTGTGTGGTTCATCGGAGATTGGGAAATATTTTAGAGTAAATCAGTAAGTTATTGATTCATTCGTTTTGTTGATGTTGATTTCGTTATTTTCGGTTATAAGATTTTAGGGTTTAATATAATTTAATTCTATGATTGAGATTTTGTTTGGATTTTTAGCAGGGTTTCATTGATTCCTTCTGAATATAGGGTTTAATTCTTTTTTTTTTTGTAAGAATTTATTGATTCCTTCAAAATATATGTGTATATTACTAATTTTGGTGCAATCCATAAACAAGTCAATTGCGGTGTTCATAGAAACTGGATTTTAAGCTCAAAGTTGATGAGGATAAAGAAAAATCCAGGTCTAATTCTTGCTTTTTTTCCTTATTAGATCATTGACTTTTTTTTTTTAAATGATGTATTGATGTTGTGTTTCTCTGCTTTGTATTTGATCCTATTTTACAGCATTCATGTGTCAAATTGCTGTAAGCTGTAAGCATATGTGAAGATGAATGGAAGAATAAAGATAAATGTACAATCTATGAGGACCCAACTCACTTAAAGATACTAAGGTTTGTTCTTGGATGTTGATTTACTCTTTTTAGTGGTTATCTGTGTTCATGGACTTACAAAAGTGTGTATCTGTTGTTTTTTCATCCTCTAGCAAGTCACATAAAGTTTGACATGATATTCGATTAGTGTTCTTCTGATTCAAGTTTGGTTATCTTTATGATTTTTACATTTATTTTACGTTTTTTGATTCAATTTGTATTCTGAAACCCTAACTACGATCCCAACTTTAATCGACCAATCGATGGCAAAATCATTGATCCGAATCTATTGTTTCTGTTGCAGGTATTGATCTGAATCTATTGCTTCTGCTTGCTGTCTATTTCTTTCTCTCTTTTCATTTTTTTAAAGATGTACAACAATTATGCTGCAAAATGTTACAGGTACTGATTTCAATATATCCTTTTATCTTATTCTTATTCTTCTTCATCATTCATATTTTAGAATCCACTTTAGGGGATTTTCGGATTTCTTGACTCAAGGACTGGAATCTTATAGCTATTTTACGCCTTTTGGATGAACTCCAAGGTAAGTATTCGATTTTTGCTTATTCTTGGTTGTCTCGAGTTCTAATCCGGATCATATAGCTTCAGAAATATAGTTTATGTTCTTTCATTTTTGAATGTTTGATTGTTGGATTATTATACTACAGGTTTATTGTTGGTGTTGGTTCTTAGCCGCTTAGTTGATAGAGGTATGGGTTATCACATATTTTTCAGTTCAAATTATTATCTTTGTTCATGCGATTATGTGTCTTGTGGCTGGAATCCCGTAGCCGTAATCGGCATTAGGTTGAACTCCAAGTACGGCTTTGTATTCACCATATTCTTGGTTGTCATAGATCTAGCATGTTCACAGGATGATTGAGCCGGGTCGTGTTATTTGGTTTGGTGAACGATTTCTTTTAATGGAGATTGATAGATTCATGTTTGATTGTTAGCCGTGTCCGAGATGTCGATGTGTTATGATCACGAATTATCAGGATGAGTTCATCATGTTCTTTGTATGTTTTCATGAGGATTGGAAATATTATGGGTGTAGACAAGGATTAATGAATGTTTGGGTTGGTAGATCTTTTCTTTGTGGATGGATACATGTTTCGGGTCTGGATAGACCCATGAAATTATGACTTAAGACGAGAATTAGGTAGGGATTGATACACTTTCCATAAAATTAGGCATATTATTTTGGGAAGGTTGTTATCATTATAAATGTTTTTATCATTCCAATTGATCTGAATCTATTGTTTTCGTTGCAGGTATTGATCCGAATCTATTGCTTCTGCTTGCTGTCTATTTCTTTCTCTCTTTTCATTTTTTTAAAGATGTACAACAATTGCGCTGCAAAATGTTACAGGTACTGATTTCAATATATCCTTTTATCTTATTCTTATTCTTCTTCATCATTCATATTTTTGAATCCACTTTAGGGGATTTTCGGATTTCTTGACTCAAGGACTGGAATCTTATAGCTATTTTACGCCTTTTGGATGAACTCCAAGGTAAGTATTCGATTTTTGCTTATTCTTGGTTGTCTCGAGTTTTAATCCGGATCATATGGCTTGAGAAATATAGTTTATGTTCTTTCATTTTTGAATGTTTGATTGTTGGATTATTATACTACAGGTTTATTGTTGGTGTTGGTTCTTAGCCGCTTAGTTGATAGAGGTATGGGTTATCACATATTTTTCAGTTCAAATTATTATCTTTGTTCATGCGATTATGTGTCTTGTGGCTGGAATCCCGTAGCCGTAATCGGCATTAGGTTGAACTCCAAGTACGGCTTTGTATTCACCATATTCTTGGTTGTCATAGGTCTAGCATGTTCACAGGATGATTGAGCCGGGTCGTGTTATTTGGTTTGGTGAACGATTTCTTTTAATGGAGATTGATAGATTCATGTTTGATTGTTAGCCGTGTCCGAGATGTCGATGTGTTATGATCACGAATTATCAGGATGAGTTCATCATGTTCTTTGTATGTTCTTGAGGATTGGAAATATTATGGGTGTAGACAAGGATTAATGAATGTTTGGGTTGGTAGATCTTTTCTTTGTGGATGGATACATGTTTCGGGTCTGGATAGACCCATGAAATTATGACTTAAGACGACAATTAGGTGGGGATTGATACACTTTCCATAAAATTAGCCATATTATTTTGGGAAGGTTGTTATCATTATAAATGTTTTTAAAATTTGAAATAATTAGAAGATTTGGTGGAATTAATGGGTTATACCAAAGTTTCGGATGGATGTTTTTAAAATTTTGAATGTTACCTCTTTATGTAATTTACCATAGTTACCATTTTTTTTTTTTTTTTCTGAATAAACCAATAAAGTTGTGAGTTTGACTTTAAATGTCAAATTGTATATTTCTTTTTGAAGTTATTACTTTTTTTCTTGAATATATGGTTGTTTATGTGTACCCATATGGGTTTTAATGGGTTTATTATATTTTGTTCTTAATACATTGCAACTTATTAGTGACCTTAGTATTTTAAGTTTTAATTTTGTATGAAGGTTGTTTCAATTTTTAAGCATCGCAAGGATTATTAATGTAAATATAATATTCTCTAAATATAGTTAATGTGATTGAAAGGGGGACATGAAGCAATTAGAGACAAAAACATTCAGGTATTCGATGTTAACTATTACTATGATGGTATCATTATGATTGTATAATTTATGTTGTGGTGTTCATCTGAAGTATATTGTATATATTTGTTAATCCATGTTCTTGGTTGAATAATATATTTTAATTGTGATATTTATCGTTATCTTTGTCGCTTTGTGGGAATTGGTGTAACTTTCAATTTAGCTTTCCCCAATTAATCTATTTCACGTGTTGCTGATGTGCAGTTTGATTTGATTACAATAGTCGTTTGATAATTTGTCGTTTTTTATTAACTTCACTTTTGAAACAAAAGAACCCGTTTATAATAATGATTAATTTGTTAAAATTGGTTAACAAAGGTTACCATTATCACTTGCAAGCTAACATTGACTTATTTAAAGTCAAACCGTTCATAAGTTAGTTACACATATCTGTAAGTATGTTATAACCTACCAGGTGATGTTATGTTAGATGGTTTGTCATTTCACTTAGGGTTGTGCGGGGTGTATACCCGGGGCTCTAACCTAGTTGATGTATCATTTAATTCACCTGTTATGTTATTTACATCAACTTTCTAGTAGTTACATTTTATGCACTAACTTTACTAACGGAGGTTAACTAAGTCCTAACTAAACTTTGCGAGATCAGGACTACTCCTATATGCGACATACACAATATCTCTAGTAGCCCTTCTAATCTCTTTATGTATTTGCTAGAGATATTATTCACACATCATGTAACAGTGAACGGCACTACCGTGAGCGAATCATTTTCTTATGAATACCTTCCAAATGGATGCTAAACAAGCACTATTCCAAATTACTACTAAACTACTATTTCATTTACTTAAGATAGACATCACATTCCGACCTTAAATAATTAATAAAAGCCATTATGGAATTCTATTTCTTGATCATGCATAAGCTAGCAAGGGAATTATACCACATGCATGTTTTTTAATTTAGTAAGTAATTAGTTGTCACTAAAAGATTGTTGGTGGTACTTCAATCAATCAACCTTGTTATGTTGGGTAAGTGAGTGAGTTTTTTGATAAAATAGAATTTTTTCAAAAACATTTTGTGACTTTGAAGTATGTAAGAAAAGTAATTGTGAAAATGGGACTTCCGCAATCTTAGATTGCGGAAGTGGTGACATGGATAATGACATGGCACTTTCGCAATCTAAGATTGCGGAAGTCAAATCTTTTTTTTTTTTTTTTTTTTGAGTTACAATTGGGTTTGTATTAATTATATATTGGTTATATTATTTTTCGTTTAGAACGTCCGAATCAATCGAACATAAAAACATTCAACCAACATATTTTTTTTGCCATTTCCATGCAACACATTATACAAAGTTTTTTCACACTTATATCCGAATTCAATAGTAACATTGCAGAACCATCAAATCTAATCAATGAAAGAACATGCATTTGTATTATAAATGAACAAATGAACGGTAAGTAAAAATCATACACAACTTAATATTTCTCAACTCACAAAAAAGAAACAATAGTTTTGAATCATCGTATCACAAAAAAAAAAAAAAAAAAAAAACTATGGTACATTTACACCCGGGTCCAAGAAACAACGAGCTTCTATGGCTGTAGCCAAAACATCGTTCGATTGATTCAGACGTTCTATTGATTCGGACGTTCTAAACGAAAAATAATATAACCTATATATTAATATAAACTCAATTGTAACTCAAAAAAAAAAAAAAAATTTGACTTCCGCAATCTTAGATTGCGGAAGTGCCATGTCATCAAAGAAAAAAAATCCACCTTGTTCCAGCCATTCATGTCGTCCACCTTGTCCTAGTCATCGGCCAACTCAGCGAGTTCCGCAATCTAAGATTGCGGAAGTACCATTTTCAAAAATTTGTTTCTGACACCCACTACAAACATAAATTTTCCTAAAAAATCTACTATTTCATAAAAAAAAAAACTCCAGTAGCATTTTCTTGTTTTGTTGGTTAATAATTAAGTTCCACATTGCACTAGAGGTAGGGTCGAGATAATGATAGTAGAGAATTGAATCCGCTCTTTTTTTTCACAATGCGGAACAATTTCTTTTTTAACAACATACTAACTTACTGCTAAATCTATATCTATATCTATATACTAGTGGGAAACCCGCGCTACGCGGCGGGACCATAAATATATGTAGTATTAAAATACTAATCACAACTCGGGTTTGAGTAAAATTTAAATCGAAACACAAAATCAAACTTCAAAACATAGTCTTCAACAAAAAATGATTTACACCCTGAAATAACATATTGCACATCCTCGGTATGTTTTTCTAACATACATAACACCAAATTAAAACACTGGTAACAGATGGTTAGTGGATTAGTTGTCTGTTTCACGTGTTGGAATTAGAATATGGTGTGTAAATTCACAACATAATTACGAGAGTATTGAAGTACGTTGTTTATAGGTGGAGTCAAGTAAGAATCCATTCAACAGCTCGTAAAGAGGACCTTATTAGGTGTTGCCTGAAGATGAAGTTAAGTAACATTTATAACTGAATGAGAATTGATATAAAAAATTAAAAAATTGCATTGGTTTAAAATAAATGCTACGAAATTATCCATGCGAGTCAACATCTAATCGCATTACCTTTCGTTGGTAGATCTTGCTTCATTGGGAGCAGGGGTGTTGTAAGGATTGGAACTAAAAACAATAAAAGTTAACCTTGTTAGCATACTGATATATATGAGTGGAAAGCAAAATTGTTATGTGTGTTAATTATTTTATTTGGTACCTTTAAGTTCATGAATCTGTTGTCCATTAGTCTCGCAAAACTTCTCGATACACGACATTGGCAGTGAAAACCCCGTCGCACGTATTATTTTTTGTGGGATGGACTAATACCTTTGTGTTTTGCCGTGATGTGCATCTTGACAACGCGACATAAAGCTGTCCATGTGAGAAAACAGGTTCTGGGAGGTAGACACCGACGTGGGGAATGGTTTGTCCTTGTGCCTTGTTTATTGTCATGGAGAAGCTCAGTCGAATCGGGAACTGCTTTCTTTTTAGTTTGAAGGGGAACATGTCATCTTCGGATAGAGTGAGTGGTATTCGTGGAATGAATACTCTTTTTCCCTTGTGGTCCCCAACAGCTATTTCTGCGTCTATAACATTGTGTTGGAACCCTTTACATATCAGCCTAGTGCCATTGCATAGGCCATTAGATGGGTCGATCTTCCGTAACAATATGATGGGACATCCAATTTTTACACATAGTTTGTGTGGTGGCAAACCGCTAACATTGAGGGAGTTTAGAAACTCTGTAGGATACAAGTGGTGTTGGTCGTCCTCAATCTCGTCAAAACTGTAGTAGTGCCTCTCCTCCCCCTGGAAAGTGTGGATTAGGTGATTGTTAATCTCATCAACACTCTCATTTCTAGTCGTTAATATTGCCCGTGACGTTATGTAATTTGAGGACTGAGCATTTCTGTTGATTGATGGGAAAATGGCATGGATGAGGGCCTTGATTGAGTTTTCTTTTGTGGTGAATGGGATTGTCATGTCATCAGGGATGCGAATCAAGGTCCCGTCTGTGGACTCCTCAGTTCCATCACCCACTCTTAGTAGGAATTCCGCAAACCAAGGATCAGTAAAGGCTCTCATGTTTATGGAAAGTTGCATCTTTTTTGTTACAGACCACAGGGGTGACATGCGTAGACTGGCGTCTACTATTTGTGCTCTTGTGCCTCGTTTAATGACCGGCAACACTTGTCTGAAATCACCTCCCATAACCATGATCTTCCCACCAAATGGAAGGGTAATGCCTGTGATGTCTTGGAGGGTCCGGTCAACTGCTTCAATAGATTGGCGTTTTGCCATGGAAGCTTCATCCCAATCAGCAGTTTTGCTACCCTAATTAGCTGAGCAATCCCACTTTGTTTTTTTATGTTACACATGGAGTTGTTGTGCAAGGTTATTGGGATCTTGAATCGGGAGTGTGCGGTTTTCCCGCCTGGCATGTTATTTGCTGCAGCGCCAGATGAAGCTGTTGCGAGGGCAACATGGCCACGAGAGCGAACCTCAGCGAGTAAAGCTTTGTACAAGAACGTTTTCCCTGTTCCTCCTAGGCCGTCTATGAAGAAAAGTCCTGGGATGCTTTGGTCTACGTGGTTTATGATCTCATCGAAGGCAGTTCTTTGGTCCTGGTTTAGGGAGTGTTTGGCAGCTAAGTGAGCAGGGTCAACAACTATATTGTACTCCTCTTGTATGTCACGTTGTGTTGCAAATTGGTGGTTAAGTTGTTGTGATGTTTCAGGTAGGTCGAAGTCATTCAATGTCTTTCCCATAGCTTGTAAGCAAGCTTCGATTTCAACTAACACCATATTCTGAACGTGGGTGATGTTTTCAAAGTTTCTCCGATGATCCTCTGAAAGTGCATCAAAATGGTCATTCCATAGCCTTCGTACATCTCCGGGTTCACAGAAGATGAGTATGGTTGCAAATAACCTGCGTAGGGCATTGGGGAACTGGAATATAGCGGCCTCAGTGAGGCAATGCGATAAGATGTTGTCATTCTCAACCAACCCCATCTCTTGGGCGGCTTTGCGAAATGTTGGTTGTAGTTCATCGTTTAACGTGCGAAGATGTTCAAATGAAGTAGGGCCCTTGATATGTGTGAGGAGGAGGCGTAAGTAGTATCGTTCACCTTCGGCTGGGCTTGCGGAAACAATACGAGCTCGTTGTGGTTTTTGAATTCTAGGATTCCATTCGCGAGAACGCTTATTCCATGTGAAGTGTTTTGGGAAATCCCTGTACAGATGGTTTCTTGTCGATGGATCCACCCTATTTTTTTCAAAAAACGCTGTGAGCATGGTCTTTTTATCTCGTTCCCTATCTACAATTTGACGCATGTTGGCACGGTCTGTGAAAGTGACAATGTGGTTATCTGGCAGGTGTAGTTGCAATGCTAGGACAGCAGGGTACATTTGGGAAAGGGGGAATGAGAAAATCCGCCACATTGCCTCGAGGGGTGAGACATAGCGTGCATCTTGAAATCTTTTGATTTCATCGACAATGACGTCTTCAACATCTCCTTCTATTTGGATGACCTGTTTATCGTGTCCTTTGTAAATGTATTTGAACAGATATTTTACTGATTTTATGCTTGAGCATATCTCCACATTCATGTGGCAGTTGAAAAGCATCAAAAGTGTTGGGTTATATGGAACGACCCATCTGTTGTCAAGTGATTTCCCCCGAACGTCAACCTTTATTTCGTTGTTACGACGTCGATACAATGGGTATGTGTCTTCACCCTGTCTTGTTTGTTCGTTAAACTGTCTTGGATACCGAAATCGACATTTTTTCGGATCTCCCTGCATGCATGGACTATTTCTTCGTAGATTTCCACAAGGGCCGTGAATCATGTGTTTCACAACAAGCTCGTGCAAATGGGGAAACGTTTCTTTGTTTGGGATCTCAGCAGAAACAAACCGATCATACTGGTCTGGGTTACTAATCTTGTGGTGGTGGTGTAAAATCAAGAGGAAATGGGCATGTGGGAGGCCACGTTTTTGGAACTCGATGACGTAGACGTATGCCTTGACCTCTCCTAGGAGGTGTTTCTTGAACAGGTGGTCTTTCAAGTCTTCTAACTTTGCCCGGAAAACCCTAGAGACAAGGTCTGGATGGTCTTGTGCCGTCTGACCCGGTTGTAAGTGTTCACATATCTCAGGCCAGTTTGGGTTACATGTCATAGTCAGAAAGAAATCTGGTTTTCCGTCATCCTGCACAATTGTCATAGCATCTAGGAATCGACGCCGCATGTCGCGAGGCCCACCGATGAAAGATGGTGGGAGAACAATTCGTTTGCCTATTCTGTTTGGGTGAACATCCCCGGTATTGACACAGTCCACAATGCCTTGGTACAATTCTGCCCTTATTTTACGTTGGTTTTGTTGGCAAAACTGTAGTCGAGACGTCTCAAGTTTGATGTACATATCAACCGTAAACTGTTGTAACAATCTGCCACCGAGCAGGATAATGTTTTGAGTTGGTCGGATTTGGAACTTGTAGCAGTAGTACTCGCGCATAGCGACTGTTGACCGTGTACTCCTTGTTTGTGCATCTGTAGAGTGGTATAGTTTAATAATTAGACATGACAAATTTATATATTGTTTTAGTGGACATTTTGGTGTTTCGATGGAAGTTGTATGGGTGAAGTATTAGTACCTTCTGCCTCATCGTCAATGATTTCTTTAATGTTATGACATCTTCTTGCTATGGCTCCTCTACGAGGAATGTTGTTGTGCCAACCGGACTCGCCATAAGGGAAGAATAGAGGATACGATAGAGGGTCATAGCAACTCAAGTACGGTTGAATCATTTGGGGACGGTTTGATTTGCCATAGACGACAATACTTCTTTGGTATGCGGTGATATTCTCATTTCCTTCTATCCATATGCCTGCGACCTCCGATGTGGTTGGGCGGTTGTATACACGTTGGTCAACCTCCACAGATGCGTTCAAGGACACCCTATAATTGTCTAGGGGCCCCAGTTCTGCAAGGCTTCGAAAGATGATGGCATATGGGTTGGAGGAAAGAGCACGACTTAGCATTTCAGTAATAGTACGATCAAGATTTCTCCATTGTAGACGATGTTCTAGCTCTGTGTGTGGGTCATAAAAGTACAATTGTAGGTATCTAGGTGTGCCATCTTCCGGAACTAACTGGCCAATTCTATGGTATATGCCCCCGTGTGCACGGAATGTGTATATACCATCCCTCATGCTTGCCATGTTCTCATCTAATGAAACACCCATTGATGTGAATGAGAAGTTTGTGTTGTAAGCACGGATATTTCCCTAAAAACCCGCCCAATTTCATCTTGTGATGTGTATAACTCCATAAATTCCGGTGGAATTGGTGTGTTTGCGAGGACGGTTTTCCCGCTCATGCAACAGAACGTGGGAAATTCATGGGGGAAGCGTGTAGCTTCGCAGTGGGGACATGGACTTCGTTGTTGTAGGAGAAGATGTGTCGTGGGTACACCAGCGTATACATAGTTATACGGATCGTTGTTGGCCTGTTCTTGTAGAGTTGATGCTTCATGTTGAATACCTGGGAAGTGGCTTGACAATGTATGCCCCTCGGCTCGAGTACCTAAGCCATGAGACATGGTGAGTTTTGGACAGTAAATAATTAAAATTTAGTGAACGCGTGGGTGTTATGTGCGGGCGAACCTTGGGGAATTTCGGGAATCGTGTTGTTAGAATCGGTTTGTTCTTGTATAGTCAATGATTCATCAAGGATTCCTTGGAAGTGAATTGATAATGTATGTCGCTCGGTTTGATTACCTAAGTGATGACATGGAGTGAATATTGGCAAAAAATCAATAATCAATAAAATTTAGTAAATGTGTAAGTGTTATATAGATGTGAACCTTGTGAGATTTCTGAAATCATGTTGTCTTCTCCGTGAGTGTGGAGAAGGGGTGGAGTTGTCAATGGCGAGACAGTTGTTGGTGTAGATGTTAGTTGAGCTACTTGGGGGCCTGTGTCGGTTGCGAAGACTAAGGATTGCCTAACAGCTTTGCGTGCCTCATAGTATCTCTTATTGCGCGCCCTGCGTAACGCAAGTTGGGTTTCTGGATCGGTACATGGTCTTTTATGGCTGGCATGATCATTGCTTTTGCTACTTTGTTTGGCAGATGGGTATGACGATGACCCTGTTTCATTTCCAGGGCTTGTTGGGGATGTGAATGGAGTTGTTTGGGTTGAACTGTTTTTTCCGACGGTGGTTGATTTCCTTGTGGTCTTGTGTGCTTCGTAGTATCTTCTATTACGTTCCTTTCGCAAGGCGCTTGAGTTTGGATTAGAATGGCCAATGTTAGGTACGTCATCCATTTGGTAGATAGGTGGCGAGTAGCTGGCGAGAAGAAGAACTTAATAAGCAAATGTAGTTTTGTAATAATAGATAAATTTAGCTGTCGTTGTTGGCTAAGTCAAACACAATATAAATTAGTATGTTTGCTTTTAACAAGATACAGTGTATCTGTTAGTAATGGTCGGATATTTGATATGGTTTTATAAAAGAATTGTTTAACTTTAAAAAAGATTAAACTAAAAGAAGAAAATATGTGTGTTTGACTTTTTGTCTATAATACGAATTATGTTGGGTAAATGAAAGTGAGATAAATGCTTACATGTGAATTCTGAGTACACACAAATGTATGGAATTGAATTTTTGGAAAAGTGAAGAAGCAAATGAGTTCGATAGGCTAGGAGGAATCAAACTCATAATGAAGATCAATAAATAAAACATACAGCGTGTGAACCCATTGTAAGACTGTTTTTCCCTTGAACCGACTAATTTCAACCAGTGTCCATTTATTTAATTAGATTCCGTTTTACCGTGACCCTGTTCGAAACCTTTTAAAACATTTTTCTCAAAAGACCTTTTTACCCGAACCCATGTTACGTGTTCCCCCTATCCGACGTAACCCACATGTTTTCAAGTCTTACCAACACTCAATAAATTCACACACAAACTAATGAATTAAATGGAAACTAAAATACCTACAATCTACTACAGTGTATCAAAACCAATAAGGCACATGTGTTCAAGTGGAATGTGTTAAAGATAACACTTTTCAAGTCATAAACATTAACAAACCAATTTGGCTCCAAGACAACATATACACCAGAATCCATACAAAGAATATACACAAATGGGTGGGTTGATGTAAATAATACTAACTTGCAGTAATGCTATCATTATATAATAGGCATATATATGTTTGTAAATGCCAATAGTAAAGTAAATCAAGTTGTTGATAAGATCGCTAATAAATTAAACACTGTGGGATGAAGAATTGTGGCCACAGCTAAATGACTTCATTGAAGTGATTCTTTTTTTTTTTTTTTTGACGTTTTCTATATTTAAATTTAAGTTGCAAATTTATCATAATTCTTGACCCCTAATTTGTTCATTAATGATTAGCTTATGTAAGTTACAACGAACCTTCATTAGCAAAGTCACTATCAGTTAGTTATTGTGAATTACACTTAACATGTTGGGTCGTTAGCAAAGTCCATCCAATAACTTGTTCTCTAGCTTCAAATGACGGTGACAAAGTTGGTTAAATCATGAAAACGCCGACTCACTTAAACAGAGATAGGAAGAGATAGCAAAGGAATAATGTAATGACGATTACCTGGCTGGTTGTGGGAGTGGCGTTTGCGGTTCACGATCCCGGCTTGTTGGGGTTTCCTGTACTTCAACAAAAAGGTTGCGTGCGAAAGGTAATATTGATTACCTTACTGGCCGGGGAAGCAGCGATGGCGAATTGCGGTCCCGACGTAGGTTATACGAATTTTAGCGATTGGGAGTTCTATTTTAGCGTAGGTTATAAACACCACCATTGCAGAACCGACTTCAATTCTTGAATTAATACAAATATTGAATGGTGGGTTACAAAAAAAACATTATCAATTTTGCAAATAATAAAGAATCCGAACGTGTGCGGCATCAATTTTGAATAATATAATCATTATTACCTCATTAACCTTTAATTGAGAAACCGACATATAATTATTATTACCTCATTAATTTAGAAACCGACGATGGCGTCTTAAAGAATCCGAACGGGTGCGTCTTAAGATTATTTGGGAGGTGAATGCATTACATGGTTGTAAATTAGTGGGTTACCCGCGCTCCGCGGCGGGGCGACTCGATTTTTAACGGTCTTGATTGGTTCTTTGTTCCTTGTTTTCATCATTGCAAACTTGCTATTGAATAATGATAAATACTACAATTTAATTCTACCAATTTGAGTCATTCCCCTTTTATTTGAAGTGTTCAATTTGACCCATTCGACCTGTCATGTTAAAAAAAAGGCCAATTCAACCAATTCTCATTTGTAATAATGTTTATGCATAGAGATGTATATGACAATGAAAAAGAGATTAGATGGAACTAATTGATGCAAGTTGGACTCATTATCAGTGGCTTTTTTCATGTTAAGAGCTCCAACTGAACAATGCCAAAACTATAGAAATCCGATTTTTGAGTAAGGCGAGAGGTTCCGACATATTACGGGTCAAGGTTGCCACTTGAAGGAAACATAAGCCATAAAAGCGAGTTGTTTTTTTTTTCCCAAAGATAAAGTTAAAAATTTGTCAAGTCGACCCGATCACCCAATTATAGAAAAATTGGTTATTTCAGCATGTTTTACTTTATAAGGGTTAAGGGTTAAGTCGATTTCAGCATGAGCGTGGAAACATCTCCAGTATGATACCTGAAAGCAGCATTCAGCATGATCAACGCTCCCAAAGTCGTCAAAGTTTTTAGGGTCCATTTTGAAATACTACAACTTAAATATCCAAAATAAAACATCAAGACAATAAAGAGCATATGGTAAAACATATGTTTGTAAAAACTTATGTTTGTTCAACCAGTGTAGCAGAAGGGCATATGTTTGTAAAAACTTATGTAAGAAATGATACATTTTCATAAACTCATATACATATATTGTCGAGTTATTATAAGCATAAAACATCATCATGGAAGGTTTAGTATATTAATATACTATCTAAATACCCTTTTAATGTAAAGAGATAAAAAGTAAAAGTAAACAAAACATGAAAAGAAAATCATTGACCTTGATTTGCTTCTCTTTTCCTTTCTCTTTCTACAGAATATCAGACCTCGACAATTTCATTTGCAAATTTAGTGTAAACCATATATGGCAGAAAAATTTTCATTTACAAATACAAAAGAAATACCTGTGTAATAAAAGATTTGCGTTTATCGTTTGCTCAATTCGTCTGTGATTTTCGATCCGAGTTTGTGGTTTCAATCTTCACCACTTTTCCTGCAGGCTTCACCGCTACCCACCGCCGGTTATAAATCCAGGTTTACAGATCTGTGAACTCAACCGCCGCCGGCAATTCAATCCCTTGATCACTGTTTCCATCAAACCCAGTCTGAATCTTTGGTTGCCTGAGAAAATTGGGGCCCTATATTTTGCTGATCACCAGAGGTCCTATGAAGATCTGATCAATGAAGAGGTGGGGATTTAAAGGTGGATAAGGGGCGTTGAGGAAACTGAAGCACCGGTGAGTATGGGGCATTGAATGACCAACGATTTGATGGTCTGGACTGTGGAGCAATAAATATGAATATGAAGCAATAAATGGTCGCGTCTTAAAGAATATGAAGAGACGCGTCTTACATCTCTATGCATTGTAGGCTTGTAAGCTTAGCTTTAACACTTGTTTTATTGTTAAATTACAATTATACCCAAAAGAGATCTATTTATATATAGTATAGATATAGGTTTAAAAGTTGTTTTATCGGCAAATTACCATTTTATCCATAAGAGATGTATTTTAATATAGTATATAGATATAGATATATAATAAACAAAGCATTTTTAATGACATGTCATAATATTATGCAATCTTTCTTTTGAAAGATGCCACATAAGATGATGTGGCAACTCTAGACCAATTAAAAAAAGGAATAAATATGGTTTAAATATGATTTAACATAATCTATTAATACCTAATCTACTAAATGTAAATATCAAAACTTTATTATTTTCTCTTTCATGTTTTCTCTCATAACTTTTAAATGTTAATATCTTTTATATACGAGATTTTTATTTTTAAAAATTACACCAAATTAACGAGCGTTTTATTATCTTTCCAACGAGTACCATAGTGCTATATAAAAAACGGAGAAAAAAACGACTATTTTTTGTAACCCGACAGGTATTGTGTCAGGTTTGGAATTAGTTTAAAAAAATTATGGGTTTGGGTCGGGACTGGGATTAGGTGATACCCGACCCAATTACCCTTTTTTTATATTAGAATACTAGCTGATTACCCTGGGAGGGTCCCAGGGTTGAAAAATCTAATTTTACGTGATAACCTATTGCAAATGGCTCAAGTTAACTAACCACAAAATCTCTCAATCATTGCATGTTCATAGTATTCTAATCAGTAATAACTCATATTCCCTAATCTAAAACCTAATCAGTAATCATCTAAAGAATCACTTATGTAAGCTGCAACTATTAAAAAACTCATCACATCTCTTTAATTTCTCACATTCTAATGGCTCTTATAATTCCTAACCTAATCAACTAAACAAACACTTAAGTTGGAAGTTGTAATCATTGCATCTCATTATGCCACGTGGCATAATCAAGAGATGGTTGAGGCCGCCATTGAACGCCACGTCAACAACTATCAATTCTTTTCGGGAGCGTCCCGGGGTTGAAAAATATAACCATTCTAATAATACTAATACTAATAGTAATAATTATTACTCTTGTAATTAAATAAATAAAAAAACAACCTTGCTATAAGGTGACACCATGTGTTGCAGTGTTGCGCAATTCTTTCTCCTAACTTTTCTTGATAAAGTATACCTAGTAAAATTCCAATGATAACATGACGATTGGGCTGATTTTCAACATCGTAGATAAGAACCTGGTTTAAAAGAAAAAACATGATTAATGAATAACATGAACACTTTGTGTGTTTTTTTCCTGTATGAACGAAACCCCACAAAAAATAGTCGATTTTTCTCCGTTTTTTATATAGGACTATGGTACTCGTTGGAAAGATAATAAAACGCTCGTTAATTTGGTGTAATTTTTTTCTTTAAAAAATCCCGTATATAAAAGATATAAACGTTTAAAAATTATGGGAGGAAACATGAGAGAGAAAATTTTAAATTTATTTTTAAATTCTTTTTTTCTTAAAATAACTCAATTTAATTTAGGGTTTGATGTTTATCTTTTTTTTTTAATTAAAAAAGGAAATAGTTCAAAAACACTAAAATATTTCAATTATGATTATGATGCCACGTGACACTCTCAAGGGGAGGTTGAGGCCTCCATTGCACGCCACGTCAGCATATACGTTTTCTTTTATATATATAGATAGATGATAACTTATGGCAGAGATTTGTTTATAATAATAATAATAATAATAATAATAATAATAATAATAATATTCATTAATCATATATTAGATTAGGTATTTAATAGATTATGTTAAATCATATTTAAACCATATTTATTCCTTTTTTTAGTTGGTCTAGAGTTGTTACATCACATCCTATGTGACATCTCTCAAAAGAGAGATTGCATAATATTATGGCATGTCATTAAAAATGATTTGGTTTATTATATATATAGATATAGATATAGATATAGATGATAACTTATGGCAGAGATTTGTTTAAAATAATAATAATATTCATTAATCATATATTGGCAGATGTCATTTTTATAGTTTAGATACTTCTAATTTTATTCACTTTACTTAGATTTCTCAACCCAGAACGCTCCCGGGGTATAAACTAGTACTCTTATATATAAAACTCTGAATGCTACGCAGATAAAAGAAACTACACATACCCGCCTCCCATGAATTACTTCTCTCTCGCACTGCTTGATCTTAAACTAGCCATGTCTTTCGACCGCCACCACCGATTACTCAACTCCTCGACAAGAACGTAGACTACAACATCGCAACATTGAGGATAAGTTTTTTTTTTTAAATTATGTAGTTAAACCATAATGTGATGGTTAAAGGGCTTGTTAGCTAAAGCTAATTGTCTACGTGACAATGACATGGCCTGGCGTTTCTTGTAACTTGTTTTTTTGCCAATATAGCTAGTACCATTATCTTGTTTCGTTGGATAAGTTTTTGTATTGTACTAGAGATGATTTTATTCTTATTTGTATGATGCATAATAATAGTCCCCACATTGAGGATGGATTGGAGAGGGATGCATGATTGCATTCTTCTTTGTACTCAATAAAACAGTCTGTACACAATATGAGAACATAAGATGTTAAAAAAGCCATGTCTTCTGACCACCACCAGCCATTACTCGACTCCAACCACAACGCAACGCCACCTTTCTCGTGGCGAAAGCTATGGCAGTTCACCGGGCCTGGGTTTTTAATGAGCATAGCGTTCTTGGATCCTGGTAACTTGGAAGGTGATCTTCAGGCGGGTGCCATTGCAGGTTACTCACTACTATGGTTGCTTTTGTGGACAACTGCTATTGGGCTGCTTGTTCAGCTTCTTTCGGCTCGGCTTGGTGTAGCCACTGGGAGACACTTGGCTCAGCTGTGTAGGGAAGAGTATCCTAATTGGGCTGGGAAGTTGTTATGGGTCATGGCTGAATTGGCGCTGATTGGAGCCGATATTCAAGAGGTTATTGGGAGTGCAATTGCCCTCAAGATTTTGACTAATGGGTCTTTGCCTCTTTGGGCTGGTGTTCTCATCACTGCCTTGGATTGGTAAACTCTTTTTTTTTTTTGGTAATATACCATCTCGAATAGGCGGGCAGCTTCATCACTGCATGGGCGCCTATCCCCTTCGAGATGGTCATAATGTTTTGGTCACTTGTTACTAATGGTGATGCTAGACGTACCCAAAATTATTGTTATTTGCTGTACTCTAAACTTGACATATCAAAAGGATTTGTTTTCAAAGACTCTCCATTTCAATACATCTTGCTGCATCTTTTATAATTTGTATCGATCAAATTATTTAACTAAATTATATAACTAACTAATCAAATACACTCTAAATACACAATTTTGTTCTATGTTCATGGTTGTAAAAATCCCTAGGCGCTGATTACTCAACGAGTCATCTCCGAGTACTCCCTGACTATGGCTGAGTACTCGCAGCTTCCCAGTCAACCGAGTTGGCATCGCCTAGTGACTTTTGCAATCATCATTATAGTAATTGTACATAATAATAATAATAATAATAATAATAATAATAATAATAATAATAATAATAATAATAATAATAATAATAATAATAATAATTGATGCACCAACATACCTTGATGCCGCTAAGCAGTGGCGAAGCTTGAAAAAATCAATGGTGGTAGCCGAAAATCACTAGACCCAATTTTTTCCTACCTGTTGGGGTCGGACTCAATTCATATAAAAATTACTTTTTCGCAGTTTCATCTTTCTATTTCTTGAAAACTATGATATGAGGAAGCTAGAAGCCCTTTTCGCCTTTCTTATAGCAGTAATGGCAGTTTCATTTGCATGGATGTTTGTTGAAACCAAACCCAATGCTAAAGAGCTTCTTGTTGGTATGTTTTCATTTCTTGTTTCAAAATCTTCATATTTTTTGTTTACAAAAAAAAAAAAAAAAAAAAAAAAAAAAAAAAAAAAAAAACTATTTTTGTTTCTTGTTTTATAGGACTTGTGGTTCCAAAACTCAACTCCAAAACCATACACCAAGCTGTTGGAGTTGTTGGCTGCATGATAACACCACACAATGTGTTCCTACATTCTGCACTCGTACAATCAAGAAAAGTTGACCCCAAACAGACGGGTCGAGTGCGTGAAGCTCTAAGATACTACTCTATTGAATCCACCACAGCACTCGCTATCGCTTTTGTTATTAATCTTTTCGTGACAACTGTTTTTGCAAAGGCCTTTTTTGGTACTGCTATTGCTGATACAATCGGGCTCAGGAACGCGGGCCAGTTTCTTGAAGAGAGGTTTGGTGGCGGGTTGGTACCAATTTTGTATATATGGGCTGTCGGGTTACTAGCAGCTGGACAGAGTAGCACCATTACTGGTACTTATGCAGGCCAGTTTATCATGGATGGTTTCCTAAATTTGGGATTAAAGAAATGGACCCGGGCCTTGATTACAAGAAGCTGCGCAATCGTTCCCACATTGATTGTAGCGTTAATTTTTGATAGTTCGGAGAACAGGTTGGATGTCTTAAACGAATGGCTTAATGTGCTCCAGTCCCTTCAGTTTCCTTTTGCTCTCATTCCCTTATTATGTTTGGTGGCCAAAGATGATCTCATGGGAGTTTTCGCAATTGGGCCTATTTTAAAGGTGTGATCGTTTAAATCTAACATAAGTTTTGGCTAAATCCCATGAAAGTTTATGTACATTTTGATCCCAGAATGTCTTGTTTCTTGTGACTTTTCTTGCAGACAATCTCGTGGCTTGTGGCTGCGTTGTTGATAGCCATAAACGGTTACCTGTTACAACAGTTTCTTGCGAAAGAAGTAAGTGGGCTTGCTGTTACTTTTATAGTAACCGTTGTAACGGTTGCATATGTTGCATTTGAAGTGTATCTTATCTGGCGGGGCATAACTGTTACTACATATGAGCGGAGTAGCCAAGCAACATAATGAGGAGCTGTAAATGTTTCATAGGACTGTTGTTATGTAAATACAAACTTATAGTTATGTGTATTATGGTAAATATTGTCAACGTATGTTAATAAGTGTGGTGTGTATGTAATAAATATGAAGAACATATGTACATGTAAGTATTAGGATTATTATTGTAATAGTTAATCTAGGAGGATCAAGTGTGATACATAATTGGACACATATGCTACACAAGAAGAAAATCTGCAGGATTTTAAGAGAATTACAAAAGGCGCGCATTAAGACCAAATGAAGAAGGAAATGACAGTTGTGTCCCTGACGGTTAGGAAGTTAATTGGCGCCAAAAACCAACCGGTGGGACGATTAACTAACTTCTAAACTGCAAATCAGCACACCGGTTCATAGTAGTATAAATAGGATTCATTGTGTTCATTCGTAATTACCAAGATTGTATCAATACTAGATCAATCCATATTACTTTGTTTCTGTCCATTCTTCCTTTACCGAACATATTGTTTACAATATTCGTTTGTTTCGATTAATCTTATTGTTTGTTGTTCGTTTATCCGTTGCAACATCAGTTTGTTTTCCCAACAAATCTGGTATCAGAGCCAGAAACATACAACTATCGCTGCACAAATCCGAAAAAAAAATGTCACAAACATCTGAAATTTCATACTATGGATCAAAGTCTCAAAACACGTACACGTATAGGAAGAAAGGGAAAGAGAGGCTCCTGCAAAGAAGAAAAGAATCGAAACGAGATCATGCTATTATTGTCACGAACCCGGCCATCTAGTCGGTGCTTGCAACATAAGGGAGAGAGACGAAAGTGCACAATTAATCAAAGATGCCACTGACACAGGCATAAGTTATTATCCGAATGCAAGACTTGGAATTGGAGAAGAATACATACTGGATGGCACTAATAAAGAATCATGGAGATATATATGGTATGTAAGTCCCGATTTACAAAATCACATATCAGGAAATTTAGATTACTTTATGAAAATGAAAAGATCTTTTGGGGTAGAAAGTAGAATCAAAGATGAATTTGTGTTTATAAGGGTAGGTGTGATAAATATTTCCGCAAATGATCAATCATTGATCATACCAAATGTTTTTTACACTTCGGACATAGAAGACAACATTCTAAGTCTCCCTCAATTAAAACTACAAGGATTCATTGTGAAATTAGAGGGAAATAGATGTTATGTCCGAAACATGTTCAAGAACGATAAAGATTCCAAAGAATCTATGATAATTGAACTAGGGGAAAATCACGAACATGAGAGGAAAAATGAAGAATATTTGAATGAATATTTTGAAGAATTAACAATTGATGCCGAAAGAAACATGAAGAAAATCGAGGACACGGTTCATGATATAAACATAGATTCAATTGACAAATGCATTGAGTTCTTGGATATTATTGAAAATCTTGAATACCCATGGGCACATAGATAGATATTAAAAGATTCTTTTCTGTGAATGGTGTCTTGGTTCTTAAATTTCTATTTAAGAATATCAAACTGACCCATTCCACTAAGAGTAGAAAATGGAAAGAAAGTGGAGTTATACGACTTGTACAAACTAGTCAAGAAGGAAGGGGGTCACCGACGTGTTTCTAAGTATAATGTGTGGGTTGTAATAGAAAAAGAATTGGGATTGGAGTAGGAGGGCAAAGATATATTGCGGGTTTTATATGCCCAATACCTTGATGTATTGGAATGGCAAAATCAAGTTCGCAAAACGGCAATGAAGGCTGCAAATCAAGCAAGAAAGGATAAAGTCGAATGCAACAACATCAAAAGGACAGGAACAATATTAAGAAGAATGCAGATGCTCAACAAAGATTCAACATCATTGGAAGAAGACTATGCACTCTATATACGGTGGGGGGGGGGGGGATTGGAATGCGGCCAAACAATTAATCAACAAAAGAAAATTCGACTTCTCAAGGGCTAAAAAAGCACCGCAAGAAGCAATGGAAACACTACCAAGAAGTTCAATGAATCCAAGTTTGATTTAAGGGAAGATATTTCTATGTAAATACAAACTTATGGTTATGTGTATTATGGTAAATATTGTCAACGTATGTTAATAACTGTGGTCTGTATGTAGTAAATATGAAGAACATATGTACATGTAAGTATTAGGATTATCATTGTAATAGTTAATCTAGGAGGATCATGTGTGATACATAATCGGACACAAATGCTACACAAGAAGAAAAGCTGCATGATTTTAAGAGAATTACAAAATGCGCGTATCAAGACCAAATGAAGAAGGAAATGACAGTTGTGTCCTTGACGGTTAGGAAGTTAACTGGCGCCAAAAACCAATCGGTGGGACGATTAACTAACTTCTAAACTGCAAATCAACACACTGGTTCATAGTAGTATAAATAGGATTCATTGTGTTCATTTGTAATTACCAAGATTGTATCAATAGTAGATGAATCCATATTACTTTGTTTTTGTCCACTCTTCCTTTACCGAACATATTGTTTATTATATTCGTTTGTTTTGATCAATCTTATTGTTTGTTGTTTGGTTCTTAAATTTCTATTTTAGAACATCAAACTGACCCATTTGACGTTTTGAGGTGTATTTTCGAGCTTATTTTTATTTAATTTTACCTATTTGGCTGTTGGAGAGTTAAGACTTAAGATAACCCAAATTGTTTTGTTTATTATGTAACAAGTATTGGCTTTATGCACACGCTATTTATGGAAAGAATGATATTTATCACTCACGAACGCATGACAATAAGGCTACACATATAAATAATAGTATTTATGTTAGCTTCTCAAAAGAGTTGTCAAGTTATAATCAAGTTTATTTACGCCAACCCAAATATGACCTACTTGTGGTCCTAGAGAATAAATATAGTTTAATGCATAGCAAGTGGTATTAAAAATAAATTACGTGAAATCCGTCATAAAACCTAATTAACTGCGGCAACGTACGGACATTCCTACTAGTAATTATGAGTTTCTTCCTGAAATTGTGACTTTAGTTGATGGTAACTAGGGCTGTTCACGAGCCGAGCCGAACCGAACGGACCTTTGCTCATGCTTGGCTCATTTACAAACCGAACCGAGCTGAGCGACTCATTTACAATCGAGCTGAAAAGCGAGCGAGCATTTTTCGAGCGCAAATTTTTTCGAGCGAGCGTCGAGCGAGAAACGAACGAAGAGTAATTTGGACAACCATAAAATTGGGATGTTATCTTCAATGTTTTCGTTGTCGAGTGGCAACTAAGGTGGAACTGTCTGATGAGGACACTAATATTGAGGTCTGAGTGTCCAAGAATGAGGCTTAGGTTGAGGCAATGAGCAATACTACAGAGAACAATTGTCGCTTTGTAACATAAGGTGATATCAAGAGACGACTAGGGATGGACAACTAATAAGATAAAGAAGTCAAGGTTGTCATGTTACGACTAAAGGTTTTACTATTAAACTTAGTATTAAATTTTTATTTGATAAAGCGGGCTATTCATATTTTATTTGCATATATTGGACCAAGAGGGTGTTTGGGATTGAGTTTGGAGATGAAAAAGTGTTTTTGGTCAAAAGTGCTTATTGGCTTATGACTTTTTAAATGAGTTTTTAAAAAAATGTTTGGATTAGCTTTTGCGATGAGAAACGTCAAAAAGTCAATAAATTGTTGTTTTTGAAGTGTTTCGCTTAACTTATTGTGAATATTGGTTGTATGAGTGGTATATTTGTAATTTTTTTCCAAAAGTCAAAAGCCAAAAGTCATGATTTCTAACTTTTCAAAAACAGTTTTTCCATCCTTAAAAGTCAAAAGCCAAAACAGAAAATGCTTTTGGGTTACACAAACAACTTATTGACTTATTGGCTTTTTGGAAAAGCCAATTAGTCAATAAGTTGTTTTGAAACTCAATCCCAAACACCCTCCAAATATTATGTATAAATTTGTAAATATTACTATGATTTGTGGGTATATATATATAATTATATATATAATAAATAAATAATAATTTATTCGAGCCGAACCGAGCCGAGCAGACCTTTGCTCGTGCTTGGCTCGTTTACAAACCGAACCGAGCCGATCGGCTCATTTACAGCCGAGCGGACGATCGAGCGAGCATTTTTCGAGCATTTTCTGAACGAGCGGCGAGCGATCCACGAGCGGCGAGCGATCCACGAGCGGCGAGCAATTTGAACAGCCCTAATGGTAACACTCGTCGCTGATGCTAAGAAAGAAAGAAAGAAATAAATAATGCCAAGTAGAAAGTCGTCGTGATTGTCGTTCTCCGTGTCCGGAACTTCGTTTACCACTAACCATATCCTCAACCCCAACCCCAACCCCAACCCCAACTCTCTCTCTAAAACTTTCTAGAGAGAGAGACATACAGACAGACAGACAGACAGAGAAACCTCTGTTTTTCCATCAACATCTCCGATCGGTGATCACCCAACCATGTCTCCATTCACCCTACTCCTCATCTTAACCATCTCTCCACTATTTTACCATCCTCAACTATCCTCCTCATCACCGGTTAACCATCATTCTAATAATATTATTATCCGTCGTCCTTCGATTTCCAATCACAACCGCCACACCATGTTTCTCCCTCTCTTCCCCTCTCCTATTAACTCCTCCGTTGACTCCAAATCTCGCCGTCAACTCCTGAAATCCGATCGTCCTAATGCTCGCATGTCTCTTCATGATGATCTCCTCCGCAATGGGTATTATTATTTTTATTTTTATTATTATAATTTTTAGATCTGTGTTTGTTTAAATTTTGAATTTTTATGATGGGTTTGATATGTTTGTACTAAAGACTGAATAAAGATGGTGAATTTGTGTATATTATTTGAGTTTATGTATAGTTTATAGGGGGTGGTATGAGAGTGGGATCTTTGTGTGATGATTTGCAGGTATTATACCACGCGATTGTGGATTGGATCACCGCCGCAGAGATTTGCACTAATTGTTGATACTGGGAGTACTGTTACTTATGTTCCTTGTTCCACTTGTGAACAATGTGGCAAGCATCAGGTATTGTTACTACTCATTTGGTTTGTGTGATGTTAGGGGTGCATTAGTTTATGTTCAATACTTGGTTTTGAAATGCGTAGGAGCGCATAATGCGCGTGTGACAAGATGTGGCTAAGAGACTGCATCGCGCAATGCGATTTTATAATGTGTGTGTTTCATGATTTGGAACTGGAGCCTTATGCAGTTGACTAGTGTTTAAACAAATTGGACCATGATTGCGATGGGCTTTGAGTATTTGAACGAATTAGACCATCGATTGAACAAATATGACTAGAGATGATGAGAATATCGTGTATATTAACAAGTTCAAATATTATCTATAAATTATTCTTTTAGAATCTTTCTATAACAAACGCCTCGTATACGTGAGGCGCGCGCATTGCGTATCACGCTCTGGCCTTTGGGATCAAAATGCATCAGAGCGCCACACCATTTTTCTTCTTTAAAATCAAGTATCAAAATTTCAGGTTTTTGTTATAGATTGGTAAAATAGTAATGTGTTCTGTTTCTGGTTATTATTAATTTACCAGGACCCGAAGTTTGATCCGGAGTTATCAGACACTTACAAGCCTGTTAAATGCAATATTGACTGCACCTGTGATAATAACAGGGATCAATGCATCTACGAAAGGCAATATGCTGAAATGAGTTCCAGCAGTGGTGTCCTTGGTGATGATATTGTGTCTTTTGGCAACCAAAGTGATCTGCCACCTCAGCGTGCTGTTTTCGGGTGTGAGAATAGGGAAACCGGTGATCTGTACAGTCAGCATGCTGATGGGATAATGGGTTTGGGTCGTGGTGATTTGAGTATAGTTGATCAACTTGTTGAACGTGGTGTCATAAGTGATTCTTTTTCATTGTGTTATGGTGGAATGGATGTTGGTGGTGGTGCTATGGTTCTTGGTGAAATCTCTCCTCCTAAAGAGATGGTGTACTCGCATTCGGACCCCGTACGGAGGTATGTTTTGTATCTATCTAACTTATAGATAGAAAACTTTAATATTTTTTTCTAACAAAATACACTTTGTACATCTCACACATTTACTCTAGTCTCGGGATGGCAACAGCCCATATTACAATATCGAGTTGAAGGAACTACACGTTGCTGGGAAACCGTTGCCGTTAAGCTCAAGTGTCTTCGATGGGAAGCATGGAACGGTTCTAGACAGTGGTACAACTTATGCTTACCTGCCTGAAGCTGCCTTTGTGGCATTTAAAGATGCCGTAAGATTCTGTTCTTACTCATCTATGTAATGATTTCATGTACTGAATAGTTGTAATCTTTTTTGAAAGAAAAGTATTGATCATCTTTATCTTGCGAGCAGGTCATGAAAGAAGTCCTTGGTCCTCTTCATCAGATCAAAGGTCCTGATCCAAGTTTTAATGATATTTGCTTCGCAGGTGCTGGAAGGTATTGTTTGTCTATATATATTTACCGATAATCTTGAAGATTAATTAGTCTACGCAAGTAGAAAAATAATATAAAAATGTAAATCTTTTTTTCTCAGTGATGTTTCTCAACTCTCGAAAACCTTCCCTTCTGTTGAAATGGTTTTCGGGGAAGGACAAAAGTTGTCGCTTTCTCCAGAGAACTACTTGTTCAGGGTAAGTATTAATAGCGTATTAACGTTCGATGTTAATCCCTTATTTCATAGGTTTTTGTATCTTATTTTTTTTTTTTCTATTTGTGAAGCATGCAAAGGTTAGCGGAGCGTATTGCTTGGGGATTTTTCAGAATGCAAATGATCCAACCACTCTTTTAGGAGGTGTTTTTATATCGCTCTTTATTTTGTTCTCTTTTTGCTGTTCAAAGCCATTGTATATCTTGTCATCTAGAAATGTTCTGATATATAATATCTACTACAGGCATCATTGTCCGTAACACATTTGTTATGTATGACCGTGAACATGAAAAGATTGGATTTTGGAAAACTAACTGTTCTCATGTATGGGAAAGACTTGATGTTTCTGGAGCACCCCCACAGCCATCTCCATCAGATGGATCTAATCCCACTGCTGACATCTCTCCTTCTTCGCCTCCAATGATGCCCCCACAAAATATTATTCCAGGTAGCACGAGCTTCTATTCAGGTGTTCTATAATTTGTGTGTGATTGCTTGTTATGTTTGTGTTTAATTTTTTATTTTATTCGTTTTTTGCAGGAGAAACAGAAATCGGAAGTATTACGTTTTATTTGACAGTGACTCTTAATGACACTAATGTGACGTCCCAAATCACAGAGCTTGGTCTACTAATTGCTCAGGAGTTGCATATTAACAGTTCACAGGTAGTTTAACATTCACGTTGCAACAATAATAACTATTTTGTTTTCTTAGATTTTCTCATTCGACATTTAACTGCTTCATGGTTCATACATACCGATAACAATTTCTAAACATTTTTTCAGGTTCACTTACTGAATTTTACATCTAAAGGAAATGATTATGTTACAGAATGGTCCATTACTCCACCAAATTCTGCCGACTCTATGTCTAAAGCAAATGCATCTGTAAGTTCTTGATCAGATACATCCAGTTCTTTCACCACAATTATTATGATCTTATTAATAATTATTGTTAAATATGTCTGGTTCCAGAACATTATTTCTCAAATAGCTGAAGGTGGTATACACCTTCCTAAGTCTTACGGAAAATATCAACTATCCAATTGGCAAATTCATCCCCCACCGAAAAGGTATATTCATTCATTCTTGCCTTCGCTTTATCTTTTGAAATAATGAGTTTTACTTCTTAACATGTTATATTATCGGAAAATACTAAAATACTTAAAAGTTGTTAGAATATGTTAAGGTTAGGCCTATTAGAGTTATAGCTCTTGGCTCTGTCTGTGTATATTGTATCATACAAATAATCTCAATCTCTATAATATCTCATTCTTCTGCACAAATATAATATGCAGAAGCTGGTGGCAGAAAAGTTACTTGGTTGCAGTGGTAGCATCAATGTTAGCAATAGTGGTTGCATTATCAGGTGTGGGAATATGGTGGTTTTGGAGACGAAAGCAACAATCGAAGTTACAATATAAGCCAGTGGACTCCATGGTTGTGCCTGAGCAAGAACTTCAGCCACTGTAATCTCTAGTATAAATCCTGTGTGGATTTATCGAGAGCCGTCTTGATGGATGGATTTTGCTGCAAATGTGCACACCAACCTGAACTGTTTTATGTTCAGGTGAAAACATATACCAAAGATCTTTTATGCATTGTTTATAAACGGAAAAGTTCACATCTTACAGTAGTTGTTTGAGACATATATAATTTGTATGTGTACAACATTTTAGGTCAAATTGACAGTTTTGTTTTGGTTTATGGTAACAAAATTGTTGATTGATTGAAGTTTATTTTATTTGGTTCTGAAAGATTGAACCTAGCATCTAGAAGTAGGTTGTTGGTTAGCGTTGGCAAATCGTGTATATCCAACCTGTCAAGACACGAACACGACATGATAACTGCCATTTTTTCCAAACCTGAAAACGAATATGTTTATACCAGGTTAACACGATAAGACTCGATAATACATGTTTATACCAGGTTACACGATAATGCATGTTTATGCCTGGTTAACACGATAAGATATGGACCTGTTTTTCAAACCCGACACGATAAATGGCACCATCAATCACTAGAAAGGTATAATTGCACTTGGTAAAAACATATAACTCCAGTACTCCGCACCCACAACCTATATTCTTTTTCTTAAAAAAAATCCTTAACATAATTTAAGAGGTACTACAAAGGTAAATATGTATTTAACCTGTTTAGAGACAATAATTACGAGATATATTTGTGTCTACATGTTTAAAACACGAAGCCTGATAAGCTCATACATATACTTGTAAAGGTCGTGTAGGTTCGTGTCGTGTATTCTTGTTCGTGTTTGAAATTAATAGCCCCAGTGGTAGTACATTTTTGCTGGTAAATGTGTGTGACATTTGAACAACCATTTTGGTTAATAGGACCCCTTTCACATATTAAGGAGACTGTTTTTTTTTATTTGATATGAATTTAAAGTTTGAATATGATAACAAACAATAGTCCCAACAGGGATTTTATATTATTAAGTTATGTTATATTAGGAGTTAAATATAAGGGTGGGTAAATATTGAAATGATATACTATATGTCTATATGAAATATTACTTTGTGGATCACATGCATTTAAATTATTGAAAGTTTATGCATGAATGCATGATGGTATAATTTCATTAAACAAAATAGTGAAATCTAATAATCAAGATACAAACATAATGTTTTACGACTTGAACTTTCAAAGGTTTCTTCATTTGTAGGTATATGGTTTTTGACTATATGAACATTGATTTCAGTAATTGACATAATTCATTGTTCTTTAGCATAATATGACTTGAGTAACCCGGTTTTAACTTTAAATGTGTTGTTTTTTTAATGGTTAGATGTTACTCTTTCTAAACTCCTATATTTACAAATAATACACCACTTGCTTGAGATTGAAACCAAGCCCCCCCCCCCCCCCCCCCCCCCCCCCCCAAGTAATAACTAATTTTCTCAAACTAAAAAATTAGTCATATATAACATGTAGTATTAACCAATTGGATTCTGACAATTTTTTTTTATTAAAATCCAATTCTCATTTTTTTTCTAGTGTCACACTAAAGTGACGTCTTTTTTATTCCTATATTCTTAGGTGTTTCAAACTTTCAGTATTGTGATTTTCTTAAACATTTTAAAAAAATTAAAATTAAGTGATCCAAATAGAATATATATAACTCTTAGTTCTCTTTAGTGAATCCATTTTTCTTCAATTTGATTTAAAATGAGCAACTATGAAAGTTAGGCTATTATTTAGTGAATTTATTGGCTTTATTATTTTCTCTAAACTGTAAGGTAACTTTTTTTTCTTTTATAAATATAATCACTACATAGTGACCAGAATCCATGTGGATGAATATTTTCATGGAAATAGTGTATGCAATCCTTAATCTTCAATTCGCTCCATGCATAAATCTTTTTAAGGCTTATGCTTATCTATAATCAACATTTATTACATATAGAAAAGTTTTGTCAATATTTTCCCCTTGAGACAGTCAACGATAGAATTTTGCCATGAAATTGCTTTAGATATAGAACTTTCTTAAATACATGCATGTTCTTAGAAACGTTCTTATCACGTTATAGATTGTCCATCAATGTTCATGGTTAGAATATATTTTATTTTGGAAGGCGAATTTTCTATGTTGCGGCAGAGATCATCACAACCCCCAGAAGGGGAATCCCCTAGCCACTCTACAATGGTCAGACTATGTTGTCTTAACCGGGCCTACGCTGACACAAGAGTGGCCGGCCCACAAGCGAGTCGAGACTGACATGACTATATGTACATTTTCATGGAAATTGTGTGTGGAATCCTCAATCTTCAGTTCATTCCATGTATAAACCTTTAAAAGTCTATTCTATGACGAACGTTTATTACATATAAAAAAGTTTTATTGGTTGATACCTAATAACATGACATGAGAAATTATCTATATCTATATCTATATCTATATCTATATCTATATCTATATCTATATCTATATCTATACATCTAATAAACTAAAGTCCATGAGGACACTTGGCACTCCCACATTCATCCTCAATTGTGTAGCCAATCATATTGTGCCAAGTGTCTCATTGTGGGAATTTATAAAATTTTTCATTTAAAAAAAAACAGAAAATATAAATACCCACATAAAATACACGGACATAACAATCTTCATTATCATCGCCTCCTCAAACAAACCCTGCCAAACCCTAATCAGAGCGATAAACGGCGATTGAACCAATCATTCATCTCCAATCTAAGGTAATCTCTATTTCATTCTTATTTCATTGAATCCATCTTCATCTCTGATTTTCAATGTGTTTTTTTCGTATTCTTCTCATATCTTTGTCGATTGAAGGTTTCTTTTTCCCGGTTTTCATTGTATTTGATTATATGTATCTTTCGATTTGTGTGTTTTGTTACGACAAACAAAACCTTGGTTTGCCCTTAATTAGGGTTGTTGATTGTTTGATTAGATTTCTTGATTGTTTGATTAGGGTTCTTGAATGGATATGGATGGACTCGGACAGTGTTTTTTTTTTTTGATTTGGTATTGATGATGTTAGGTCAAACTTAAGTTTTCAGAAGATTATATTGATGTTGTTTTGATGCAAGTTTGTATGAACATTGTGAATATGACTCGATTATATAAAGATTTCAATTTTGGATTTTCAATTTAAGTTTTTTACTAATTATACTTTCAGTGACATTAATCTGTTTTCAAAAATTAATACGTTTTAAGATTTTTCAGATTTGTCATTTATGTATTCATCTAATGATGCAATTTTAGTTATATGAATTCATGTTTTAATTTGTGTTTACTGATAATACAGGTGGTTTAAAGGTCGTTGAAAGAATGGTGTACGGATTTTGGGTGAAATCAGAGGGCAAAGAACGTGTATGTATGGTAAGCGACCTTTCTTATGCGTTAAAAATCCGTTGGTTGTTAATATATGTTCATTGATCACTGCACAGTATTCGGATGGAGAATCTTTATTAACTGAAAATCCAATACATTAATTTATCTAATAAACTGTTTTTGGTATTGATTTGTAGGCCTTGCCTGGCGAGTATAAGGAATGGATTACTAAGTATGGATTCCCTACTGGCATGACCAGAATTCATACTTTAGATGAGAGATCATTCGAAGTTAAAGTGATGAATATAGCTGGGAAATGGTTTTTTTACAACGGCTGGAAGCATATGATAACCACGCTCAATTACCCAAGTGGTTGTCACTTTGTTTTTGAGTTCGAAGAAATGCTCAACTGTTTTAATATGTATACTTTTCATCAGGATGCCATAGCTGCACCAGGCAAGTATTTCTACTAAACTTGATGACCCACTCAGTGATCTGAATCGCCTGGTATGTTTTTTAAATGATGTGTAGAACCATGACATAACGCCTTAAATACATTAATATGTAGTAATGTTTCAACATTGTTTTTCAACTTTCCAGCATATAAGTTGCTTCGTTCATCATGGTTTGTACAATCGAAACCCTCCTATGGAACCGATTATGGTTAGCTCATTTCCAGGTAATCTCATGTATATAATTATTTGTTAGATAATGAGACTTTTTTAAATTTTGATGTTCATAATGATAACAGTGGTTAGATATTCATCTCCTTTGCAGGGCATGTTTTCCAGATCCAACTTGAATACGATGGTGATGAGATTTTCATTACCCAGGGATGGCCGTACATGAAACAGAGGTTTAAGATAACAGCAGATCATCTGATGGTGTTTGAAATTTACAACGAGGTTTGTTTGTCGATTCTAAAATTTCAATAAATATCATTAATTTTGTTTGAAATTTAGATCATTAATTTGTACACTTTTCATGTTTTTCATTGTAAAATTAACAGAAAACATTGGAGTTGTCCATCTTTGAGAAAAACAAGCTGACCCTGCCTCCGGAGTTGTGGGAGGACGTTGAACAGCCCGAGGATGATCACCATAATCATGAGGAAATAGTTGTGGTTTCTGATGATGATGGAGAAGAGTATTCAGATGAAGATGATATGGAAACTGATGATGATGAATCTGGATCGGATGAAGATGTATCCGATATAGAAGATTGGGCCGTTCCAGTTGTGTTTGTAGTTGACAAGCATTTTGTAAGTATTATATGTTAAAGCAATATATTATAATCATTTTGATGCTAAATAAACCTTTTTATAACAAATTTCATGTATGGTTATTTGTTTTAGCGGATGAAGACACAATGGGCGAAGGCTAATGGCTTGAACAGGCCGCGGTCATTGACAATTAAGGATGGTGAGCAAAATAGCTGGGGTGTTTCTGTAGGTATTGAAGACAGGGGATCGAGTAAGCGTTATTACATCAAAGGTATGTCTGTGTTTGTGGCTGATAATGATTTGCAGGCTGGTGATCAGGTGCATTTCCGTTGGTTTGAAAAACGAGGTCTGTTCAAGCTCTCTAAAGTAGTTAGGGTTGATGGTAATTAGGACGGGAGGCAGTGGGTAGTTTTTTGGATATAAATCACATACTTTTGGTCCTAAGTCGTGGTTGTTTTTGGTACAATATAGTGGTTGTGGGTAACTCTTAACACGATGGTTATGGTCGTTTTTTAGGATGATGATTAATGTTAGTGGTCACATACATTGATTTGTTTTTTGTGTTGATATGTGTTTTGAAAAATATATTTGTGTTATGGTTTGTATTTACGACATATGATCTTCTATGGTTTAATAGTTGTTAGCAATAATTTGGGAAATATGTTTTTTTTTTTTAAAATTAGGTAAATATGCTTAATATGATGTGATTGCTATAATCAGAATTAAAATTTAGACAACTTTAGATTTTACAAATTGACTTTGTTAATATTGTTGATTAAAACTTAAATTTGGTAAATTAATTTACATTAACATTAAACATTCTGATTATTAACATACTTAAATTTCGTAACTTTGACTTTTTATTTGAAAAATTCCCAAGTTTTTATATCTTCCATTTTAAAAGAAATATAGATGTTTTTTAATATTTTAAAGTCAAAAGTAATTAATAATTTTCAAATTCAAACCGTTTTATGTTAAGAAACAAGATTTTTGGAAAGACAATCAATTAATGATGTGTAATTGACTACTTTTTATGGTTTCAATCAAGCTATAATTTATCTTTTTGACATCCTAATTTATGGCGTTGACTTTTTTCTGTTTGACTTTTTTCTGTTAAAATAGTGTTGCTGTGTAACTGTTACCACCTTGGTATGGTTGTTTTTTTGATTGTGATTAACTGTTATTTGTTACATACATTGGTGTGTTATACCTGTTGATATGTCTTTTGAAAAATAGATTTATGATATTCTTTTTTTTTTAATACATATGAATGCTTATTAACAAAGTCAACCGTTTTATTTGAAAATGTTAAATTTTTCGAATAACATTTTAAAAACAAAAAGAAAACGTTTTTTAATATTTTAAACTCACAAGTAATTAATAATTTTCAAATTCAAACCGTTTTATGTTGAGAAACAAGATTTTTGGAAAGACAATCAATTAACAATGTGTAATTGACTAATTTTTATGGTTTCAATCAAGCTATAATTTATCTTTTTGACATCCTAATTTATGCCGTTGACTTTTTCCTGTTAAAATAGTGTTGCTGTGTAACTGTTACCACCTTGGTATGGTTGTTTTTGGGATTGTGATTAACTGTTAGTGGTTACAGCCGTTGGTGTGTTTTACCTGTTGATATGTCGTTTGAGAAATAGATTTATGATATTCTTTTTTTTAATACATATGAATGCTTATTAACAAAGTCAACCGTTTTATTTGCAAAATCTTAAATTTTTCCAATACCATTTTTAAAAAAAAGAAAACGTTTTCTTTTTATTTTAAACTCACAAGTAATTAATAATTTACAAATTAAAAAAGTTTTAATTTGACAAACAAGATTTTTGGAAAGACAAAAAATTAGTCGTTGACTTTTTTACAATAAGATTTAAGAAACAACATTTATTTTCAAAATTTCGGAAACTATGACCACTTAATTTGATTGAAAATGTATTATGGAAACCTTTAAACTTAATCAATTAGATTGTCATTTCATATTTTGTTTCTATTTATATAATCTATACTAAAAATACAACATTTCTTCCTTATTTATAATAGCTATACGAAATTATATATACATGTACAATTCAATCGATTATAATTCAATTTTTTTCTTCTACATTTCGCAGGTAGCATATACTACTTTAGGTTCTTACATTGTTTATTTATATATCACACGAGTACTAACATTTTTTAGTTCGCGGTTATTTGTGATAAATATTACACACGTGCAGGCAGATGGATCCAAATAATGTAACATTTTTGAATGACATAACATGGCGGCTGAGTAATTACACAATCAAAGTTAAGGTACTTAGACTTTGGAAGAGAGCAAATCGAAAGATACCAGGTGAAACTCTTGCCATTGATATGTGTGACATCCGTCACTTTTCGTTTTATATAATAATAATAATAATAATAATAATAATAATATTAATATAAAAAAAAAAAAAAAAAATTCAGCTTAGATATATACATATATTTTTTTTTTTTCTTACCATCCATAAACCATAACTAACCCATAACCAAACCAAACCATTAGCCCAAACCCACCCCCTTTCTTTTGTTTCTGGAAGCCCAACAGATTCTGGCCCAGGAGCCGGCCCAGCTAGCCCAAGCCCAACCCCCTCTTTATGTTTAAAAAAAAAAAAGAAAAATGGTTGCCTCAGCCAAGGCTCGAACCGGGACCACCTCACAAACACAACACCACACTTAACCACTGAGCTATGAAGCCTTTAGTGATTTAAACCCAACCCTTATTATACTTAACCCCTATTAACTGTCTGTCTTCTTCTCCTCCCTTGCCTCTGCTACTGTACGCGATCAAAAAAAAAAAAAAAAAGAGAAACATAGTCAAACCTGTTGACCAAGAAGAATTGATGATTTTGATGATGCATTTTCAATTATGGTAAACACACATAATCTTCGGCCCTTTTCTGACTAGGGAGCACGAGATTATCAATTGATTGATAATCAAATAACCATTTACGCGTATTATGTTCAATACGTGGTCAACCTTGCCAATTATACAACCTGGACCTAGACACTATAAATTGATGCATCCTAAACAACCTACAAGTGCCGAAACATCCCTCTTTGTCTCTAAAAATCTGCTCTAGATCATCATGCGAAGCTATTGATTTTATGTTGACTTTTTGCTTTGACTAAACGATTTGCACGAAATCATGTTTGTAAGTCCAATCTTTTTGATGGTTTTTGTTATTCAGCATTCACACAACAATAACCCTCTGATTAATTGGGTTATCGTTGTGTGAATCATTCGATTGATAAGTTAGGGTTTCGTAAGGTTATAATTGGGGAAGAACACTAAGAATATTTATCCTATTTATTTTAAACTGATGCAACTCAACACAACCACAGGTCTAGACCAAGTGGTTGTGTTGTTGGTTTGATACACAGTGGGCGCGGGTTCAATCCCTGCAACCACCACTTCTTTTTTTTTTTTTTTTTTCTTCTTTCAATAGTTTTGTTTCCTTTAACAAACAATTAAATATATATAAATATTAAATCCTTTTAAATCTTTTAAATTCTTTTTAAAATACCAAAACTATTTTATAAATTCTAAAAAAATTATATTTGTTTAATCTGAGATAAAAGTTTTAATTACAATTTTTATTTTTCAGAAATTCATTTATTTAATATTTATAATAATTAAATCATTTTTATTCTATTTTATTTATAAAAATCCATTAAAATATCAAAACGATCTTATTAATTTCCACAAAAATTATCCTAAGTTTTTATAACATTAAGCTTTTCAAAAATGATTTTTATTTCAGAAAAATCATTTATTTAATATTTTTAATCAATTTTTGTTAGTTTTAATCATAATTAAATCATAATAAATCCAATTTTCATCATTTTTGCACCAAAATTTTATACAAATTATTTTTAATCATTTAGAACAGAAATATGATTTTTAAAATAAGAATTCTTTAATTTTAGTATTTTCGAATATTAAAGTTAAATGTTGGCTATTTATAAATAAATAGATTTAAAAATCTATTTTAAATGAAATAATTTTATAAAAATTATTTCTATACTTCAAACACTTTATTGTGTACATTCTAAATTCAAATTTCATTAAAAGACTTTTATTTATTTATTTATGAAATTTCTCATAATTAATAAACAATTAGTTTATTAAAACAAATAAACGTTTATCCCCAAATTCGAAGCCCTAGAAATACATATATCTTAGATTCATTTTCCTTACACATTATCAATTACTTTAGGTTAATCATTTGGGAGTAATCTCAATTCATATTTCGTTGTCCAGTTCAATTACAAGCTATTACGTATACAGTGAGTATCCCTATCCCCTTTTTGCTTTTATACATTTTTGGGGTGTTACATGTACACTATTACAATTTCAAATACAAGTTTACATTTTTTTTTACAATACAATTCTAGTACTATGTGCATTGCTTACAACGTGCTTTATGCTTAGACATTACATGTGGATTACATTTGTACTTAGTGAAATCATTAACATGGTACAAGCCGACCTTAACATTGGATAGCGCTATTTGGATTGACAACCCGCCTAGGTTGATTCTCCCCCTTTTTCATCGGAGAATCCGTGGCCATTGTTAAGTTATTATCCATTTGTTGGATAAGTACACTACAGTTCATACAGTACATTATACAGTCACAGGGTTGATTTCGCTCATTTGTTTGATACATGGTTTACATATCCACACTGTAGCATGCACTTGAATTGTATAACTTTTTAACCTACTATATATATCAAATCTAGGAATGCTCACCAACATTTCATATGTTGACCAAACCTATTTTTGTACATGTTTCAGGTGCAGTTTGATCTAGTGCTTTAGCAAGAGACATTTAGTGTTTTATTCCAATTCGGTTATTTCAATATTTACATTTCATTTAGACAATGTATTTTCCATTTCCATGTAAGACAATTATTATTATTCAATAATATTTACATTTTAGTACCATGAGCTTTTGAACAATCGTCACTACGTGGCACCTCGATGATTCCGCCATCGGTTGGGGTGTTACAGATTGGTATCAGAGCCATGGTTATAGGGAACTAGGTTATTAGATAAAAAGGCCTAGACTATAACCGAACTACAACTTGCATGCATAATATTTCCTGAATTACCCTACTCCTCATTTCTCCCTACTATCCTCCTTCTACCTTTCCCTTCTTCTCTCTCTCTATTCTTTTTATCTTTCATCATGGTGCATAGAGACGGAGTCCTACAGGGAGTGGAAAGTCTACATCATCATGGAACAGGGACAGTACCTTTCATGAAGACACTCTTAGGCATAATGCCTACTCTTACTTTTGTTCCTTCAAAGTTGTTGAACTTTAATGAGTGTGATAAGGACACGTGCAATCTGGAAGGGTGGACGCCTGTACACTGGGTTTTCTGGCATAGGCAAGCATAGCGCATAAATCCATTTACGGACCTGTTATGCTTACCTGGGGATTCCTGGAGTGAGTGTCCACTTATAGGCTAAAGCACGTCTTCTTTGATCACCATTGGGTTTAATTCCTTTGAAAAGTCAACGTTCTTGTTGAGCTTTATAGCTAGACAAGGGTACTCCAAGCATTTTGTACAAGTTTTCCAATAATACCCTCTCGATTCATATACAATACTTTGCATATCATGATTGCTTACAAGATCACATCTTCATAATCATTTGTACGATTATACCCTTACATTTTCTAATCTCATGATTATTATTTGACTACCTCATAGATGTCTGCTCGCCGCATGCTCCGTGATGCCAGCCAACGCCCTGTTCGTGCTTTGGGACGACGTTCTGATCGTCGCCTCGCATCTTTAGTCGCCGAACAAATTGCTGCAGTGATCCCAAACCTTGTCAGTGAGATAACCCAGAATAGTAACAGTGCCAACACAGGGAGTACGACTCAATTTCGGTGCACTTTCAAACACTTTAACTCCTGCAACCCCACAAAATTCACTGGTGAGGAGGGTGCTACTGGCCTCCTCCAATGGTTTGAAAGCATGGAGAGTACTTTTGTGAACAGTGAATGTCCTGATGAACTCCGCGTTCGCTATGCTACCAGTGTCCTTCAAAAGGGAGCGTTAACCTGGTGGAATGGCGAAAAACGCAATCGAGGAGCTGATGTTGCTTTATCTTTATCTTGGGCTGAAGTTAAGGAACTCATGATCGCCAAATTTTGCCCTAGGAACGAAATCAGGAAACTGGAGGAAGAGTTCCATGGACTGAAACAAGACAGTGGGGAGAATCTTGCGTATAATACCCGATATCACGAACTTAGCATACTGGTTCCACACATGGTCACCCCGGTCTCTCGAGCAATCGAAAAATATATCGAGGGATTACCTGACCTGATTCAAGACGTTGTCACTGGAGGCAAAGCCACTACGGTAGAAGAAGCCATTCAACTTGCAGCCACATTAACAGACAAACACGTAAGGAAAGGAAACTTGGTTAGGAAGGGCACCAAGACACCTACTGAGAAAACCACCAATGTTGTCGAACAACCTAAGATTGTTTTAGCAAAAGTCGCCACTACTGCTTCGAACTCTAAGAAACGAATGGGCGACAATCAGAACCATGCTGTTGATGATCCGGTGGCTCAGCCTCCTATCAAGAAAGCCTACACGGGAATCCATCCTCAATGCAACACTTGCAAATATCATCATCCTGCAAATCTTCCATGCCGTCAATGCACTAGATGTGGGAGGTTTGGACACCTTGTTACCACTTGCCGAGTAATGATTGGAACACAGAGTAATCATCAAACAGCTGCCCAGGGACCACTACAGATTACTAACGGTCGGGCATGTTATCATTGCAGAGACCCTAACCACATGCTACCTCAATGTCCCAAATTGAACAATGTAAACTTGGTGGCACATGGACGAGCTTTCAATAACAATATCAACGAAGCAGACGATCAGGATAACGTTAATCCCACTGGTTAAGCCATGGATGAAATCTTCCCAAGACTCGAGAAATCCAATACCCGTGTTTTCATTTTCTTGATTCTATTATCATTTTATACCCAACTTTGTCGCACTCATTAGCATACCACATCTAGAAATTTCCTTTCATATTATTGTGTATTAACACCGATTGGAAATTTATTATATTGATTACGTTTATTTTAATCATACAAGACTCTACCTTATTTGAAACGTTTGGACTTGATACTTGATCTTACAGATGCTTTTCTAAGAAAACATCATTGGTTATTACATGAAACTAGATTTTTCTCTTAACTTGACTACGCATTAAACACCTAATTATTCATGATACTCGTAAACATTTAATTATTCAAGATAACACTTACACTTAATGGTTGTAGTACTTACAAACTTGCTTGCATAAACATGCTATCAATTTGCAATCTATGTGAATAATAATTGCTGCACTTAATAGAGGTCATCATGCCTTTTTCAAACAGTCGGGAGAGGCCCTACAACCTACTCCACGACTGGTAGAGGCTATTGAACATACTCAACGATTGGTAGAGGTCGCTATGCCTTTTCAAACAGTCGGGAGAGGCCCTACAACCTACTCCACGGCTGGTGGAGGCTATCGAACCTGCTCAACAATCGGTGGGGTCATAGAAGGACACAAAACCCTAATGTAAGGTAAATTGATGATTCCGGTCCGGAACGTAATCATGAATTTACAGGTGCGTTAGGGTAGTGTGAAATTCTATTAGAGTTTTTGGTAGGCATCCAGTACGTTTTCAAGGTATCAAAGGTGTGGTGGGTTAGCTGCGGTACACCCTGTATACAAACACTAATGATGCATTGAAAGTGAGACTGGAAGTCGGACCAGGAACAAACTCTGTTTACTTGGTAGTTCATTTATAGTCAATCAACTCGTACATTTATTTTAGGATTCCTGAACTTGCAATTTAAGTGTCTTACTACATTCTTATTTTTCTTATTATTCGAGACAAACCTGATCCAATTCCTTAACCAACACCTATCAAACCTACCATCCAAATCATTTGAAACAGTTTACTTTGTTACCTATAAATTCACGTCGTACCTTAACTCTGATTTTTTTTTTAACCACAGTTATCTTAACTTTTACCCTAAGCATCCATAACCCTATGTTACTATTAACTTCGGGACGAAGTTTCTAAAAGTAGGGGATGCTGTGACATCCGTCACTTTTCGTTTTATATAATAATAATAATAATAATAATAATAATAATATTAATATAAAAAAAAAAAAAAAAAATTCAGCTTAGATATATACATATATTTTTTTTTTTTCTTACCATCCATAAACCATAACTAACCCATAACCAAACCAAACCATTAGCCCAAACCCACCCCCTTTCTTTTGTTTCTGGAAGCCCAACAGATTCTGGCCCAGGAGCCGGCCCAGCTAGCCCAAGCCCAACCCCCTCTTTATGTTTAAAAAAAAAAAAGAAAAATGGTTGCCTCAGCCAAGGCTCGAACCGGGACCACCTCACAAACACAACACCACACTTAACCACTGAGCTATGAAGCCTTTAGTGATTTAAACCCAACCCTTATTATACTTAACCCCTATTAACTGTCTGTCTTCTTCTCCTCCCTTGCCTCTGCTACTGTACGCGATCAAAAAAAAAAAAAAAAAAGAGAAACATAGTCAAACCTGTTGACCAAGAAGAATTGATGATTTTGATGATGCATTTTCAATTATGGTAAACACACATAATCTTCGGCCCTTTTCTGACTAGGGAGCACGAGATTATCAATTGATTGATAATCAAATAACCATTTACGCGTATTATGTTCAATACGTGGTCAACCTTGCCAATTATACAACCTGGACCTAGACACTATAAATTGATGCATCCTAAACAACCTACAAGTGCCGAAACATCCCTCTTTGTCTCTAAAAATCTGCTCTAGATCATCATGCGAAGCTATTGATTTTATGTTGACTTTTTGCTTTGACTAAACGATTTGCACGAAATCATGTTTGTAAGTCCAATCTTTTTGATGGTTTTTGTTATTCAGCATTCACACAACAATAACCCTCTGATTAATTGGGTTATCGTTGTGTGAATCATTCGATTGATAAGTTAGGGTTTCGTAAGGTTATAATTGGGGAAGAACACTAAGAATATTTATCCTATTTATTTTAAACTGATGCAACTCAACACAACCACAGGTCTAGACCAAGTGGTTGTGTTGTTGGTTTGATACACAGTGGGCGCGGGTTCAATCCCTGCAACCACCACTTCTTTTTTTTTTTTTTTTTTCTTCTTTCAATAGTTTTGTTTCCTTTAACAAACAATTAAATATATATAAATATTAAATCCTTTTAAATCTTTTAAATTCTTTTTAAAATACCAAAACTATTTTATAAATTCTAAAAAAATTATATTTGTTTAATCTGAGATAAAAGTTTTAATTACAATTTTTATTTTTCAGAAATTCATTTATTTAATATTTATAATAATTAAATCATTTTTATTCTATTTTATTTATAAAAATCCATTAAAATATCAAAACGATCTTATTAATTTCCACAAAAATTATCCTAAGTTTTTATAACATTAAGCTTTTCAAAAATGATTTTTATTTCAGAAAAATCATTTATTTAATATTTTTAATCAATTTTTGTTAGTTTTAATCATAATTAAATCATAATAAATCCAATTTTCATCATTTTTGCACCAAAATTTTATACAAATTATTTTTAATCATTTAGAACAGAAATATGATTTTTAAAATAAGAATTCTTTAATTTTAGTATTTTCGAATATTAAAGTTAAATGTTGGCTATTTATAAATAAATAGATTTAAAAATCTATTTTAAATGAAATAATTTTATAAAAATTATTTCTATACTTCAAACACTTTATTGTGTACATTCTAAATTCAAATTTCATTAAAAGACTTTTATTTATTTATTTATGAAATTTCTCATAATTAATAAACAATTAGTTTATTAAAACAAATAAACGTTTATCCCCAAATTCGAAGCCCTAGAAATACATATATCTTAGATTCATTTTCCTTACACATTATCAATTACTTTAGGTTAATCATTTGGGAGTAATCTCAATTCATATTTCGTTGTCCAGTTCAATTACAAGCTATTACGTATACAGTGAGTATCCCTATCCCCTTTTTGCTTTTATACATTTTTGGGGTGTTACATGTACACTATTACAATTTCAAATACAAGTTTACATTTTTTTTACAATACAATTCTAGTACTATGTGCATTGCTTACAACGTGCTTTATGCTTAGACATTACATGTGGATTACATTTGTACTTAGTGAAATCATTAACATGGTACAAGCCGACCTTAACATTGGATAGCGCTATTTGGATTGACAACCCGCCTAGGTTGATTCTCCCCCTTTTTCATCGGAGAATCCGTGGCCATTGTTAAGTTATTATCCATTTGTTGGATAAGTACACTACAGTTCATACAGTACATTATACAGTCACAGGGTTGATTTCGCTCATTTGTTTGATACATGGTTTACATATCCACACTGTAGCATGCACTTGAATTGTATAACTTTTTAACCTACTATATATATCAAATCTAGGAATGCTCACCAACATTTCATATGTTGACCAAACCTATTTTTGTACATGTTTCAGGTGCAGTTTGATCTAGTGCTTTAGCAAGAGACATTTAGTGTTTTATTCCAATTCGGTTATTTCAATATTTACATTTCATTTAGACAATGTATTTTCCATTTCCATGTAAGACAATTATTATTATTCAATAATATTTACATTTTAGTACCATGAGCTTTTGAACAATCGTCACTACGTGGCACCTCGATGATTCCGCCATCGGTTGGGGTGTTACAGATTGGTATCAGAGCCATGGTTATAGGGAACTAGGTTATTAGATAAAAAGGCCTAGACTATAACCGAACTACAACTTGCATGCATAATATTTCCTGAATTACCCTACTCCTCATTTCTCCCTACTATCCTCCTTCTACCTTTCCCTTCTTCTCTCTCTCTATTCTTTTTATCTTTCATCATGGTGCATAGAGACGGAGTCCTACAGGGAGTGGAAAGTCTACATCATCATGGAACAGGGACAGTACCTTTCATGAAGACACTCTTAGGCATAATGCCTACTCTTACTTTTGTTCCTTCAAAGTTGTTGAACTTTAATGAGTGTGATAAGGACACGTGCAATCTGGAAGGGTGGACGCCTGTACACTGGGTTTTCTGGCATAGGCAAGCATAGCGCATAAATCCATTTACGGACCTGTTATGCTTACCTGGGGATTCCTGGAGTGAGTGTCCACTTATAGGCTAAAGCACGTCTTCTTTGATCACCATTGGGTTTAATTCCTTTGAAAAGTCAACGTTCTTGTTGAGCTTTATAGCTAGACAAGGGTACTCCAAGCATTTTGTACAAGTTTTCCAATAATACCCTCTCGATTCATATACAATACTTTGCATATCATGATTGCTTACAAGATCACATCTTCATAATCATTTGTACGATTATACCCTTACATTTTCTAATCTCATGATTATTATTTGACTACCTCATAGATGTCTGCTCGCCGCATGCTCCGTGATGCCAGCCAACGCCCTGTTCGTGCTTTGGGACGACGTTCTGATCGTCGCCTCGCATCTTTAGTCGCCGAACAAATTGCTGCAGTGATCCCAAACCTTGTCAGTGAGATAACCCAGAATAGTAACAGTGCCAACACAGGGAGTACGACTCAATTTCGGTGCACTTTCAAACACTTTAACTCCTGCAACCCCACAAAATTCACTGGTGAGGAGGGTGCTACTGGCCTCCTCCAATGGTTTGAAAGCATGGAGAGTACTTTTGTGAACAGTGAATGTCCTGATGAACTCCGCGTTCGCTATGCTACCAGTGTCCTTCAAAAGGGAGCGTTAACCTGGTGGAATGGCGAAAAACGCAATCGAGGAGCTGATGTTGCTTTATCTTTATCTTGGGCTGAAGTTAAGGAACTCATGATCGCCAAATTTTGCCCTAGGAACGAAATCAGGAAACTGGAGGAAGAGTTCCATGGACTGAAACAAGACAGTGGGGAGAATCTTGCGTATAATACCCGATATCACGAACTTAGCATACTGGTTCCACACATGGTCACCCCGGTCTCTCGAGCAATCGAAAAATATATCGAGGGATTACCTGACCTGATTCAAGACGTTGTCACTGGAGGCAAAGCCACTACGGTAGAAGAAGCCATTCAACTTGCAGCCACATTAACAGACAAACACGTAAGGAAAGGAAACTTGGTTAGGAAGGGCACCAAGACACCTACTGAGAAAACCACCAATGTTGTCGAACAACCTAAGATTGTTTTAGCAAAAGTCGCCACTACTGCTTCGAACTCTAAGAAACGAATGGGCGACAATCAGAACCATGCTGTTGATGATCCGGTGGCTCAGCCTCCTATCAAGAAAGCCTACACGGGAATCCATCCTCAATGCAACACTTGCAAATATCATCATCCTGCAAATCTTCCATGCCGTCAATGCACTAGATGTGGGAGGTTTGGACACCTTGTTACCACTTGCCGAGTAATGATTGGAACACAGAGTAATCATCAAACAGCTGCCCAGGGACCACTACAGATTACTAACGGTCGGGCATGTTATCATTGCAGAGACCCTAACCACATGCTACCTCAATGTCCCAAATTGAACAATGTAAACTTGGTGGCACATGGACGAGCTTTCAATAACAATATCAACGAAGCAGACGATCAGGATAACGTTAATCCCACTGGTTAAGCCATGGATGAAATCTTCCCAAGACTCGAGAAATCCAATACCCGTGTTTTCATTTTCTTGATTCTATTATCATTTTATACCCAACTTTGTCGCACTCATTAGCATACCACATCTAGAAATTTCCTTTCATATTATTGTGTATTAACACCGATTGGAAATTTATTATATTGATTACGTTTATTTTAATCATACAAGACTCTACCTTATTTGAAACGTTTGGACTTGATACTTGATCTTACAGATGCTTTTCTAAGAAAACATCATTGGTTATTACATGAAACTAGATTTTTCTCTTAACTTGACTACGCATTAAACACCTAATTATTCATGATACTCGTAAACATTTAATTATTCAAGATAACACTTACACTTAATGGTTGTAGTACTTACAAACTTGCTTGCATAAACATGCTATCAATTTGCAATCTATGTGAATAATAATTGCTGCACTTAATAGAGGTCATCATGCCTTTTTCAAACAGTCGGGAGAGGCCCTACAACCTACTCCACGACTGGTAGAGGCTATTGAACATACTCAACGATTGGTAGAGGTCGCTATGCCTTTTCAAACAGTCGGGAGAGGCCCTACAACCTACTCCACGGCTGGTGGAGGCTATCGAACCTGCTCAACAATCGGTGGGGTCATAGAAGGACACAAAACCCTAATGTAAGGTAAATTGATGATTCCGGTCCGGAACGTAATCATGAATTTACAGGTGCGTTAGGGTAGTGTGAAATTCTATTAGAGTTTTTGGTAGGCATCCAGTACGTTTTCAAGGTATCAAAGGTGTGGTGGGTTAGCTGCGGTACACCCTGTATACAAACACTAATGATGCATTGAAAGTGAGACTGGAAGTCGGACCAGGAACAAACTCTGTTTACTTGGTAGTTCATTTATAGTCAATCAACTCGTACATTTATTTTAGGATTCCTGAACTTGCAATTTAAGTGTCTTACTACATTCTTATTTTTCTTATTATTCGAGACAAACCTGATCCAATTCCTTAACCAACACCTATCAAACCTACCATCCAAATCATTTGAAACAGTTTACTTTGTTACCTATAAATTCACGTCGTACCTTAACTCTGATTTTTTTTTTAACCACAGTTATCTTAACTTTTACCCTAAGCATCCATAACCCTATGTTACTATTAACTTCGGGACGAAGTTTCTAAAAGTAGGGGATGCTGTGACATCCGTCACTTTTCGTTTTATATAATAATAATAATAATAATAATAATAATAATATTAATATAAAAAAAAAAAAAAAAAATTCAGCTTAGATATATACATATATTTTTTTTTTTTCTTACCATCCATAAACCATAACTAACCCATAACCAAACCAAACCATTAGCCCAAACCCACCCCCTTTCTTTTGTTTCTGGAAGCCCAACAGATTCTGGCCCAGGAGCCGGCCCAGCTAGCCCAAGCCCAACCCCCTCTTTATGTTTAAAAAAAAAAAAGAAAAATGGTTGCCTCAGCCAAGGCTCGAACCGGGACCACCTCACAAACACAACACCACACTTAACCACTGAGCTATGAAGCCTTTAGTGATTTAAACCCAACCCTTATTATACTTAACCCCTATTAACTGTCTGTCTTCTTCTCCTCCCTTGCCTCTGCTACTGTACGCGATCAAAAAAAAAAAAAAAAAAGAGAAACATAGTCAAACCTGTTGACCAAGAAGAATTGATGATTTTGATGATGCATTTTCAATTATGGTAAACACACATAATCTTCGGCCCTTTTCTGACTAGGGAGCACGAGATTATCAATTGATTGATAATCAAATAACCATTTACGCGTATTATGTTCAATACGTGGTCAACCTTGCCAATTATACAACCTGGACCTAGACACTATAAATTGATGCATCCTAAACAACCTACAAGTGCCGAAACATCCCTCTTTGTCTCTAAAAATCTGCTCTAGATCATCATGCGAAGCTATTGATTTTATGTTGACTTTTTGCTTTGACTAAACGATTTGCACGAAATCATGTTTGTAAGTCCAATCTTTTTGATGGTTTTTGTTATTCAGCATTCACACAACAATAACCCTCTGATTAATTGGGTTATCGTTGTGTGAATCATTCGATTGATAAGTTAGGGTTTCGTAAGGTTATAATTGGGGAAGAACACTAAGAATATTTATCCTATTTATTTTAAACTGATGCAACTCAACACAACCACAGGTCTAGACCAAGTGGTTGTGTTGTTGGTTTGATACACAGTGGGCGCGGGTTCAATCCCTGCAACCACCACTTCTTTTTTTTTTTTTTTTTTCTTCTTTCAATAGTTTTGTTTCCTTTAACAAACAATTAAATATATATAAATATTAAATCCTTTTAAATCTTTTAAATTCTTTTTAAAATACCAAAACTATTTTATAAATTCTAAAAAAATTATATTTGTTTAATCTGAGATAAAAGTTTTAATTACAATTTTTATTTTTCAGAAATTCATTTATTTAATATTTATAATAATTAAATCATTTTTATTCTATTTTATTTATAAAAATCCATTAAAATATCAAAACGATCTTATTAATTTCCACAAAAATTATCCTAAGTTTTTATAACATTAAGCTTTTCAAAAATGATTTTTATTTCAGAAAAATCATTTATTTAATATTTTTAATCAATTTTTGTTAGTTTTAATCATAATTAAATCATAATAAATCCAATTTTCATCATTTTTGCACCAAAATTTTATACAAATTATTTTTAATCATTTAGAACAGAAATATGATTTTTAAAATAAGAATTCTTTAATTTTAGTATTTTCGAATATTAAAGTTAAATGTTGGCTATTTATAAATAAATAGATTTAAAAATCTATTTTAAATGAAATAATTTTATAAAAATTATTTCTATACTTCAAACACTTTATTGTGTACATTCTAAATTCAAATTTCATTAAAAGACTTTTATTTATTTATTTATGAAATTTCTCATAATTAATAAACAATTAGTTTATTAAAACAAATAAACGTTTATCCCCAAATTCGAAGCCCTAGAAATACATATATCTTAGATTCATTTTCCTTACACATTATCAATTACTTTAGGTTAATCATTTGGGAGTAATCTCAATTCATATTTCGTTGTCCAGTTCAATTACAAGCTATTACGTATACAGTGAGTATCCCTATCCCCTTTTTGCTTTTATACATTTTTGGGGTGTTACATGTACACTATTACAATTTCAAATACAAGTTTACATTTTTTTTACAATACAATTCTAGTACTATGTGCATTGCTTACAACGTGCTTTATGCTTAGACATTACATGTGGATTACATTTGTACTTAGTGAAATCATTAACATGGTACAAGCCGACCTTAACATTGGATAGCGCTATTTGGATTGACAACCCGCCTAGGTTGATTCTCCCCCTTTTTCATCGGAGAATCCGTGGCCATTGTTAAGTTATTATCCATTTGTTGGATAAGTACACTACAGTTCATACAGTACATTATACAGTCACAGGGTTGATTTCGCTCATTTGTTTGATACATGGTTTACATATCCACACTGTAGCATGCACTTGAATTGTATAACTTTTTAACCTACTATATATATCAAATCTAGGAATGCTCACCAACATTTCATATGTTGACCAAACCTATTTTTGTACATGTTTCAGGTGCAGTTTGATCTAGTGCTTTAGCAAGAGACATTTAGTGTTTTATTCCAATTCGGTTATTTCAATATTTACATTTCATTTAGACAATGTATTTTCCATTTCCATGTAAGACAATTATTATTATTCAATAATATTTACATTTTAGTACCATGAGCTTTTGAACAATCGTCACTACGTGGCACCTCGATGATTCCGCCATCGGTTGGGGTGTTACAATATGGTTGTTATGGATGAACAGGTTAGATTTGATGTCATCAATTCCTTTGTCACATATATGTTACACAACTGGATTGAATATTTTCTGGTCAAACTATGTCTTCTAATTACATATTTTTACACAGGGTTCTAAAATGCAAGCGATTGTGTGGAATAGATACATGAAGAAGCATGAAAAATTTCTACGTGAAAATGAAGCATATTATATCTATAGACCACAACTAGCGGATAACAAATCTGTTAAACACTTTTCTAAAAATGACATATTATCGTTTACTTTTGAAACAAATCTTACAAAGTGTAACAGATTTGATGGTAGCCAATATGGTTTTAATTTCTCTTCTTTTGAGTCTATTAAGTCTGGTAACCTTTCTCAGGAACAAAGGATTGGTAGTTTTCGAAACCTTAATATTTTATATATATTTATTCTTTTAATTTGTCTTCTTATGTATTAGTTGAAATAACATTTTAAATATTTTAGATTTCATTGGGTTTGTTGAAGAATGGAGTCCACCCGAGCCTATCGAAACAAAAGCTGGATTGAAAATGAAAATGAACCTACTCTTGATTGATCTAGAGTATGAGTTTCATTTTTCCTATTCATAATTTATTATCTCATAATCTTTCATGTTATATTCATTTCTCATTTGTACGATTAATACTTAGGAAGAAATGTTTGAAATTTATGCATGATCTAATAAAAAATGTATTGTATGTAGTGGGGTAAAAATGTCATGTTCTTTGTGGGATGAATATAGTGAGCAGATGTTTGAGTACATCAAGCAGAATGAAGCTGAAGTCCATGTTGTTCTTATTGTTCAATTTGGTAGCTTTACCAATTATAAAGGTTTGTCATTTCTTGCAATTTATATTACATTTGACATTTTTATTACTTTTTTAAAAAAAAATAACGCTTGCTTTTTTTTTAAGGTAATATAAGTTTGCAAAATGGGTTCAATATAACTCGCCTGTTTATCAACGAAGATATTGACGATATTCGTGCTTTTAAGAAAAGGTGATATGTTTAAATTATCCTGTAATTATTTACATATATCTAAATATTTGAGTTACTATATATATGTTATATTAATTTTTTTATTTTTATAGTTATATTGAAAAGTTTTTTTCTACGGAATCATCGTCTGTACAACGATCTCTTGGATCGTCTGGTAGTATGAATATTAATGATGAATTCTTGAATAAAACCCCTTTCAGCACTATTCGTGATCTTCCTTTGATAACAGAGGTAAGACTAAATTGATTTATCATATCATTATATACAAGTTTTATTTAAAATTCATTTTTTAACCGATTCCTGTTTCTTTTGTAGGTGAACAAACAGGTCATTGTTCTTGGAACCATTAAGGGTGTCGATGATAAAGATGAGTGGTATTATTTGGGATGTGAGCACTGTAATCACAAGGTGGAGCCGACCTTAAGTTTACCTGATGATAATGAAGAAACAGATGTTACTTCGTTTAAACAGGTGTTAGTTTGCCCCAATAGAGAATGTCCAAAGCACATCGTCTCTGCTGATCCAGTGTATGCTTTATCTTAAATATGTACATCTTAAAGTAAAACACTATTAAATTTGTTTAATAATATTTTGTAATTTGTAAATGTAGGTTCAGAGTACCTTTAAGGGTTCAGGATTTTACTGGTATTACATCCCTTACTTTGTTTGATCGTGAAGCAAAGAAATTGCTGGGAATGTCAGCAATGCAACTTTTAGAAAAATCTAAGCAGGTAAGTTGTTTATACTCAGTCCAAAACAAATTACTTATTTTGCTTTATATTATGTATGTCATTTGTTATTAAGGTTTCTGGTGAAGAAAAAACAACTCCAACTGAGTTTCATGCTCTTGAAGACAAAAAGTTTGCGTTCAAAATTAAAGTGGGTCAATTCAATATTGACAAGCACCTAGACGGATATAGTATACGCAAGTTTACGAATGAGTCATCGATACTTTCTTCACTAGAACAAAAGTTCTCCGATATTCAGGTTTTTTATTCCCGTCCTATATTCCTTTGTAGGTTGATTTTATAAAAATTTATTATTGTTTTACTATATAATCTGACACATACAAATCCTTTAATGTTTTTAGGTGGATCAACCTGGATTTGAAAGCTTGGATGGAGTTGAATCGTCTACACAAAATGCAGTCTCTCTTAAGGTTCTTTTCACCTCTTAAATCACTCACGCAATTAAATTTAAATTGCTACTATTATCAAACTTTTTACCTTTCATTTACTTTTGTAGGATTCTGTTGGAGATAACAACACTCCAGAATCATCTTGCAGAGTTAGTCTGGTCCATGACGAGCAGGAAGTGAAGCATAGCCTCGACAAAGTTTACGGTCTAGAAGATGATGCAAGTGAGTCTACTACCAAAGTGCGTAAGGGTGATAAGAAAGTTTGCACGGACAAATCAGTTGAGATCCCCCTGTTGATCCCAAAGCTTGAAAAATAAGAACATTTATCCGTTTATTTACTATTTTTTGGGGATTTTTTCTGAATGTTTGTTTATGGTTTGAGACAATTTGTTTTTTATTATGGTTTGTTTGATGTTTGCTACTATTTTTCATTTGAATTAATTGTTGGTTTGAACATTTATGTTTTTTTCCTTACCTTTGGCAAATAATTGTTGCGTTGTTGAATAAATTTTAATTATTTATACGTTATGTTGAATTGTCTATAACAATCATAACATTATTTATAAGTCCACCTATATATAATTAACATTTTTTTATCATATTTATATTATTTACAAACAATTTATCAAACATAAAGTTATAATACATTCAATAACATTATTCAACAAAATATGACTAATATTTAATTATATTCCGTTTTTACAAACAAATTTTTTAAAAAAAAAAATTTTAAGTTACTTTAATATAAAATTCTAAGTATTATAACGAAAGATTATGTTAAAATTACAAAGTTGCTATAGTACAATTAATTTAAACAAGTGTATTGTAATTACATACTTAATAAAAAAAAACATAAAAAATACTAAATATAATTAAGTTGACTTTTTCGTTTACTTTAAAATTCAAATAGTATTTCTTTAATAATGGTAAGTATTTAAGCTTATTAATAAACATTTTTAATTAAAAATTCTTTGTAATTACACACTTGCTAAAAATAAAAAACGTTACATATCCATAAATTCAAATTTTCGAAAAATTTGAATTGTAATTACACCAAAAATTCAAATCCTGAAATTCCTTTAATCATGGTAAGTAATTAACCATATTAAATAAGTTTTGACTAGAAATTTAATTTTTTAAAATCTATAAAACCCTACTACTATAAATCAAAGCAACACGTTTCATATAAAGGAATCCATTCAGTCTTACAAACAAATCAGAAGACTCAAATATTCAAGAGTTCATATTTGCTTTTTTCTGTTTTCTCTACTTTCTATCAAACAAGTTGAAGGTAAGTAATTCTTTTATTTAAATATTACATGTTTTCGCATAACATGATTATCTACACGTTTTTTCTCTACTGTTCCATCAAAGAAGTTGAAGGTATGTAATTCTTTAATTTCAATATTACATATTTTCGCATAACATGATTATCTACATGTTTTGTTTAGTTTGCATAACTTGATTATTTGTAGTTTATGTTGATTTATAATATATTGTTAGTTAAGTATTATGTATCGTTGAATGTTTACATATATATAAACCTATGATCCATAATTTTAAGTTTGTTTATATTTTGTTAAACTCTTATCATGCATTTTATGTAGAATTGCCTCCTTTTAGTTGAAATGGGACGTAAAAGACTATCTAACAGTTCGAATGGTAATTTTTTTTGCATAAATATACAATGTATTTCTATTTGTATTATTTTTTATTTGTCATCTAATTTTTCGATTTTTTATAAGGTGATGACAAACGAACGCCATTATCTAATATCTCAAACGGTACACTTATTTCGTAGTTATATATGTCTTTATTTATATTAGCGTTTACTTATGTAACTAATACATAATTCTTCATAGTTATCTCCCATGAAGAAAAAGTTAAGCACGCGGCTGAGTGTCGTAAATATAGAAAATTACAACTGGATGCAAAGAGATGCAAGGTGAACAATCATAATAATGGAATTCAAAATGTGCCGCCAACTACAATATTTAATCGTTACTCCGTTGAACGTTCCAACCATTATATTCAGCAAAGCTCATCTTTCCAAAGTACATTGAATGTTTCTACACCCGGTAAACCAACGAATAACACTTTTTACTTTTAAGTATTTCTATACAGTCTGAACTACCATTCCACATTTATAATTTAAATCAATTTTATTTGTTCGTCTATTTTTATAGGACAATTGCAACAAAATCCTTTGTTTAATTTATCAAATGGTATTTTTATTTATTTAAACTACATGTTTTACTGTATACGAATATCCTATTTTCTTATTCATTTCATTATAAAAACTAATACTATTTCATACGTTGTTTCTACGCTTGAAGTCAATAAAAATATTGCAACGGAGTGTCCAAAATCCAGAAAACTACAAATGGATGCTAAGAGAGTCAATGCTAATCAATGTCAAAATTCAAAATCATCAACATCCAGAAGTACTTTAGTTTCAATCGATATGTCATCCTTTAGATCAACCTTCAACAACCCATTTAACGCATCCTTTTCTGGTAATAAATTTGTATGACATTTAAATATTCGATAGCTTTACTTTTTAAATTGATGACAAATTTTTTACTCTAACACTGTCTCTTTGTTATTTCATTATGTATTATCAGGTTCCACACAAAGAACTCCTTTGTCCAATATTACAAACGGTATCATAATTCTATGTTATACAAGTTTTATTTTTACATTAGTCCTTTATTTTAACATTAAACGTTCATTGAATATACAAACTGATATTATTTTTATCCATAGTTTCCGTGCCTGAAGTCCAAAGACACAAATCTGCAGAGTTACGAAACGTTAGAAAAGCACAACTTGATTCAAAAAGACGTAAAGTTGGTTCTGTTAGTAGACCTCGAAAACAACCCACTGTTGCACATGAGTGTTCAAATGATGACACGCTAAGAACTCCTACTTATCCAACCCCATCTGGTGCAATTTGCTTTGTGTCGATTAATGTAATGAATTTCTGAATCTTATTAATACTAACTTTTAAATGTTATTCTTAATTACAGGTGGACTTACTGATGTTAATACGGTCTCACTTGCATCATCTTCTGCTCAAAGAGAACCGATTAATACATCAAGGAATAATCGACGTTGCATCTCACCTGTCAGAATGGTTAGTTTGTCTGACGAAGAAAATGTGGAACCTCAAACAATTGAAGGCTTGCAATTTAAGGGTGTCTCTAAAGGTAAATATTAAATTTACAAAACATTTAAAAGCTTTTTTTTTTTTCTTTTATAAGTTAATTTTATTTTATTTATTCTGTTTGCAAGATTATCTGGATCATGGTGATCAAACTGTTGTATGTCAAATGTGTAATGCAAAATTGTGGAGGTCAGAAGCTATTAGAAGCGTATATGTTGGTGGAAGAACAAGCTATATGCTATGTTGTGGTTATGGAAAGGTACAACTTCCAGATTTCAAAGAGAGCAATTTAGATTATCAGAACCTTTTCAAGAACATAGAATTAAAGAGCAAATATTTCTTAAAGCACATTCGCCGCTTCAATTCTATGTTTTGTTTTACTTCAATGGGAGGGAAGGTTGATTCAAATATCAATAGTGGAAAGGCTCCCTTCATATACAGAATAAGTGGTGAGAATTATCACACGATGGGTGGTCTTCTTCCTTATGATGGTTCGAAACCGAAGTTTTCGCAGTTATATATATATGACACTGAAAATGAAGTTTCAAACCGAACAAAACATTTATAGGTAATATTCTAAAAATTTTATTCTACTTTTTTTTTAGCCCTGTATATAAATTTTAATGTATTAAAAATTATTTTTACATTCATTTCAGTAAGGAAAAGGAAAAGTGTAAGGATATTTCTGACCTCCTTGACATTGAAATCATTCAGTACCTGAAGTCGATGTTAGACTCAAATAATGAACTTGTGAAAAGTTATAGGAGTGTACGGGATCGATTTCATGAAAATCCTGAAGTTACCCTTAAGTTGCGTCTTATTGGTAGGAGAACTAAAGATGGCCGAACATACAACCTACCAACTTCGTCAGAAATCGCTGCTCTTATTTTTTCAGACAATGATGAGCAGCTTGACAATAGAGATATTGTCGTGGAATCAAGATCAGAGGGACTTCAGCGTATATCTGAACTTCATCCGTCGTATCTAGCCCTGCAGTATCCATTGCTTATTCCGTTTGGAGAAGATTGTTATAGGGTTGATATACCACATAGGGAAGAGAGGAAATCTAAAAAGAAGGTCGATTCAAAGTGTTCAATGAGAGAGTATTTTGCATATCATATTCAGGACAGAGTTGGTAAGTTCTCATTGATTTTGAATGCAAGGCGGCTTCTTCAACAGTTTTTGGTTGACGTTTATACAATGATTGAGAGTGAGCGCTTATTTTATGTCCGTTTCCAGCAAAGTAAACTTAGGTGTGAAACTTATACTAATCTTCAAACGTTGAACCAAAATGGACCTACTGACTTGGCAAAAGTAGGGACACCTGTGATTTTACCCTCTTCTTTTACTGGTGGTGCACGCTACATGAGGGAAAATTATCTTGATGCAATGGCTATTTGTAAAAGGCATGGATACCCTGATTTTTTTATTACAATCACATGCAATCCAAAATGGCCTGAAATTAGACGGTTTCTTAAAGACAAGAAGACAAATCCAGAAGACAGGCCAGATATTTTAGCTAGACTATTCAAAGTTAAGCTAGACTCAATCATGAAAGATTTACGTGAAAAATCACTATTGGGCAAAACTTCAGCAGGTAAAATTCATTACCAAAAAAAAAACTTCCAATATATATTCATATATTAGCATCTTTATTCACTTATACTAATACAATTTTTATTTGTTGTTTCTAAATAGTAACGTGTTTTATTAACTAACTTTCTAACTATATTGTTTTACTTTATGTTTCAGCGGTCTATACTATAGAGTTCCAAAAACGTGGACTGCCCCATGCTCATATCTGTTTGTTTCTTAAAGAAGCCAGTAAGCTACCCACAATTGAACACGTTGATCGTTTTGTTTCGGCTGAAATCCCTGATAAGAATCTTGATCCGGAGTTGTTTAGTCTTGTGAGTGACTTTATGATGCATGGACCATGTGGACGTGAATATCCGAACTGTCCGTGCATGCTTGACGGTAAGTGCTCCAAGAAATTTCCAAAGAAGTTTTCTCCTGCTTCAACGTTAGATTCAAATGGATATCCGGTTTATAGAAGAAGAGAGTCAGGGATATTTGTTGAAAAAGGAACTGCTACGTTAGACAATAGACATGTGGTCCCTTATAATGCAAAACTTTTAAGGCGTTACCAAGCTCATATCAATGTTGAATGGTGTAACCAGGCTGCTTCAATTAAGTATTTATTTAAATACATTAATAAAGGACCTGATATGGCTAAAGTTGCTTTTGTAGAAGATAATGGAGAAGGTGAAGAAGTGATGCAAAAAGATGAAATCAAAAAACATTTTGATTGTAGGTTCCTTTCAGCATGTGAAGCTTCGTGGAGAATATTTAAAAATGAAGTGCATTATAGATACCCTCCAGTTATAAGGCTTCCATTTCATCTGCCCGGTGAGCAAAGTGTTGTATATGGTCCAAAAGAAAATATTCAAAATGTGCTCGACAAACCAACGGTGGCTGCAACAATGTTTCTAAAATGGATGGAACTGAACCGAAACGAAGCTGTGGCACGTGAACTAAGTGTAACACCCCAACCGATGGCGGAATCATCGAGGTGCCACGTAGTGACGATTGTTCAAAAGCTCATGGTACTAAAATGTAAATATTATTGAATAATCAAAATTGTCTTACATGGAAATGGAAAATACATTGTCTAAATGAAATGTAAATATTGAAATAACTGAATTGAAATAAAGCACTAAATGTCTCTTGCTAAAGCACTAGATCAAACTGCACCTGAAACATGTACAAAAATAGGTTTGGTCAACATATGAAATGTTGGTGAGCATTCCTAGATTTGGTATATATAGTAGGTTAAAAAGTTATACAATTCAAGTGCAAGCTACAGTGCAAATATGTAAACCATGTATCAAACAAATGAGCGAAATCAACCCTGTGACTGTATAATGTACTGTATGAACTGTAGTGTACTCAACCAATAAATGGATGATAACTTAACACTGGCCACGGATTCTCCGATGAAAAAGGGGGAGAATCAATCTAGGCGGGTTGTCAATCCAAATAGCGCTATCCAATGTTAAGGTCGGCTTGTACCATGTTAATGATTTCACTAAGTACAAATGTAATCCACATGTATTGTCTAAGCATAAAGCACGTTGTAAGCAATGCACATAGTACTAGAATTGTATTTGTAAAAAATGTAAATTTGAATTTGAACTTGTAATAGTGTACATGAATCACCCCAAAAATGTATAAAAGTAAAAAGGGGATAGGAATACTCACAGTTCACGTAATACTTGAAATTGGACTGGACAACGAATTATGTGTTGGAAAATATTCCAAAGAATCAACCTAAAGAATTTAATAATGTGTAAGGAATAACTCTAGGATACATGAAATTCTAGGGTTTCGAATTGGGGATTAACGTTTATTTGATTAATAAACAAATTGTTTATTAAGATATAAGAAATTTACTAAATAAATAAGTAAAAGTCTTTTTGTAAAATTTTAAGTTAAATATAGTCACAACATAAGATTTTGATTATGAAAATAATTTTTATAAATTTATTTTCTTGGAAAAAGAATATTTAATCTATTTATTTCAAACTGTCAAAATATGATTTTAATACCTAAAAATATTAAAATCAAAGAATTTCTAAATTAAAAATTGTAATTCAGTACTAGATAGTTAGAAATAATCTATATAAAATTTTGGTGCAAAAATATTGAAAAATGAATTTATTATGAATTATTTATGATTAAAACTAACAAAAATTAATTAAAAATATTAAATAAATGATTTTTCATAAAAATAAATTTATAAATATAAATTTTAGAGTCTTGGAAAGCTGGGATAATTTTTATAAAGTTTTTGAACTAAGATTGCTATTTTTAATAATTAAATGTATTTATATTAGATATATAAACATAAAGAAATGGAAAAGAAAAACTGAAAAAAAGAATTACTAAAACACGCCCACTACTGGGCTCGAACCCGTGACCTGTGGTGAGAGAGTCCACGCCCAGACCAACTGGTCTGGGTGTGTGTTTGTTGATTGTTTTGATTTCGCGTTTTATTTATATAATACCTTAAACACTCATCTTCCCCAATTACATAAGAACAAACCCTAGTTTTCCTAATTGAACGAATCAGCGATTAATAACCCCTGTAATGTTGGGGTTATTACTCGTCCATGGCCGATTAGTAGAACCCACAAAGAAGAATGCACTTACAAACACGAATTGAAGCAAGAACACGAGTCAACAGAAAAAGTCAACGTAGCTCGATTACTTGATTATAATGCAAAACAGAAATGATTGAGAGTGGGGGTTTGTATTTCGGCACATTAAGAATGAAGAGATGTGTTCAATTTATAGGAGTCTTACTGATTAATTATTTTAGAATGTTTTGACCCATGTTTAAATGTAATCGCGTGATTAGGCTTCCAATCACGCTATGTTTGCGTAAATCAAAGGCTAAACATTCGTTGGATTGATGTGTAGCCGTTGGCGAGGTCAAAGGATAAATTGTTTCCATGATTTCAGCATGTTGAATGACTTCCCTTTTTGTTCTCCTTCATCGCGTAACAGCAGCAATAGTAACAAGGAAGAAGAAGGTCGCGTTAGGAGATGTTAAATATAATAAAGGTTAGATTTAAAACACAAATGAGCTGTGGCTCAGTGGTTGTGCACGCGTTGTGTGTGTGTTGGATTGAACCGCCCCCAGGCTCGGGTTCGAGTCCTGGGAGGCGTGTTTTTTTTTAAATAGGTAAGGGGAAGGAGGGAGCTTTGGGCCGGGTATAAGGGCTTGGTCTGTTGGGCCTGTCTTGCTGTTGGGCTCGTTTCTGGGCTGGACCAATCAAAAGGTGGGTTTAGTTGGGTTGGGTTTTAAGAGTGGTAAAAATAAAACAAAAAAATGTATATCTATATAATAAAATCTGATTTTTTTTATATATATTTATTATTATTATTATTATTATTATTATTAATATATAAAAAGAAAAGTGACGGATGTCACAGCATCCCCTACTTTTAGAAACTTCGTCCCGAAGTTATTAGAAACATAGGGTTATGGATGCTTGGGTAAATATTAAGGTGACCGTGGTTTGAAAAATTTCGAATGATTTGGATGAGAGGTTTGATAGGTGTGAGTTAAGGGTTTTGAATTAGGTTCGTCTCGAAAAGAGAATAAGAATCTAGTAAATCAATAAATTTCAAGTTTTAGGAATCCAAAAAAATAAATATACGAGTTGATGAACTTACAAGCAAACAAAGTTTGTTCCTGGTTCGACTTCCAGTCTCACTTTCAATGCATCATTAGTGTTTGTATACAGGGTGTACCGCAGCTAACCCACCACACCTTTGATACCTTGAAAACGTACTGGACGCCTTTCCAAAAACTCTAATAGAATTTCACACTACCTTAACGCACCTGTAAATTCATGATTACGTTCCGGACCGGAATCATCAATTTACCTTACATTAAAGTTTTGTGTCCTTCTATGACCCCACCGATTGTTGAGCAGGTCCGATAGCCTCCACCAGCCGTGGAGTAGGTTGTAGGGCCTCTCCCGACTGTTTGAAAAGGCATAGTGACCTCTACCAATCGTTGAGTATGTTTGATAGCCTCCACCAGTCGGGGAGCAGGTTGTAGGGCCTCTCCCGACTGTTGAAAAAGACATGATGACCTCTATTAAGTGCAGCAATTATTATTCACATAGATTGCAAATTGTTAGCATGTTTATGCAAGCAAGTTTGTAAGTACTACAACCATTAAGTGTAAGTGTTATCATGAATAATTAAATGTTTACGAGTATCATGAATAATTAGATGTTCAATGCGTAGTCAAATTAAGGGAAAAATCTAGTTTCACGTAATAATCAATGATGTTTTCTTAGAAAAGCATCTGTAAGATCAAGTATCAAGTCCAAACGTTTCAAATAAGGTAGAATCTTGTATGATTAAGATAAACGTAATCAATATAATAAATTTCCAATCGGTGTTAATACACAATAATACGTGAGGAAATTTCTAGATGTTGTATGCTAATGAGTGCGACAAAGTTGGGTATAAAATGATAATAGAATCAAGAAAATGAAAACACGGGTATTGGGTTTCTCGAGTCTTGGGAAGATTTCATCCATGGCTTAACTAGTGGGATTAACGTCATCCTGATCAGTTGTTTCGTTAGTATTGATATTGAAAGCTCGTCCATGTGCCACCAGGTTTACATTGTTCAATTTGGGACATTGGGGTAGCATGTGATTAGGGTCTCTACAATGATAACATGCCCGACCGTTAGTAATCTGTAGTGGTCCCTGGGCAGCTGTTTGATGATTACTCTGTGTCCCAACCATTACTCGACAAGTAGTGACAAAGTGTCCAAACCTTCCACATCTAGTGCATTGACGACATGGAAGATTTGTAGGGTGATGATACTTGCAAGTGTTGCATTGAGGATGGATTCCCGTGTAGGCTTTCTTGTTAGGAGGCTGAGCCACCGGATCAACAACAGCATGGTTCTGATTATCGCCCATTCGTTTCTTAGTGTTCGAAGCAGTAGTGGCGACTTTTGCTAAAACAATCTTAGGTTGTTCGACAACATTGGTGGTTTTCTCAGTAGGTGTCTTGGTGCCCTTCCTAACCAAGTTTCCTTTCCTTACGTGTTTGTCTGTTAATGTGGCTGCAAGTTGGATGGCTTATTCTACCGTAGTGGCTTTGCCTCCAGTGACAACGTCTTGAATCAGGTCAGGTAATCCCTCGATATATTTTTCGATTGCTCGAGAGACTGGGGTGACCATGTGTGGAACCAGTATGCTAAGTTCGTGATATCGGGTATTATATGCAAGATTCTCACCACTGTCTTGTTTCAGTCCATGGAACTCTTCCTCTAGTTTCCTGACTTCGTTCCTAGGGCAGAATTTGGCGATCATGAGTTCCTTAACTTCAGCCCAAGATAATGATAAAGCAACATCCGCTCCTCGATTGCGTTTTTCGCCATTCCACCAGGTTAGCGCCCCCTTTTGAAGGACACTAGTGGCATAGCGAACGCGGAGTTCATCAGGACATTCACTGTTCACAAAAGTACTCTCCATGCTTTCAAACCATTGGAGGAGGCCAGTAGCACCCTCCTCACCAGTGAATTTTGTGGGGTTACAGGAGTTAAAGTGTTTGAAGGTACACCGAAATTGAGTCGTACTTCCTGTGTTGGCACTGTTACTATTCTGGGTTATCTCACTGACAAGGTTTGGGATCACTGCAGAAATTTGTTCGGCGACTAAAGATGCGAGGCGACGATCAGAACGTCGTCCTGAAGCACGAACAGGGCGTTGGCTGGCATCACGGAGCATGCGGCGAGCAGACATCTATAAGGTAGTTAATTAATAATCATGAGATTAGAAAATGTAAGTGTATAATCGTACAGCTGATTATGAAGATGTGATCTTGTAAGCAATCATGATATGCAAAGTATCGTATATGAAACAAGAGGGTATTATTGGAAAAACTTGTACAAAATGCTTGGAGTGCCCTTGTCTAGCTGTAAAGCTCAACAAGAACGTTGACTTTTCAAAGGAATTGGACCCAATGGTGATCAAAGAAGACATGCTTTAGCCTATAAGTGGACACTTACTCCAGGAATCCCCAGGTAAGCATAACAGGTCCGTAAATAGATTTATGCGCTATGCTTGCCTATGCCAGAAAACCCAGTGTACAGGCGTCCACCCTTCCAGATTGCACGTGTCCTTATCACACCCATTAAAGTTCAACAACTTCGAAGGAGTAACAATAAGAGTAGATATTATATCTAAGAGTGTCTTCATAAAAGGTAATGCTCCCGTTCCATGATGATGTAAACTTTCCACTCTCTGTAGGACACCATCTCTATGCACCATGATGAAAGATAAAAAGAATAGAGAGAGAGAAGAAGGAAAAGATAGAAGAAGGGAAGTAGAGGGAAATGAGGGGTAGGGTAGTTTAGGAAATATAATGCATGAAAGTTGATGTTCGGTTATAGTCTAGGCCTTTTTATCTAATAACCTAGTTCTCTATAACCATGGCTCTGATACCAATCTGTAACACCCCAACCGATGGCGGAATCATCGAGGTGCCACGTAGTGACGATTGTTCAAAAGCTCATGGTACTAAAATGTAAATATTATTGAATAATCAAAATTGTCTTACATGGAAATGGAAAATACATTGTCTAAATGAAATGTAAATATTGAAATAACTGAATTGAAATAAAGCACTAAATGTCTCTTGCTAAAGCACTAGATCAAACTGCACCTGAAACATGTACAAAAATAGGTTTGGTCAACATATGAAATGTTGGTGAGCATTCCTAGATTTGGTATATATAGTAGGTTAAAAAGTTATACAATTCAAGTGCAAGCTACAGTGCAAATATGTAAACCATGTATCAAACAAATGAGCGAAATCAACCCTGTGACTGTATAATGTACTGTATGAACTGTAGTGTACTCAACCAATAAATGGATGATAACTTAACACTGGCCACGGATTCTCCGATGAAAAAGGGGGAGAATCAATCTAGGCGGGTTGTCAATCCAAATAGCGCTATCCAATGTTAAGGTCGGCTTGTACCATGTTAATGATTTCACTAAGTACAAATGTAATCCACATGTATTGTCTAAGCATAAAGCACGTTGTAAGCAATGCACATAGTACTAGAATTGTATTTGTAAAAAATGTAAATTTGAATTTGAACTTGTAATAGTGTACATGAATCACCCCAAAAATGTATAAAAGTAAAAAGGGGATAGGAATACTCACAGTTCACGTAATACTTGAAATTGGACTGGACAACGAATTATGTGTTGGAAAATATTCCAAAGAATCAACCTAAAGAATTTAATAATGTGTAAGGAATAACTCTAGGATACATGAAATTCTAGGGTTTCGAATTGGGGATTAACGTTTATTTGATTAATAAACAAATTGTTTATTAAGATATAAGAAATTTACTAAATAAATAAGTAAAAGTCTTTTTGTAAAATTTTAAGTTAAATATAGTCACAACATAAGATTTTGATTATGAAAATAATTTTTATAAATTTATTTTCTTGGAAAAAGAATATTTAATCTATTTATTTCAAACTGTCAAAATATGATTTTAATACCTAAAAATATTAAAATCAAAGAATTTCTAAATTAAAAATTGTAATTCAGTACTAGATAGTTAGAAATAATCTATATAAAATTTTGGTGCAAAAATATTGAAAAATGAATTTATTATGAATTATTTATGATTAAAACTAACAAAAATTAATTAAAAATATTAAATAAATGATTTTTCATAAAAATAAATTTATAAATATAAATTTTAGAGTCTTGGAAAGCTGGGATAATTTTTATAAAGTTTTTGAACTAAGATTGCTATTTTTAATAATTAAATGTATTTATATTAGATATATAAACATAAAGAAATGGAAAAGAAAAACTGAAAAAAAGAATTACTAAAACACGCCCACTACTGGGCTCGAACCCGTGACCTGTGGTGAGAGAGTCCACGCCCAGACCAACTGGTCTGGGTGTGTGTTTGTTGATTGTTTTGATTTCGCGTTTTATTTATATAATACCTTAAACACTCATCTTCCCCAATTACATAAGAACAAACCCTAGTTTTCCTAATTGAACGAATCAGCGATTAATAACCCCTGTAATGTTGGGGTTATTACTCGTCCATGGCCGATTAGTAGAACCCACAAAGAAGAATGCACTTACAAACACGAATTGAAGCAAGAACACGAGTCAACAGAAAAAGTCAACGTAGCTCGATTACTTGATTATAATGCAAAACAGAAATGATTGAGAGTGGGGGTTTGTATTTCGGCACATTAAGAATGAAGAGATGTGTTCAATTTATAGGAGTCTTACTGATTAATTATTTTAGAATGTTTTGACCCATGTTTAAATGTAATCGCGTGATTAGGCTTCCAATCACGCTATGTTTGCGTAAATCAAAGGCTAAACATTCGTTGGATTGATGTGTAGCCGTTGGCGAGGTCAAAGGATAAATTGTTTCCATGATTTCAGCATGTTGAATGACTTCCCTTTTTGTTCTCCTTCATCGCGTAACAGCAGCAATAGTAACAAGGAAGAAGAAGGTCGCGTTAGGAGATGTTAAATATAATAAAGGTTAGATTTAAAACACAAATGAGCTGTGGCTCAGTGGTTGTGCACGCGTTGTGTGTGTGTTGGATTGAACCGCCCCCAGGCTCGGGTTCGAGTCCTGGGAGGCGTGTTTTTTTTTAAATAGGTAAGGGGAAGGAGGGAGCTTTGGGCCGGGTATAAGGGCTTGGTCTGTTGGGCCTGTCTTGCTGTTGGGCTCGTTTCTGGGCTGGACCAATCAAAAGGTGGGTTTAGTTGGGTTGGGTTTTAAGAGTGGTAAAAATAAAACAAAAAAATGTATATCTATATAATAAAATCTGATTTTTTTTTATATATATTTATTATTATTATTATTATTATTATTATTATTATTAATATATAAAAAGAAAAGTGACGGATGTCACACTAAGTTACATTGAAATCCCAAGTAAATTTGTCTGGAAAGAGGAAGAAAAAAAAATGGGACTTTCGAAAGATGGGTAAGGCAATTGGTCGTGTTCACATGGTTAATCCATCTATGGGCGAGGCGTATTTTTTGAGAGTGCTTCTAAATAAAGTAAAAGGCCCTAGATCATTTGAGGAGATAAGAACGGTCAATGGAGAAATCTTACCAACATTTCGTGATGCATGTTATGCTCTTGGCCTCTTAGACGATGACAAAGAATATGTAGAAGCTATTGAAGAGGCTCATTATACAGGTTCTGGATATTCTCTTCGTAATTTGTTTGCGATGATGTTGCTGTCTAATACCTTATCTAGGCCTGAGCATGTTTGGGAAAAATCATGGAAGTATCTGTCAGATGGTATTATGCGTAGACACGAAGACGTATTCCAAATTGAAGGTAACAAATTTTAATTTCGAAATTTAATGAATTTATTTTTTTTAATGTCCCTTTTCTTTTAAATTGAATGTTCCAAACTTTTTCGTTTTTAGGTTTGTCTCTTCCTGATGAACAAATAAAGAACCTTACGTTGCTTGAAATTGAGAAACAGTTGCTTCGGAATAACTCAAGCCTGCGTAGGTTTCCTTCTATGCCTTATCCGGATAATGATTCGATATCATCTGCAAATAACCGTTTGATTCCTGATGAGCTGAATTATCAAGTAAGTACGTTGGCTGAGGAATTTCATACCCATTCACGTTCTTTAACTGATGAGCAACGTTCAATCTTTAATCAAATCATTGATGCGGTTGATGGTAACAAAGGTGGGCTATTCTTTGTTTATGGTTTTGGAGGAACTGGTAAAACCTTTTTATGGAAAACGTTGTCTGCTGCCATAAGATCTAAAGGACAAATTGTTTTGAACGTTGCATCCAGTGGTATTGCTTCTCTGCTGTTATCTGGTGGAAGGACAGCGCATTCTAGGTTTCGTATACCTTTGAATGTTACTGAACAATCATTGTGCGGTATAAAGCCCAATAGTGATATTGCTGATTTATTGAAGCAAACTAAGTTAATTATTTGGGATGAAGCTCCAATGATTCACAAGCATGCTTTTGAGGCACTTGATCGTACAATGAAAGACGTCCTGCAGTCAAATTCTTCACCTAATTCTGATTTGCCTTTTGGTGGTAAGGTTATGGTTTTTGGTGGTGATTTTAGACAGATCCTTCCGGTTGTTCCAAATGGTAGTAGAAGAGATATTTTAAATGCATCAATAACTTCTTCTCCTATTTGGAATAGTTGCAAAGTCCTCACTTTAACAAAAAACATGAGGTTAACTTTAGGTAACAACACGTCTGAATCCGATGAAACAAAGGCATTTGCAAACTGGCTTCTTGAATTAGGTGAGGGTAAAGTTGGTGAGTCAATTCATGATGATGAGTTTGATGTGGACATTCCAGATGATCTTCTTATTAAGGGTACATCAGATCCGATTTCTAGATTAATTGACTTCGTCTACCCTTCACTTATCCAACTTTACAAAGATAAGGATTACTTTGGAGATCGAGCAATACTTGCACCTACAAATGAAGTCGTACATGATATAAATGAAAGGCTTCTTGCATTGTTTCCTGGAGATGAAGTCGAGTATCTGAGCTCTGATAGTATATGTCAGATTGAGAATGGTAATAACCGTTCACAGGAAGACTTATACTCTCCTGATGTCCTTAATGGTTTAAAAATTTCTGGGTTACCTAACCATCGTTTAGCACTTAAAGTTGGTGTACCCGTCATGTTGTTGCGAAACATAGATCAACAAAATGGTTTGTGCAATGGAACGAGATTACGAATCACCAGACTTGCAAAGCGTGTTATTGAAGCCGAGATCATATCAGGTGGAAACATTGGTACCAAAACTCTTATTCCAAGAATAAATTTGATACCATCTGATATCAAGATTCCAGTAAAGTTCCAAAGGCGTCAATTCCCAATAAGCGTATGTTTTGCAATGACCATCAATAAAAGCCAAGGACAGTCTTTATCAAAGGTTGGATTGTATTTAAGAAACCCTGTATTCTCACACGGCCAGCTTTATGTCGCATTATCAAGAGTTAAAAGCAGGGCAGGCGTGAAGTTACTTATACTGGATGCTGATGGGAAAGTGATGACTAAAACAAAAAATGTTGTTTATAAGGAAATTTTTAGCGATATTTGAATAACTGTGTATTCGTTGCTTTTAAATTTTAATAAAATGTTTCTACTTTATTTTTCTTATATGTTATACTACTCCAAATAATCGTACGTTGGTAAACTGCGTGTCAACGCGGGAAAATATCTAGTATATAATAAACCAAAGCATTTTTAATGACATGTCTTTAATGACATGTCATTATATTATGCAATCTCTCTTTTGAGACATGCCACATAGGATGTGATGTGACAACTCTAGACCAATTAAAAAAGGAAATAAATATGGTTTAAATATGATTTAACATAATCTATTAAATACATAATCTCTTAAATGTAAATATTAAAACTTTATTATTTTCTCTCTCATGTTTCCTCTCATAACTTTTAAATGTTAATATCTTTTATATACGATATTTTTAAAGAAAAAAATTACACCAAATTAACGAGCGTTTTATTATCTTTCCAACGAGTACCATAGTGTTATATAAAAAACGGAGAAAAAACGACTATTTTTTGTAACCCGACAGGTATTGTGTCAGGTTTGAAATTAGTTTAAAAAAATTGTGGGTTTGGGTCGGGCCTGGGATTAGGTGATATCCGACCCAATTACCCTTTTTTTATATTAGAATATGATAACTTATGGCAGAGATTTGTTTAAAATAATAATAATAATATTCATTAATCATATATTGGCAGATGCCATTTTTATAGTTTAGATACTTCTAATTTTATTCACTTACTTAGATTTCTCAACCCGGGACGCTCCCGGGGTATAAACTAGTGTATTTATATACCTTAGAAAATGGTGTATCATGGTGGATGGTCTAAGGATCCTGGCATATAGTTAAGATTTAAGATTTATTGTGATATTTTGTTTTAGGATTAATTCCATTAAATAATAACCTATCTTTATCCATCCAATTTTAATACAAGGATGGTAACTTTCGAATTGTTCCTTCATATGTTGATACGAACCTATAAACATTATTATATGGCTTCTATTGAGATGTATTTAACTTATTTCATCAATCAAAAAAACTTTTGAAGTTTTACTTGACCCAACAAAGTTAATCATCCAAGTTTTTAAGTTACAATGTACCACGTACAACTTTATCAATCGACCCGTCCTACATAATAGTTTACAGCTTCGTTAAATGGATTCCACCGGTAATCGAAATCAAGTTGTTCAAGCTGTGGTCGGGCAGTGAATAAGGCTAGGGGTGTTCAACGAATCGAATAACGAATTTTCGAATTATTCGAATCGAATTATTCGAATTTTTAATATTTTTACCTGAATTCGTATTCGATTCGTATTCGCTTAAAATTCAATTTATTCGATTCGTATTCGATTCGAATAAGAAACTCGAATTCGAATCGAATTCGAATAAATTCGATTTAGTTCAAATTCACCTTAAATAACAAATTGTTTTACTTTTAGTTTTAAAACTAATGCAAACTCATTATTTTTAACATATAAAATACAAATCTACAAAATTGATAAACAACAATATGTCAAATACGAGAATAGTAAAAATAGTAGAGAGTATAGTTTTATAGAGTTTTGTGATATATAAGGTAAATATATAAAACATGGTTATGCTAAAAGTTATAGACACTATGGGTTATTAGAGTTTGACCAAAATTTAGAAGTTTTTTTTTTCAATGTGTATCTTGTGTATATAATAATGTGTATATGTGTATATATATTTAAAAAAATATACATGTACAATTTTTATTCGAATTTCGAATCGAATCGAATTTAAAATCATAAATTCGTATTCGATTCGTATTCGATTTACTTGACTCGAATTCGAATCGAATCGAATTCGAATTTTTAATAATCGAATCGAATTCTTGTTAATCGAATCGAATTAAATCGAATTTCGAATTTTTCGAATTCGAATCGAATTCTGAACACCCCTAAATAAGGCCGCGGACAAAATGACGTGGGGGAGGGGTGATTTTTTTTTTTTTTTAAATTTAAATATAGATAGTGTATTTGTCATCTTATTAACTTTAACTTAAAGCTAAACGTACATTAGGTGTAAATTTAGTACTTAGGAAACCAAATACATAAATCGTGTATACCACGTGGACATCAATGTAAATGTAAATGTGTAATTCTTAGGCCTATGGGTATGGACACGATATGAGGGGCGGTAAGATGGAGCTTGTCCATGCCGGCCCGGCAAACACCGGCCCCCTAGGGGCGGCACGGTATGGGTGGCAAAATTCTGACGTTTGTGCCGGGCCCCTTTTCTGACCGTTGGAGTATTTTGTGACCGCTGGGAGCTTGCCTTTTGACCGTTACATTAAAAAAAAAAAAAAAAAAAAAAAAAAAAAACTGTTAAAAAAATAGTATAAATATCAAAGGCCTCACCCCTTTTTTAACCACTACATTCTCTCCAATATTTATAAACTTCCATTATTTTTATAAACTCTTAAAATATTTGCTACCATGGATCTCTACCAAAACAACCCAAACCCAAACCCGAATCAAACCCCCACAACGTAATCAAAATAACCCGAATCCAAACCCGTTTGGTATGCCAATGGATCCATCTTGGGCGACATTTTCGGGGTTCCAACAAAGTCCCAACCCTTTCACGCAATATTCTCAAATGCACCAAAGCCCCACTACTTTTAACCAATTTAGCCAAATGCAAATGCACCATAACCCTCAATCTTTCACCCAACTTTTGCAAACTCCGCTATTCCAACCATCTCAACAACCACAACCGTCACAACTACCTCAACAACCACAACCGTCACAACTACCTCAACGACAACCCATTTTTTAACCAGAAGAAGAAGAAGAAGATGGGGTGGAAGAGTTTGTGCCCGAAACACAAGTCGAACCTTCGAAGGGGAGGGGGGACAAAAAGAAAAGTCGGGCAAAAGACGTTGAAATGATCTGGTCCCAAAGGCCATGGACGAAATTAGAAGAAGAAGCGTTAGCGAAGGCGTATTTGGCTACTTCAAAAGATCCCGTTGTTGGTAAAAAAAATTATAATTCGTTTATATATCGTTTTATTTTTTTTTAGTTTAGTGCTCTAACATACATTTTTTTAAATGTAGGGAATAATCAAACGGGAGATAGTTTATATTTCGAAGTAGCCGCAAAATTCCACAAATTAATGGAGCAAGAGCCATATCGCAACTTCGAGTCCATAAGTACAAAGTGGAGGAAAATGAATACTACAATCGGCAAGTTCATCAAGTTTTATAATCCGTTGTTTGTGCGTCCTCCAAGTGGGTGGAACGAGGAAATGATTTTCAAAGAGGCGATGCATAAATATGAAGACACGCATCGACAAGCTTGTCCTCACGTCCGTGCGTGGATGGTTTTGAAGTCATCTCGGAAATGGGCACCGGTTCCAAACGAGGTGGCAAGTGCCAAACGAACCAAAACTTCGGAGTCAGGCGATTTTAGCATGGGAGGCGGGTCGACCGGTCGTTGTCAAATAGATATAAACGATGACCTAGAGTTTGAGGATGATATCGTTCCAGAGGAGCCACGACCCATTGGGAGGAACAAAGCTAAAAAACAAGCGGCTGAAAAAAAACAAGCCGCATCAGAGAGTGGGAGCGGGTCAAAGCTGGACGGTTTGGTCGCTGAATTGGCATCCTTCAAAATTACCTTTAGTCAAACTCAAGCAAAGAAAGTTAAATTGAAGGAACGCGAAGTCGGAGAAAAGATTCGCTTAAAGCAAAAGAAGGTGGAGGAAAGCGTTCCCCAAAAGAATGAAGATAGGCAACCAGAAGAATGGCGAATAATGACAGCAAACATCAACGACTATCCTGAAGAAGACCGTCCCGTGTTGCTCAAGATGAAGGAGAACATTGCAAAAAAATATAATTCCTAGTTTTTTTTTTTTAATTTCCGTACTGTTTTTAATTTTTATTTAAATGTTGGGTTTTTTTTAGTGTATGTTTTTTTTATTATTATTAATGGAATTTAAACTTTTTAAAATTAATATTGTAATATTATTTAACTATTAAAAAAAGAAAAAGAAAAAAAAAGAATTAAATGATGATGGGCCTCCTCCACACCCTATGACCATCATCCCCATGATGCTCCTACCTCACGCTGACGTAACAGCTAAAGTGAAAGAACATCATGGATAATGGGTCTCCTTCACACCGAAAGACCTTATAAACTTAAACTTTACAAGTAATTTAATTTTTTAGTGAACTAGAATATGGTTCGAGTCAAATCAAGAATCCCTTGCAACTTTTATATAGGTCAACGGTTGCTCTCGTGAATGGTCATTTTTTTTTTTAACAGCAAAAATCTTTTATTATAATATTGCAATAGCGAAGAATTCAAATGAGAAAAAAATAACTTGTAAAAAGAAAAAGAACAAATATTAACCAATAGGAATCTTTCATTTAATAATTGTATTAATGTTAAATAAATTATTATGTTTTTGTAACCCCTCTAAAACTAGTTAAACTAGTCAAATAAATGAACCTCATAATTAATTTTAAAGTTATATACTTTCAAAGCAAAGCTAACTTTTTTTTTTTTTTTTTTTTTGAAAAGAAAACTTCATTAAACACACAACAGGCGTCCTCAAAGCAAGGACCCCTGCGCCAACAAAACCATTACATCAAGTCCAAAGGGTTATTACACCAAGAAATCCAATCTATATCTTTCCATCTACTTCTATTACGGATCCAGAAAAACGAAGAAGCTTTCACAACTTGAACTATTTCTATAGGCCGCCGGCATTTGTTAGAGAATATCCGGGCATTTCGCTCATTCCAAATTATCCACACCGCAGTATAAATTATACCTCGAAGGACTTGTTTAGCCTGTTTTTTTTTTCAATATGTGTAAGATATACGTATGATGAACTTTTATATGTGTAGGATAAACATATGATAATCTTGATATGTGTAGGTTAAACATATAATATTTTTGATTTTTTTTTTTTTTTTTTTTTTTGGAAAAATGCTTTCATTCACAAAAACGCCAAAACCGGCCCCAAAACGTGACCCGGCGGCTCAAACAACTAAAACATATACATAGGACATTTACGCCACTCTCGCCAAACAATCCTATTACAATTCGATCTATTCTTGTACCAAAGAAACGACGAAGATTTCACACTCGCCACTATCGACGCTACTATAGGCTGCTTTCCGTTAAAGACCGCTTCATTCCTTGCCTTCCACAAAGTCCACAAGGTCACCATAACTATGCCATGAACCAGATCCTTTTTCTTTTTGCCGCCGCTGACCCCTTTGTAAATCTGCAACAAATCTGTTATCGCGAAAGCATATATCGGAGGTAAACTGCACCATCTGCCAATGCAGTCCCAAACATTAGCGGCTATAATACAATCGGACAAGATATGTATCTTCGTCTCGTCGTTATATTGACACCACGCACATAATCTGTCTGGAATAGAAACATTCCGCTGCACTAACGCCATTTTAGTCGGAATCCGATTCATCTCCGCTCGCCACACCATTATTGAACATTTCAGGGGAACCCACGACACCCAATTCATTACATAATGTGAGCCCATGTCTAACCGCTGCTGCAGAAGGTTATAAATTCCTTTAACTGTGAAGTCAGCCTCCCCTTTTATAGCCCAAGCCCACGTGTCATTCTCACCAATGATAGAAACTCCTTCGAAAGCTGCACATAGACTGACCCATTGCAGCAACTCATCAGTCGTTCGAATTTTGTCTCTCCAATCAGCATCAATTATCAGTTTTCCATCGAGAACTTTGGTTCTTTCTGAAACCAAACAATTTTTCTTCTCGTCTAATCTGTATAACAATGGCCATTTGTGTTTAAGCGTGCATTCGCCTAACCATACGTCTAACCAAAATCTCACACTATCTCCCTTTCCAATCTTGGCTCTGATAAACGTGTGCATAGGAGTATCATTAATCTTCAGCCCAATAGCTACTTTCACTATGGACTTCCAATTTCCCGTTGCGTAACGATTAATCGGAAGCGTCTCCCACATATTGTTATTTTTATGACATACCTCAATAATTTTTCTCCACAGCAGATTCTTGTTATTCCAAAACCTCCATACCCATTTGAATAACAAAGCGTCATTAACTGTCTCCAATCTTTTTAGCCCCAGGCCGCCAAACTTCCTCGGGGTTGTAACTCGCTTCCAGCTAACCCAGTGGATCTTATTCGCCACATTCGAGCCCAACCATAGAAATCTTTTTATGATTTTTTCTAGATTCTCAACTACTTTCCGAGGGGCTTTGTACAAAGAAAAGTAATACACCGGTAAGCTTTTGAGAACAACTTTGATAAGGGTGACCCGACCACCTATAGACAACAACTTCGCCTTCCACATAGATAATCTAGCTTCGAAAACATCTGTGACTTTCTTCCAACTTGCACATCTATTCATATTAGCCCCTACTTTAATCCCCAGGTACTCGAAAGGCAACGAAACCCTTTTACATCCTAAGGATAAAGCCATAGTGTCCGTCTCATCTACACAAGTCCCCACGCCATACAAATTAGACTTTTGGATATTAATATTCAAACCCGAACAGATGTGAAAACATCTCAAAATCTGAGCCAAATTGTTTACATTCGTAGTGGACCATTCCCCTAAAATAAGCGCATCATCGACATATAACAAATGAGAAATGATCGTCCCTTCGTTATCCAGCTTTACCCCTTTAAACTCCCCCTCCGCAATCGCTTTGTTGATGACTAAAGAAAGAGCTTCCATCACCACCAAAAATAAAAAAGGAGATAACGGATCTCCTTGTCTTAGCCCTTTTTGACATGAAAACTCAAACGTAGGAGACCCGTTGACCAAAACCGCCGATCTAGCCGATTTAAGAATCCCCGAAACCCATAAACACCAACGAGAAGGAAAATGCATTTGTTCTAACATTGAGATTAGAAAACCCCAATTAACATTATCGTACGCCTACTCAAAATCTATTTTTAGCAAAAAAAGCTTTTTTATTCTTACGTTTCAACCACGCCATGACTTCGTTTACTACAAGGGGACCATCCAAGATATACCGATCCTTTAGAAATGCCGATTGCGACTCGGATATCACCTCACCCATGATCTCTGTACTTCTATTCGCCAACAGTTTGGAAATCACCTTACTAACCATGCCAATCAAATTTATAGGCCTATACTCTTTCATGCTTGTCGGATTTTTACATTTCGGAACTAAAGTAATGAAAGAGAGGCTTATTTTCCGGCCTGATGTAACCCGTGTCATAAAATTCGGACATAATACTAACGAAATCATCTTCCAATAGCTGCCAAAATTCTTGAACAAACTGAAAATTGAAGCCGTCCGGACCGGGCGCCTTGTCTTTACCACAATCAAAAACCGCATTTTTAATTTCTTCCTTGGAAAACGGTTGAATAAGCTTTTCCCCTAAGTGAGTAGGCACTGTTTTGATCTCTCGAAAATCGAATTTTGGTCTGTTTGTATAAGGCTCGCTGAAATGCTTCCGAAAATGGCTGAGAATTTCTCGCTTCACAATCGAAGGCTTAGTTATCCATTCACCATTGCAGCTAATCCCCGGGATCGCGTTTGTCGCTCTTCTATCATTTATAACTCTATGAAAGAACCCGGTATTATCGTCTCCTAAAGCCGCCCACTTAACTCTAGCGCGTTGCCTTAAGTCTTTGTTTTTCATCTCGGTTAACTCATTAATCTTGTTCCTGCATTCCTCCAATATCCATTTCTCTTCATCCGTCAACATCCTATCTTCCATAATTTTCTCCAACTCATCGGCCTCCACTCAACATTGAGCAAATTCTTATTTCTCCTTTTTAGAAATATCAACATGCCACTTTTTTAAAGCTATGCTCAAAAGTTTAAATTTCTGAAGCATCCTGCCTTGAGCCGAATTACCCATAACTTCTTTATTCAAGAAATTACTAACCATTTCCCTACATCCTTCTTTATCCACCCAAGAGTTAAACCACCGAAATGGTTTCGCTCCAAAGTTTTTGTTACTCATGGTCAATAATAAAGGGCAATGATCCGAGAACTCCCTCGGAAGGGCTCTAAGCGTCGCATGTGGCCATTTACTGAATAAATTAGAACATACCAAAACACGATCTATCATACTTTGTTTTTCCCCGTTTCTCGTCCCTGCTAGGAATGTGAACTTCCTTCCTACCAAAGGGAACTCGACTAAGCTTGTTTCATCAATGAATTCATTAAAATCTTTTGCCATCCCTTCATTAAAAGTCAATTTTTTTCTTTCCTCCGGTCTTCTAACCGTGTTAAAATCTCCCAGTAAGATCCAACCCCCTTCATTTCTAGTCATCAAAGCCGTTAATTCTTGCCATAAAATGCGTTTTTGAGCTCTAGTTTGAGGTCCATAAACATTTACAATGTTCATTTTCATATCATCTTTCTTCAAACGCCCTCCCAGCCAAAGAAAATTCCGATTCTTGTGTACTTGTTCTTTATAGAAGCTACTCGGATCCCATAAAGCGACCAAACCTCTCGATAAACCCGTAGGATCAACACTTTCAAACTCATAATTTCCTCTACCCCAATAACGATCAAACACCTTTCTTTCCAAACCTCGACTTTTTGTTTCTTGCAAACCCACAAACTCCACCTTATTCTGACTTCTAACTCTTCTAACCCATTCGTCTTTTCCATCAACTCCCATCCCTCTAATGTTCAAACTAATACAATTCATTTACTCACCTTTTGTACCCCCTCTACCTCAATGGAATCCCTAATTAAATCTTCAAAATTTTGCAAATCAGTTCCCAATTTACGACCAAGTGTGACTGTAGTTGCAATTTCCTCAGTCACAGAGTCTCTTCTGAAACTACTACTACTTTCACCATGATCTTTCCCCACCCCATGACAATGGTTCTCCCCCTCGTTGTCGCAATCAGCAAGGTTTTCTTCAACCGCCCCATGACGATCATTTCTTCTTCTTGAGTCTTGTTCGTCTCGTCGTTTAAATTACTTTCTTGACCATCCTCGTTCTTATCAGTATTTGAATGAACCTATAAGACTGCAAAAGAATTTTTAGTTAAAACATGCCTTTGTTCCACTATAACTGGACTGTTATTGTCCACGGCCCAAATAATTGGGTCTAGCCCAAATATATCATCATCAGATTTTTTAAAACCCTTGTTGGGCCTATTATTTCCACTTGAAGAGTCCCCTGATGATTGATCCAGGCCCATATTGATAAAACTTTTGAATTTCTTTCTTTTGACTCCTTTAGCAAGCATGGAATCTTGAGCATTAACTTCCTCCATAATTCTTTCATCATTTCCAAAATTATTGACACCCATACCAGCCTGTTGACTAGTAACTTCCCCTCTAAATCTGGAAATTTTGTCAACCTCATCAATTCCATTAATATTTTCGATATACGTAGGATCAGTTTTTATATGTGTAAGACAAATTTTGATAATGTGTAGGATAAAGTATTAATGTCTAATTAGTTAAAGAGATAATATTTAATGTAAAAGGAGTTAAAATATTTAATGTTACCATTATGTCATTTGTTCTTTTTGTTCTCACATTATATTTCTTCTCATTTGATCATCCCCGGTTGCAACAAATAAATGTTTAAGAAAAAGTAAAAGCATGTTAATAACCAAAAGTTTCTTTAGATCGAGAATTGAAAAAAAAACTATGAAGCAAGAATAAGTGACGGAACCATAAATTTCTTTCTATGGTTCATATTTTTTTATACACCGGTTTATAAAAACCCAGAGTTAAAGTTTTTGAATTAGGTCAAGTCAGGTCGGTATAATATAAGCCAGTATCATAATAAAAATACGAAATCATTTGAAATATAGGTTAAACATTCAAATAAACCAATCGAACATGAGCTACAATAATTATTGGGCTTAATTTTTGTACTATATATTTGTTTAGTATGTAAAACGTTAGGAGAAACAATTGTGTAGAAAATTTCCTATTACACGTTACATCTATAATCTATAAATATATATAAAAGAATTGATGTTTGTTGACGTGACATTCAATGGTGGCCCCAACCCTCCCTTGAATGTGTCACGTGGCATAATATGGTGCAAGTTTTTTTAATCAAATTATAAATCATATATAAATTAAAGAGGAAATGGATTTAAATACTCCATGTTATCGCCTATCGGCGGATAATAATCTCAACTTTCACTTTGGCCAATAGCACTCCCAACTTGCAACTTATTTTGTTTCATCAACCCCAAACTAACGGAGGTCTAACCTAGTTAGTCTTCGTGGCAAAAATGTAAAAACCTAAACTTAAGGGACCTTTTTGAAACTTTTTATTATTATATACACACACATCTTCTGATCATCATCATCTTCCATGACAACCACCACACCTTCCACCACCGCACCAAACACCACCACCGCATCTCCTACCACAGCCACTGCACCAAACCACCCACCACCCCAACCGCACCACAACCACCAACAAAACCCACCCATCCTTCAATTAATCGATTCTAAAAAACCCTCAAAATCACCCCAACATAGTACCTTAATAATAATAATACTAATAATAAAACCCTAAATTAAAGACTATATTAACAACATAAGCCAAACAGCTCCAATGAGAACAACAAAAGCTGTTACAAAAGATAAAACAACCACCACAATTATTATGCTTCCATTCAGATTACTCTTATCATCTTTACAGTTTCTAGGTATGTCAACTCCAAAAGGTTTAGACGTAATTCCTTTATTGGAATCTGACTGATCGATCGTTACATCTGTATTTGAAGTAATCGAAGGCAGAAGTCCTAATCACAGATCAAAAAACACAATTGCTTTTGGAATTTGTTCAAATTTTGTTAGATACAAGATAGTGCGGTGGAGGAGGTTATTGGGGGTGACCGGGGGAGACGGTGGTTGTGGGGGATAACGGTGGAGGCGATGGTTGTTAGGGGATGATGGGGGTAGTCTTTATGTCTGTCACCAGAAGAAGAGGGGGGGGGGGGGGGGGGTTTGGGATTTACAATAATAATAATATAAAGTTTCAAAAAAGTCTCTTAAGTTTAGGTTTTTATATTTTTGTCACGTAGACTGTCCCTTAAGTTTAGGTTTTTACATTTTTGCCACAAAGACTAACCAGGTTAGACCTCCGTTAGTTTTGGGGTGATGGAAGAAAATAAGTTGCAAGTTGGGAGTGCTAATAGCCAAAGTGAAAGTTGGGAGTACTATCCGTCAATAGGTGAAAGTTGGGAGTATTTAAATCCATTTCCCCTAAATTAAACCCTACATTCTTTCTCTTTATTCCAAAACCCTAAAAAAACATCTCCTTATCTTCTCTCCACCTCTCCGCATCAATATCTCTCAATTTGTTCCACCTACATTCGGCAGGTTCATCCACCCCTAACATCACCGAGTTCATCTATTTCAAAATCCCATACGATCGCATCTTTAATCCCATGTAAATCATTGTCTCTTTCAAACCAATCTCCTGATGATTTGGGATGCGATAATAGTTACCAGTTACCACCTTTCTTTATAAACCATTTAAACCTTGAAATCGAAACCGTTTTGGATCTATTCCGTCTATGCCGATTCGACCATTCTCGGCCGCCGCCATGTCCATTTTCGTCATTACCAAGTACCAATTAATTAACTTTTTGTTTCCTCTTTGAACACTGTTGCAAGTCTATTAACGATTCCGCATCATAAGCCCGAAACAGATTTTTGTAGCTGTCCTTTATGGTTATTGTCACCGGAATTAGGTACATTAGAAAGTATGTATTTATTTAGTCAAATTAGGCATTGTTGATTCTGCTAGGTTTAGTTGATTATGATTTTTGATTATGTTTTACATTGTAAACGATATGACAGACATTCCTAAATTTTGAGCTTTATTAAGATTTAGGATAGGTAACTAGATGGATTTTGAACACTCAAACGATTAGTTTGATCTGATTTTGTTTTGTTGTTGTTTATGAATTGTGTTGTTTGTGTTACGTTTAGTTGATTGTGGTTTGAGATGGTTAACTAGAGATTTAGATGTTTTTGTTAGTTATTTAGGGCATGCGATTAGGTACATTTAGAAATTATTTATTTAGTTAAATTAATTATGCTGTTTCTGCTACAGTGCTAGGTTTAGTTGCTTGTGGTTTCTGAATTAGTTTCAGATTGAGGATTTAGACGTTTCTTTGAGTTATGTAGAACATGCAATTAGGTACTTTTAAAATTTGTGTCTTTATTTACTCAAACTAATTATGTTGTTTTGCATACGTTTCAATTTGTGTTTGATTCAGCGTTAAAAAAAGGATATACCCTGGATAAATTAAAAACATTGAGTTTTGAATTTAGACAACTACAGACGCATTATGTTGAGTGCTTTAATCTACGGCCGTATAACATAGTATTTTGTTTCACATCGAATTGGTTTCATGGACTAACTTTACTTTGGCATGATTGAATCTGTGGACTCCCAAACTTAACAATAAGTTTGTTGTTTATGAACTTTAGGGACTTAATGATCCAAACAAAAGTTTTTGGTCATAAACGGGATCGACGGTTGAGAGGGTGCTTGCAGTTACTATTTCTTTCGATACTCTGCACTCAACAAGGTATGTAGATCTTAAAAGTGTTCTTTATTCATTGGCTTTGGGAAATAATTATTTGTGTTTTGATTGATTCGTGGTAACAAGTTTCAGTTTGTTTCTATTTTTTATTTTGTTTAGAAATGTATGCTTGACCTTGAGGTGTGTTGAAATTGTGAATTTCAAAATTAAGTATGGTTTAAGTGTGGTTTTTATAGAGATTAGAGAGATATGAATCATGTGATAAATTTTAGAACTGATACAACTTACTTAATTAAGTGATTGTTTAATCGATTAGGAGTATGGTAAGGAGCTTTTAGAAGCTTCAAGCTTTTAAGAAAAAGCTCTTACTCAATAAAAAACCTTGTTTGGGTGAAAACCTAGAAGCTTTTAGGTTAAAAGAAAAAATTCTATAGTGAAAATCTAGTAGTATTAGCTTTTAAGAAAAAACTCTACTAGCTACAAGCTTTTAATTAGTAAATGATACAAATACCCATTCTATTTTAAAAATAAAATAAAAACTTTTTTTACAAGCTTTTAATTATACCAATTTTGGTCATTTTATACATTTTATTAAAAGCTCCAGCTACTCTGCCAAACACCAAAATATATTTAAAAAACTTTCAGCTCACAGCCACCAGCTACTGTTGTTAGGGGGGACGGGGCGCTACCAAAATTGGTGACGGGTACCCCACTACCAGCACGGTAACACCGCCGCCACCCATGCTGGTAGTGGTCCCGTGAACCAAATTCGGTATCTAGTTACCGTGCTGGTTCACGGATTGTGGCACAAACTTTCACAAAAATTAATTTTTTTCTTTTTCTTTACTTCAATAATTCAACTAGTTACCTGTTGCAAGCCTCTTTTGTATCTTCAATGACACCATCTTCTTCTTCTACCTCCTAACCCTAGATATGGTGGCTGTGTGTGTGAAGGTTTTTATATGGTTATGTTTTTTTATTTAGGGTTTATTGTTATTGGTTTGGGCTTTGTTTTTTATGGGCCTTATGAAACTAATAGAGGTATTAGGCCAATATAGTAACTTAATGTGCCAATGGCCCGATTATTATTATTATTATTATTATTATTATTATGTATGAAAATAATTGATAGTTGGGTAAAGAATCAGTGGAGTGCTGCCTACAAAAAAATGTTTCAGTGAAGGAAATCAGTGAAGTGATGTGGCAGTGCAGGATTGGTAGAAATCAGTGAAGTGAAAACATGTTCAGTGAAGCGCCCTTGTGCCCTTATTCACAAACCATCCACCAAATCTCCTCTATCAAATTACACTAAAAATCACTACTTCACCCATAAATCTTTTCTCTTCTAATTAAAATAATAATACTTTTTCATACTTTTATCATTATATTTTCTTTCTCCTCCCTCACAACCACTTACAAAAATATTAAAATATATATAGGAGTGAACAGTAGTTTTTCAAATATAAGGGTGAACAGTACTTTCACCAAATATTTTCTCTCTCATCCACTCACAATCACTCACACTCACCCCATATAATTTGAGGGAACCCCTCACAAAATTTGGTGGGTGGGTTGTAAATGCTCTTAGGGTATGTGTAGTGGTGGATAGTTATGTGGGGGTTATAGGATTAAAATATTAAAAAGTAATAGAAAAGGGGTTATGTTGGGGTTATGGAAAAAGAGGGTGTAGTGGGAAGGGGGGTTATGTGGGGGTTATAAATGATTGGTAATGATTGGTTAATTATTGTTTTTTATTTAAATAAGAATATTTAATAGTTAATAATATTTCATTAAAAATAAAAAAATTACAAATACTAAAACAAAAAAAATACAAATACTAAAAAAAAATTACAAACCATAAATAAAAGATAAAAATACTAGAAACCATATTTTTTTTCGATTTTAGCCTTTCGGCTCAAAGCCATTTCCAACGCTTTCCCCTCTAGGTGGTCGTGATTTGCCGTGTAAAAAGCAAAGTCGCGTTCAAACTGTCGTTCCTTCATGATGTCAACCACCTCTCGGTTTTCTTGGATACGCTGAGCCCCGATATCGCGCAAGTCTTGGAGCCGCTGGTTCATTTCAGCAAATGCTGGGACTAACTTATCAACCCCCGACGAAGACTCCGTCCGTGCGGCTCGAGCAGCCCGTCGACCGGCGGGACGAGGTAGCTCCTCCGCCCCCTCCTCCCCTACAAAAAAGGGATTTTCTTCTGGTGAGTTGAGGTCGACATAACGCGCGTCAGACGTAGGCGTTTCGGGATCAACCGAGTCAGAGGTCCTCGACTTTTTTGAAGGCCTCGTATTTTTGGCCCTAGATGAAGAAGATCCAACCGTTGGGCGCACGGGGTGCCATTTGGTGCAGTCTTTCAGCACGCGCCAACATTTCACGTACGCGAAATTCCCGTACGTCTGATTGTATTCTTCCAAAGCCGCCACAAAGACATCCTCGTCACTTTGCCCACTTTTCCACCCGTACTTGGTGCGCTGATAAATGCCCTGAAAATTTGTGCATTTTTGGTTGATATCGGTCCACTTGCCCGATATCGAATCATTCTCCCGGTAGCCTTCTCCTTTACCAGAGAGACCAAAAAATATTGCCCGTACTCTTTTCCAAAAATCGCCTTTGGATTGATAGTTGGCTGAAAAAAACATACCAAAAAAACATTACCAACAAATATAACATTACCAAAAAATATAACATTACCAAAAAATATAACATTACCAAAAAAATATATATCTTACCAAAAAAATATATATCTTACCAAAAAAATATAACATTACCAAAACAATATATAATTTCTTACCGACTTCAGGGTCCTCCGACACGTCAACCCACGCTCGGGTTAACGAGTACAACTCGTGGTCGGTCCATGGTATAACGTTTTTCTTGGCACGACCGCCCGTCTCTTTTCTTGTGTGGCGTCGGGCGGGTGCTTTGCCTCGCACGGGCTCTTCCTCTTCAACCGGGCCTTGTGTCTCCGGAACCGACTCTTGCCAAGCGTTTGAAGAGCCGAACATTTAGGATGACCCGTACACTTGGGATTGGCCAAACCCACCTCCTATGGGCATCCCAAAACTCCCTCCCATGTTAACATTATACATGTTCGGGTCCCAACCATACGGTTGGTTTAAGAGGTTCGTGAAAGTTTGCGGATTTGAACCCGAACCCGGAGCTATAGGTCGGGTGTTGTCGCCACTGGTTTGGGAACCAAACCCGAAACCTCGACCGAAAGGATTCATCTCTTCCCTCACAAGAAAATTTCAAAGTGTGTGTGTAGTGTTTGTGCAGCAAAGTATGAAGAATGTATATGTGTGTGTGAGTCTTGTGTTATGTATATTTATATAACAAATTTTTTTTTTTTTTTATTCAATGCTTCGAACAACCACCCCAACCCCGGTCAAAAGCATTCAAATCAATTTATCTCCCCAATGCCATGCAAAACGCCAGTTATGTGGGTAAAGATTCTAACCCAAAACGCCCTATAGCGCCTGGGGGGGCGGTGTTCCCCGGCGCTATAGGGGCTATAGCGCTGCACAACGAGGGCCACTACGGGTACTCTTAGAGCATTCTCATCCCATCCACCAAATCTCATCCATCAAATTACACTAAAAAATACTACTTCACCCCTAAATCTTCTCTCTCCTAATTAAAATAATAATACTTTTATCATTATATTTTATCTATCCTCACTCACAACTACTTACAAAAATATTAAAATGTATATAGGGGTGAACAGTAGTTTTTCATATTTAGGGTGGAACAGTGCTTCAACCAAATATTTTTCTCTCTCCTTCACTCACAACCACTTTTTTTTTTTGATCGGCGAACAACTGTGTGGCAATCACACCCTTGCGGGGCGCCGTGCCCAAGAATCGACTACTCGACCTCCAGCAGTCCCCGCCTTTTCCCGATGCGCGGAAACCCGAGCCCCACCCGCCCGAAGGCACGACAGTGTTATAGAATTCGGTAAAACATCATCGCCCGTCAGATTCGAACCGGCGCCATCCGTATTCGATCTTCACCCGAATACCAAACCATAATGTTGAAAGTGGGAATTGAACCCTTGTAATTTGATATCTTATACCCTAGATTTTAATATTATAATCCAGGGACCTTCCTTCCAGGTAATCATAGTACTTAATTCGACACCGCTCTGTCAGGGTCAGTGACAAGATTATTTTCTTTTTGACCATATACATAAATAAAGAAGACGAATAAAATAATTGGATACCGAGAAATTTCACAAAACTAAAATAATAAAGTAAATAAAAATTGGTGAAGATGTTGAACCAAAAATCCGCTTACGTTCTTCTCCAGGTGAACTCTCACACTCGTTCAACGTTCTCTTTAACGCGTTTTCACTTGTAATTATTATTATTATTTTTTTTATACAATATGTGTTTCTATCTTAATTACTTCAATTCTTTGTAAACCTCCTGGTATGTATTTATGTATGAATGTATGTATTCCTGATTTCTATTATTATTATTATTATTTGTATTTTTTTTTTAATCCTTCGTTGCTTGTTTGTAAACTGTACAATATGTGCTTTTGCTTACTTGTTTTATTTATGTTTTATGATGCTAGAATAATGTTACTACTATCTATTGTAGACCTCTTGATGCCTCCATATAATTTTGAATTCACACAGGGTGAGATATAATTGAATTTTAAGCTATGTAAGATCACCCGCTGTAAGTTAATTGGTCCACTTGGTTAAGAAAGCGCATCCGAGGCGCCAGGAAATAGAGATGCAATACGAAAAAAAAAGGCTCATGGTATCTGAAGCGTCGCGATCTCAAAATGCAGCTTGAGGCGCCTCTTTTTGCTTAAAGCGCTGCTTTTGGGTGAGGTGCCCCATTTTTAAGGAGCCTTTTGTATTAGGCTTATGGCTAAGATTTTTTTTTTTTTTTTTTTTTTTGTGTGTGTGTGTGTGCGAAAAAAGTCTTGTCGTGTATGTTAGATTATGCAAACTATTTACATTTCACGTGTGGCCCCTCCAGCTTACACGGCGGCTGACTCCTGCTGTTCGTTAGGTCCAGGATTTGATAGTTTATACAACTGCGTACTTTGCACCACTTAACCTGTATAAGAGCTTAACCTCCTTATGGTCTTGTCCTCTTGTGTAAATCTCAAATACATAATTGGATGATTGTAATTGCCAATCATGTTGATACGTTAAACTTCATATGATATTACTATAAGATAAATAATCCCGACAGGGGTCAAGGGGCAGCGCTCCTCGCGGTGATCACATCACTCATCGGCTTTTTCTTAGCATTTGAACTTTAAGGAGAGCCCACTTACATTGAGTACATAAAAAAAGACCTTTAAGTACGAAAAGAAAGAAAACAACATATACATGAGGTGCTTTGATGCGCTGAGGCGTGCCTCTACAAAAAGCGCTAAAAAGCACACACATCGTCTGTGTAGTTTAGCTTTTCTTAGTATCAATAACATTTTGTGAAATAGGAAGCACAAGGTTTGAAATACAGGTTTGTGATCTTTTTATGTGGTTTTCAGTTTTGTTAATGATTTTTTGAATATTACATTTAATATGATTAGTATTTTGAACCATTTGACTTGGCACTTTGCTTTGAACAACCAACCTACGTATGAAAATACTGTAAAAGCATCCCAGTTGGGCAAAAATCGGAAAATGTATAGGCTTTTTATGTGTTAAGTTGATTGTCATTTGCCTACATGTTGCCCAACTTTACTTATATAGAAGTATAATTAATTACCAACTTACTAGCACCTGCCGTACGAGTCTTTTCTCTTTTGTTTCATGTTCAGCCAAGCTTCTTTCCAACATCCAATAATAAATTCATAAATGTGATTAACTTTTGGGTCCCGCTTGTGATGGATCACCAATGGTTAAGTGTTCTTCTTGCTTTAGGTTGAGGAACGTTGTGTTAGGTCAGAGAAGAGCCAGAGGATACGAAGAAGGGGTCCGGAGCCTCGTTAGCAGGGTAATACTCTTTTCTGTCTGAAAGTTGACTTTTTAGTTGTGATTAATCTATATTATTTTTGCTATTTTGATTGCCTTTTTTCATATATATAATCTTATCTACTATCTGTTTTTAAATGATTATATTGGATTATTATTTTTGCAGGTGTGATGGAGACATCACTTCTGAAAGCGCTTCTAAAAAATATATCCAGTTTCTTCAATCTGCGGTGCGATGAACATAAGACGTCAGAACTTGTTCAAAAGTACTACCAAAAGATTGAAGAAATACTCAAGTTAATTAAGCCAGTACTTGAGTCTGTTGTTGTTGCAGAAGTGGCTTCTGATGAATCTCTTCAGAAAATATTTGCAGGCTTGAGTCAATCTGTTGATGAACTCAGGGAGCTTCTTGAAAATTGTCATCCATTGATGAGTAAAGTTTACTTTGTATGTCTTTGCCATCAAAACTTCCTCGTTTTATGCACACACACACTAGATTATGACTTGCACGATGGACAGAAACTTATAAGACGTAATTATAGATATTTCATAACATATGTAAGAGAACAAAATTAAAATGTTACGTTTATAGATGTAAATATAAGTGAAGTGAAGGTAAAATTTCATACGATGGGCAGGAACATATGAGTGTCTTTTGTACTTTTGTGCTATGAATCATTATGTTTAAAGGTACGATGCTTATTTAATAAAAAAAAAAAAAACAGGGGTCGGTTTTAAATTGTTTGTTCTAGTGTACCCATATTGACGCGATCTTTATAGATTTGAGGTAATTTAAATAGAAAACCTTATAAGTTTTAGACATTTTGATTATAATCAATTGTTTTTTATTTAATTTAACGGACTTGTTGGGGAGGCAGCATGAGATATTGGCTAATTCCAGTTAAATATCCTATTTTAGCTATAAATGTGTATGTATGTGTGTATTTTTCGGAATGAGTTATCTTAATCAGTTATCTGAATTATGTAGGTTATGCAAGTTGAATCATTGTTTGCAAAGGTTCAGGCTCGAAGCTTAGAACTCTTCGAGCTGCTGAAATCTTCTAAAGGTCTTCCAGATGAATTAAGTTCATCGTCACTTGAGGTATGCCAAAAGTCAAAACACAACTATATTGCTTGTTTTTAAATCTTGTAATGTAGCAAAAGTAAAGAAATTGGCTATATACTATGGAACTATAGCACTTATGAAGATTTTGTTATATGTTTCGTAATTGATTGCAGCGTTGTATACAGAAAATGAAGCCTATGGGATACGAAAAAGCAGCCGCTACTATTTCGAAAGTTATAAGGGATCATTCGGAGGGGTCTGAACCGAGTGCAGACAACCGATTAAAAATAGCTGATTTTCTTAACTTAAAGTCGAATCAGGAGCTTCTAATTGAGGCAGTTGCCCTTGAAAAGTTGAAAGAAAATGCTGAACAAGCAGAAAAAATGGGAGATTTAGAGTGCATTGAGGAAATGATTGCTCTTGTGACCCATATGAATGATAAGTTTATTGAAGCCAAACAGTCCCAAATCCCTCATCTTGTACCAATCCCTCCTGATTTTTGTTGCCCTTTATCACTTGAACTCATGAAAGACCCTGTAATTGTTGCTTCCGGACAAACATACGAGCGAGGGTATATTCGTAAATGGCTTGATCTCGGACTCACCGTTTGCCCCAAGACAATGCAAACTCTTGTCCACACTAATCTTATTCCTAATTACACCGTGAAAGCGCTAATTGCAAGTTGGTGTGAATCGAACAATGTTAAGCTCCCAGACCCTGTGAAGACCTTGACCTTGACTCAACCTAGGTCACCTGATTCAACACAGGCCATAGATTCACCTGGGAAAAGCGTAATCTCATCCAGTGGGACCATTCATCAGCAAGAAACTGCTACTTCTCCGGTGCATCATGTCCGGTCATCCTCAGAAGATATCCTTCCTAGACTTCCCGAAAACGGGCATAGGTTGCATGAATCTGGAGATTACAGTCTGGAGTCAGATGGGCAGTCATCGGATGTTGGTCGGATGAATGAGAAGTCAACAGCGGGTCATCAGAGAACGGTTTCAACTTCCAGCACGCATTCTGATACAAGCTTATCTCAAGAGCTATCTCATGAAGCAAGCAATTTGTCTGCAACACAGGTGGCAACATCATCCAGCAGTGATACTTCAGGAGAGGCGGCATCAGACCCTCAGCCTGCCTCGACTGCCGCCACTACCCCGGCAACCCCATTGTTCTCACCTCGGTTTGAAACCCGACCCAGAAATCCGCTATGGCGCAGGCCATCAGAACGGTACGGGCTTAAAATAGTCTCTTCACCCACCACTGAATCCAGGCCTGATCTAACAGGAGTTGAAACCCAAGTTAAAAAACTGGTTAAGGACTTAAGCAGCGCTTCAATCGATGTAATAAGAAACAGCACAGGCGAACTCAGGTTACTTTCTAAACATAACATGGATAACCGAATTGTTATAGCAAACTGTAGGGCAATCAGTTTATTAACCGGTCTACTTCGGTCAACTGAGAAAGAAGTCCAAGAGAATGCAGTCACCACCCTTTTAAACTTGTCGTTAAACGATAACAACAAGGTCGCAATTGCAAATGCTGGTGCAATCGAACCACTGATTCATGTACTTGAAACCGGGAGCTCAGTAGCTAAAGAAAACTCAGCTGCAACCCTTTTCAGCCTCTCAGTTATTCAGGATAACAAGATAAGAATCGGGAGCTCTGGAGCGATCGGACCATTAGTGGACTTACTAGGAAACGGGAGTCCACGAGGGAAAAAAGATGCAGCCACAGCTTTATTCAACCTGTCAATATATCATGAAAACAAAGCGCGCATTGTCCAGGCAGGCGCGGTTAAGTACCTTGTGGAATTAATGGATCCAGCAGCTGGGATGGTTGACAAGGCGGTTGCTGTTTTGTCGAATCTTGCAACGATACCCGCAGGGCGAGCTGCTATTGGTCAAGAGGGTGGGATACCGGTTCTAGTTGAAGTTGTTGAGTTGGGTTCAGCTAGAGGGAAGGAGAATGCTGCTGCAGCCCTTTTGCAGCTGTGTACTGATAACAATAAGTTTTGCAAACTGGTCCTTCAGGAAGGTGCAGTCCCACCATTGGTTGCTTTGGCACAGTCTGGTACTGCAAGAGCTAAGGAAAAGGTGGGTATATTGGTAAATTTATGTTTATGACTGTGGGTAAATTTGTAATTTTAGTTTCTTGATTGTGTTGCAGGCTCGGTCACTGCTTAATTACTTTAAAAGTAAGCATGGCACCAATGGGAGGGGATAAGGAGATACGCATTTGACATGTTTTTAGTTGATATGGTTAGTTTTTTATATAATGTGTATAGTTATATAGCTGATCAATAAAAAAACTATGCAAATGTAATATAACTATTAACTATTGATTTAACATGTGATATGTGAGGCAGTTATGCAATCAAACATCTGGCTTTCTTTCTCTCCTACTACGTCGGATTAACACTATGTTCACGTAGGATGTAAACGAGCTGAACCGAGCCATGCTCTTGCTCGGCTTGTTTCAAGCTCTTTTTTCAAAGCTCGGAGCTTGGCTCGTGAGTAGTTTTTCAAGCTTGAGTTTTGCTTGTGTAACTTTATTAGCTGAGGTTGGACAAACACACGTGTTATTTAATGTGGGGAAATCTGATTGGAGAAGCACTATTTATCAACGTTGTTTGATTATCAATATATAGGATAATTCAGAGGCGGAGCTAGAATTTCAAGATAAGGGGGGCTTAGAGCATTCACAATAGCTCCCTCATTTTCATGTGAGAGTAGCCCCCAAATTATATGGGGTGGTTTTGAGGGTTTGTGAGTGAAGAAAAATGGGGAATCTACTGTTGATCGGTATATTTGGGGTTATTTGAGAATCTTTTGAGGAAAACTGGAAACTGTATTTATTTTTTAATATTTGTTGAAAGTGGTTGTGAGTGAAGGAGAGAGAAAGTGTAATGATTTTTAATGTAATATGTGGTTGTAATTTGTTGTGAGTAAATGGGGGATGAGGAAGCTACCGTGAATTCTCTTAGATTATTGAGTGGACCTTAAGGGGAGCTTGATACAATTTTATTGAATTTTAATCATAAAAACTTAATTAAATTTAGGCAAAACTTAACTAAATTTGAGCCATTGGGGAAGGCTGGACACCCCTTACCCCCCCTCCCCCTCCCTGCGCCACTGGGATAATTAATTTGCATATAGTAACAGTGGAAAATAATAGAATGAGGCCTGCTCTAGTTGAGAAAACCTGTATAACCATATGTAACAAACTATACTATAAACTTTAAAAAAAAGAAATGAGCATGTAATTTATGTATTTTTAAGCGTTTTGAAAAAAAAAATGAAATAAAAGTTCACGCTTTTTTTTTTTTTTTTTTTTTTTTTTGTTTGTTGTTTTACTTCTTTAGAATCACTTGGTTCATGGTAAGCATTTTTTTTTCAAATCAATTTTCTGACCCGATTTGTTGACCCGATTCACCGCGTAGAGTTTTGCAACCAGCACCAGGTTCCCAAGTCCCAACGCCCAAACTCATATTACAAATCCAAGTTGTCCTTTCTTTGTGAGTTTTTAAAACTCACTTTTACACAACTTAAAAGTTTTTATTTTTTTTTATTTTTAAATAAAACGAATATAATGATCATTTTAAAAACGTTAACAACTTTTCTAACATCTATTTGTGAAAAGTACCAACTGAACTTTTTTAACGGCTGACTAAATATCACCTGAACTGCGGTAAACCCCTTCTAAATCGGATTCGAACATGATACCAAATGACCTCAAGCTCTTATATTCATTTCCCCATATCACTGGACCAAGTGAACTAATGACGGTTAATATGGTACACACTACAAATTTAGCTTTTGAAAGCAAAATCCAAACACATAAAATGAACATACGACAAGAATCAAGTAAACTCATTATCATTTAGAAAAATAATAATTCAAAGAAACACATTAGCTAGCAAGATCTATTTCGAATTGAATACAACACTCATTAATATTATTATGCTTCTCAACGTTACAAAATACATTCCTCTCACCGAAGAAATTTATTTATTCAAGCTATCTCCTAACCAATAAACAAAATATAATATAGGAAATTATACTAAATAGTTTGAATATATAAAAAATCAAGGGCACTTGTCCCTGCCCTTGGGGTTCTTCATATCACGGTAGCAAGGGCATTGAGCCTTAGGTGCATAGGGACCTGAAGGAACGCACCCATTGCATTTCCCACAACATATACCGCAATACTTGAGGCACCTGTCTCTCCAACCGGATCGCGAACACCTCAATTTGCACTTCTTGTCGCACCCGAATTTACCTGCATTATATTCATCATCAGTTAATAAATGTGATCAAATGTTGTCAACTACATATTATTTATAAATGAAAGAGGATGGATGAAATATGTATACTTGGGGAGGGGGCCGGGGAAATTGCGAATGCGGATGTGAAGAGAAGAGCAAGGAGGAGAAGAACTGTAAATGAGAGCTTCATCTTGTTCAATGGAGGAGTATGTGTGAGTTGGTTGAAGATGGTGAAGAACATGAAGAGTATTTATAGTAGGAGAAGGTGCAGTGAGTCTGTGAAGTTGGCCACTATGTTGGTAAACTGCCAAATTCAAATGTATCTATCATAATTAATAGTCATATTGATTTGGGCTATGTTAGGAAAAACTAGCGGACGGCGGGAAGTTGGAGGGTGATAGCTGTAAGCTGGTAGTTGGAAGCTGTAGCTGTAGCTTTTTAAATATATTTTGGTGTTTGGTAGAGTAGCTGGAGCTTTTAATAAACTGTATAAAATGACCATAATGGACATTAACTAAAAACATATATGTATGTTTTTTATGATAGAATTGGTATTTGTGTCATTTACTCATTAAAAGCTTGTAGTTAGTAGGAGCTTTTTCATAAACGCTAGTACTAGTAGCTTTTCAATATAGAGCTTTTTCCCCTAACCTAAAAACTTGAATCTCATTCAACCAAACAAAGCTTTTTATTGAGTATGAGTTTTTTCTAAAAGCTTGAAGCTTATAAAAGTTCTTAAGAACTCCTTGCCAAATATACCCTTGGGCTTTTAGCGAGCTAAGTTGTTTCCATAGGTTGACTCGCTTACACCAGGTGTTTGCATTTTAACTAGTTGTTTATTATATTAGGTTAATTTTTTCTCCGGCTCATTTTACCTTAGATCGATTTGAGCTTTTAGTGAGCTGAGTAGTTATCTCTAGTATAATACTCCTAATTAATTTACATCGAGAATGAATTTCTACCATCTACTTTTATATAAGTTAGTTGTTTATCATTATGTTAGAGTTATAAATGCACCATGTGCTCGTGATATTTATTTTGTTACGTAGATATAATGTTACAATTCAAAGGGGTGTAAAAAATTGGAAAATTAGCCGTTAAAAAAAAATAAGTCAAATATTATATACATGTAATAAAATATAAGGGACAAGAATAATTTGTGTGGGGTAGTCCAAAACTAGGGTGGGTTCAATTTAGTCCGAGGGGAGGTGTATCTTGTGACTCGGTCTAATATCGATTCGCATGAAGCATCCTACCTAGTGAATGTAACTCATAACTCCATTTAAATAATGATTTGCATTTCCTATTTAGGGTATATTTAACAAGTAGCTTTTAGGATTTTAAGTTTAAGCTTTTAATAATAAGCTAATATTTAATAAAAAAAAATCTTGTTTGGTTGAAAAAGCTTGAAACTTTTAGGTTAGGAGAAAAACTGTATATTGAAACGTTTCTAGTACTAGTGTTTTAAGAAAAAACTTTTAATAGCTACAACCTTTTAATTTGTAAAAAGACACAAATACTCATTTTACTAGGGGTGAGCAATGGTCCAAACCCGACCCGACCCGAACAAACCCGACCGACCCGAGGACCGGAATATACATAAACCACGAACCGAATTCACACCCTAATATTCGGTCCGGTCTTCGGTCCATTCATTTACGATTCATTCGGTCCAAGATCCAAAACCCTGCAACATCATATCAACAACTAAAAAACCTTCGATTTGTTACAATTAACTTGTTTTAGAGGTGGATGACTTGGTCGAATACTTTAGGAACACTATTGTTGTCTTCTGAACCAACAAAATTTCTGGTTAGATTTCTTTTTTGAACTTTGTATGTTGATTTTGTATGTTAAAATTTTTGTGTTGTTGTAACTTGTAAGGTTAGGAGTTATGATAGATTGGTTGATAATTAGTTGGGTTGATTGTGTTTGATATGATAGATTGGTTGATAATTAGTTGGGTTGATTGTGTTTGATTTGTATGTACAATATGTTTGCACACCAAGTGTTCGATAGAATTCCTAAGTGAAAAACTAAAACATTTTGTAATGTTTTCAAGCCCAATACATCATAATTGTGGGTTCTAAAAACTGATTTCATGGAAAAACACAAACGGGTCAGAAATATTCCATACAGTGTTGTCACAAACTTCAATTCATATGACAAGTTTTATGTATAAATCTAAAGCTTTTGGATTTCAAGAAGTGCGCCTCATGGATGCACTTGTAAACATTAACATGTGCAGCCGACCACTACTAAATCTGAATAAACGACAACCGTTATTGCAGGCTGCAGTAACTATAACAGAATAGATATTATTTTTGAAGACTTCAATTGAGGACAGCCGCAAAGAATTAAGACAGCAGCAGCACATCACCGGTATCAACTATCAGTTTTGACCTCCTATCCATGATTAGTATAGTTACTCTTTAACAATTTTGACCCATCAATGCATAAACTAGCTGCAACAACATTACGGCTGTATAAATATTGAAACATTACGGCTGTAGCAACCAAGTTTGCAGCAACCGACTTTGTATATTATGTGGGTTCAGCCGTAACTTAGTTACTAAACTGCAGTTTTTATGTAAAAAGATATAGCTAAACTGCAGTTTTTATGAAACTAAACTGCAGTTTTTATGGTATCAGAGCAGTGTTTCTGATTCTTGGAACACTCTGCTCATCATCTACAAATCTTTCGCAAGAAACTCCAAATCCAAACCAAAATCAAACCCCCAAAATCAAAACCAAGTCACCATGTCAAGAAGACGGAGGCTCAAACCAAAACAGACTGCCATGTCAAGGAGACGGTAGTCCAAATCAAAACCAAGTCACCATGTCAAGAAGACGGTGGCTCAAACCAAAAAGGATTGTCATGTCATGGAGACGGTTGTCCAAATCAAACAAAAAAAAAAGTTGCCATGTCACGGAGACGGTAGCTCAAATCTAAACCAAAACAGGCTGCCATGTCAAGAAGATGGTGGCTCAAATCAAACAAAAACAAGCTGCCATGTCAAGAAGACGGTAGCTCAAAACAAACCAAAACAGGCTGCCATGGCAAGAAGACGGTAGCTGAACCAAAAGCCAAACAAACAAAATTGTGAGTTTGAAATAATGGTGGCTCACAAACAAAAACAACTCCCTTTGGGCTCGAATGATTCGAATAACCATTTGGGAAAATCAAAGACACTTTTGGTCAAGTTGAATTTTGGATAATCCCACTATTCAACTTGAGGGGGAGTGTTAGAAAGAGAGGATTTTTAGGGATCAGTTGTAACACCCCAACCGATGGCGGAAACATCACGTAGTGACGATTGTTCAATAGCTCATGGACTAAAGTGTAAATTTGAATACATTGATTTAATAATTTATTACATTGAAATGAAATACAACGATACTAACTGTCTACTAAATTGAAATACAATGAATCAAAATCTAAATATAAATCCGAAAGCTTAAAGGATGCATCTCAAAACAACCTGAAACATGTACAAAATCATTTGGTCAATACACAAAGTATTGGTGAGCATACCCTGTTTGAATAAATGTAGTAGGAAAAGTGTTTAGCAATTCATGTGCGGTACCATTTGCAATTATGTAATAAGTAATATCCGTTCAAAACCAAACCTGAGAATAATGACTAACACATGACTAACCAACTGAATAATGAATTAACAAGACAATGACCAAGATTCTCTCAACAGAGTCTCAAGGGGGTATACCATAGTACTATTCATTGAAAAGCTAGGCCGCCCAACGGTTAATGATTTTGACAAGTCATAGACACACCGATTAACATAAAGCAAACACACATGAGAATTTCATTAAGTATAAGAAATTGAAACTTGATTAATATATAGGTACATGAGTCACCCCAGAATAGTAAAACAGTAAAAAGGGGAAAGATATACTCACAGTTTGCGAAAGCGATCAAAATCCACTTAAGCGGTCGTGAGCTAAGTAATGGGAATTCCGAAGAATCCAACCTATAATGTATGAGAGTACTAATAAGGAAGTGTCTAAGAGTCTAAGGTAACTAGGGTCTAAGGCATTAGGGTTTGCTAAGTCGATTTGGGGTATTAGAGTTTTTACGATAAGTCGAATTAAGATAAAAGTTGTATATTAAAATAATATATCAAAGTTTGTAAATATGGTTTAGGTAATATAAATATTACCAATTTAATATTTAGACACAATTTATGTGTGAATAATTAAAACAAAAATAATTTAGTTAATTACTTTAGCTAATTATTGTAAATAAATACAATAATCATAATTATTGAAATAAATAATTATGAGTTACACAAAGGTCCAACAATGATAATAAAGACTTTCAAACATATGAACATTTTCTATTTTATAGGAAAAGTATTTATAAAATAGATGTCTAGATAAGATAAATAAATCAATGTTTAATTATGTCTATTTAAACATAAATAAGACTAATAATACCAGACATGATCCAAAAATGCTATTTTTATAGAAAATAGACGCTTTCTGATGTAAACAAGTAAAAATAATTTTCTCATAATTTTTATAAACTTATTTATATCTAAAACTGATTTAATAAGATTAGATCATGTTTAATTGATTAAAAATAGGAAAATTAATAAAAATAAAGGTTTTCTGAACCAATAATTTTTAATTAAGATCATGATGATTAGAAATAATTTATCAAAAATTTTGAGATAAAAATCATTAAAAATGAATTTTTAATCAATTAATTATGATTAAAACAATTTAAATTAATTAAATCATGAAAATAAATATTTTTCAGAAAACTAAAAATATGACAATTTTCTATGAAGTATCAAGAAGCTAGACCTAAATTTTTATAATTTTTGGAGCAAAAACGAATTTATTATGAATATTCTAAGATATTTATGTATTATATATAAATAATCAAATAAATGTAAATAAAGGAGGAAATGCTGAAAAAATAAAAAGGAAGGAAAGTGGTGGTGCAAGGGTTCGAACCCATCCCCTTTTCTGTCACAAGCAACCCTACAACCACTACTCCACTTGACTAGTTTGTTAATTAGTTTTGAAAAACAAGTTATAAGAATATTAATCAATAATACATCTTCTTCCCCAATTAGACTAAACCAAGAACCCTAACCCTAGGTTTTTCAATAATCCGATTTCAACAAGATGAGACCAAGAAATCATAGGGCTTTGATTAAACAAGGGCCGAATAACATGAATCAAGCAAGAATTGGAACTTACAAACATGAAAAAGGCTCCAAAATGAAGGTGAAAGGGCCGCGCTTTAACTCACGATTAAAGGGTCTTCCTGTTGTGATTTGTATGTTTTAAGAGTGGGTTTCTGTTGTTAAAAGATTTGGAAGAGTAATGGATCAAAGTTTATAGGCATAAGTGGTGTAAAACAGTCGATTTAAGTAGGTTTTTAAAACCCATCGGTTACACTCAATCGAACTCAATAAAGACACCATGACACGCGATTAAATGCTCAGTTAAAGGGTGGAAAACGTTGGGTTAATGTAGAGAAACGTTTAGGAATCATTTGAGGGGACTAACACTCATTAAAAATGAGTATTAATTGTCGCCGGAAAAGGACTCCGGCCGCCGGAGCTGTTGGCCGGAAACGAGGGTCAAGGGGGAAGGGGGGAAAACAGATTTGAAACTTTAAGGGTTTGGCAGATTTGGTCCCTCTGTTAGTTTGGTTAAGTTTAATGTGATTTTTAGTTAAGTTTCTTTCATAAAACACTAACCAAGTTAGCTAACTTAACTCCAAATGTTTTTTAAACCTTATGAAACTTAATCTTTTAAATTAATATTTAATAATTTTTTTTAAAATGAATAATAAAAAGAAATTGATATTTCTCAAAACTTTTGTTAAACTTTTCACGTTTAAATTAAAGATTTAAAAGTAACTCACGTTTCAATAGATTTGAAAACGTTGAAAAGTATAGGGACTAAATTTATCAATTGATTTAAAGATGGAGGTGACGGATGTCACATCAGTCTTGCATCATTTCCCTAGTCAAAGATCACAAGTCAAAGATCCATATTACCAGCCTCTACATAAGCCACAAGTTATGCTTATTTCCATTTTTTACTTTGTATCTTAGCCTATAAATTGAAAAGGCATAATCAGTTGTATTCATTCAGAAATAAACACAATAATAATAAGAAACATTCTCAATCTTCAATATTCTCTAATCCTCTCCAATCATCAAACCAATTCAGTATCAATGTAGCCCTCATGACCATCAGAATTGCTAAACTGCTGTTTTTTTATACCATGTTCTTGTTCATGCATGAAATCAATACTTTTAACTAAACAGGGTCAATTATCAATAAATAAATGAATAAGTAGCTAAAATATATATGCAATATGTTTAATAATACCATATTACCAGGTCAAAATTGAAATAAATGTTTCTGATTTATTGATTGCAGGTTGGAAAATTGTTGCAGACTAGCAGCCTTAATGTTCTTGTTCTTCCTGTTCGACAGCAGCCTTCATGATCTTATTAGGTCAATGGTGGCTTTATAAGTTTATATTAGAGTATGTAAATCTGTTAGGGGTAAGCTATTAGTTGTCGCTGCTGTTAATTGTAATATAACAGGCTTATAGGCCCATGATTTGGCGCCTTAAATCTTTCCAGTTAGTTATTTCATAACTTCTTTCGGTCCATCGGGTTTGTCTTGGTTTTATTCGGGTCCTGGACCGACCCGACCCGAGAACCGGTTGGAACTGATCTAATGGATCGATAACAGAACCTACCTCTCAGACTCGGGCCGGTTTTATTGAAATTTCGGGTCGGGCCTCGGTTTTTTTTTCGATCAGGGCCAATTCTGCTCACCCCTACATTTTACCATAAAAAAACAAATAAAACATGGATACAAGCTTTTAGTTATGCACATTTTCATCATTTTAAACATTTTATTAAAAGATTCAGTTACTCTGCGAAACACCAAAATATTTTAACATGTTATATTCTTCTAAAAATTGGTTTTAATAAAAAAAAAGTCGATGTTTAGCAGCTAATAAGGCAAAGTGAAGATTAGTTTGTCTTTTATGTTTATTAATTGTTATTAAATCATTAGTTTAAATTGATAAACTCGAAGTTTTTTTTTTGGAAGGTGTACTTCAGCGGTGAAACCAATCGACAGACAACCCCTCAATCCGAGTTCGAATCACTACCCACGCACCAGTGTCCACTTTGAAGTTATCTCAAACCGTTACAGGGAAGTTTTTCGTGGTGTGCAGGATTCGAACTCAAGATCAAGCCCGAACGGGAACCCTCCGAAGAAGTAAACCCTCACACCTCAAAGTAAGAATTAAAATAGATTATTGAAATTTTAAGGTTTCACTAATTTTTTAGTGTGTTATGAACGACATTATCCAAAAACTGTCACATAAACTTATTAATTTGTTCTTTCAATTAGTAAATTTATTCATTGTATCTTTTTATATTATTGCAAAAACTGTCACATTATCCAAAAACGGTCACAAAAATTGGGTGAAGTTTTTGGTTTGTCCCCTAGTCAGATGGCAGTTATTAAATGCTTGCAAGGCCCTCATGCTCAAGATTTCTTAACTGTTATCCCGATCGAAGGTCTAGCCAAAGCATGTCCGCTATTAAATACATGGTCATTCTTAAATATCGTTTGATGATCCCCATGTACTAGGAGGATGAAATCTGTCCGATTTGCCGTAAGGCCTGCCTGGATGAACACGGGGAACATGTGGTTCATTGTAAAGAGTTACCCGGGTTCAAATATCGGCATGATTAGGTTCGAGATGTCATGTGGGACATTTTAAGACGGGCTGAGATTTAAGACAAAAAGGAGGCCCTTGTGAACTTCCTCTCGGATCCCACAAAAGGGAGATCCACCCTGCGTCCAGCAGATCTCCTTATCTTTGGGTGGGCCGGGGGGAAGCATGCTTGTGTTGACCTGACAGGTGTAGCTCCTCTAGTTGGGTTGAGGGATAGTGGGTTTGTAGCTGGGCAAGCGATGCGAAAAATGGAGGCGAAGAAAGTGGAAAAGCATGTTAAAGCCTGTGAGAGAACCAACATGTTTTCGTACCCCTGGCTTTTGATACCTTTGCTCATTAGCACTGGAGGCTACCCGTTTCCTGACCAAGGTCCATCGAATTATTCATAGTAGTGTCTCGGCTCTGGGTGGGCAAAATTACATTTTTAGTAGATTAGGGTTTGTCATTCAGAAATGGGTGACGGCGCAGCTTGTTGCTCGCCTACCCACTAACTTGATGTAATTTTTCTCTGTCATGAAATGAAAAATATAATGTCATATTATTGCCCGTAAATATATAAATGGGTCTCATATTCAAAATTCGTATTTCATTAATAGTTTGTTTAGTTTTACTTACCTGAAAACAATTAAAATTATCATATTACCTACTAAATTTGATCAACATAAAAGCTAAACAAAACATTACTTAAGTTTACTTACTATAAGATATAATAAATATCAACAAAATATTATACAAATGTTTTGAAATTATACAAACTATTGTTCGTGATGTTATGAATTAATATATAGAGTTAAATGCCAATTTCGTTCCTGAGGTTTGGTTCAGTTTGTCACTCCAGTACAAAAGGTTTTTTTTTTTTTTTTGCAATTCCTTACATGAGGTTTGGATTTTTTTTGCCAAATTCGTCATTTTCACTAACTGGGTTTATTTTTTCTGTTAACTCAAGGGTATTATAGTCATTTACCTATTTATTTTTGTTTTTAAATTTTTAACTCTCTTTTATATGTACAATTTAAAAATAAAACCTCTTGGTAAAGAGAGAGAGAGAGAGAGAGAGAGAGAGAGAGAGAGAGAGAGAGAGAGAGAGAGAGAGAGAGAGAGAGAGAGAGAGAGAGAGGAGAGAGAGAGAGAGAGAGAGAGAGAGAGAGAGAGAGAGAGAGAGAGAGAGAGAGGTGAACGAGGAAGGAGAAAGAGACCGGAGGTCTCCACCTCCGGCGATGGCTCCGGCAACCGGCCGAACCCCTCAACCAACACCCCCACCCCCGCCGCCTTACTGTTTATTATTAGAGAGAGAGAGAGAGAGAGAGAGAGAGAGAGAGAGAGAGAGAGAGAGGAGATCGAGCAGAGGAGAGAGAGAAAGAGACGGGAGACAGATCAGAGGAGAAAGAAGACGCCGGAGAGGGAGTAGAAGAGGAGGAATCCGACGGCGGCGCTGTCTTTGTCAGTTAATCGTCATCAAGGCAAGGTAATTAAGGTAGGATTTGATACTGCTCTGTCCATTGTTTGTTGATCGATTTATTTAGGGTTTTGAAATTGGGAGTGATGGTTATTAGGAGGAGATGGTGCGACAGTGGTTAAAGTGGTGGAAGTGGTGGTTATGAGGAGGAGGTGGTGCAGTGGTGGAAGTGGTGGTTATGAGGAGGAGGGTGGTGGTGGTGGAAGTGGTGGTTATGAGGAGGAGATGGTGCGATAGTGGTGGGTTTAAGGTGGTGGGTTTAAGGAGGAGGTGGTGCAGTGGTGGTATGTTTAAGGAGGAGGTGGTGTAGCGATGGTGGATTTAGGGTGGAGGTAGTGTGGTTGATCCAGTGGTAATATGGTGGTGTTGGGTTGATTGTGACATGGTGGTGGTTGTGTTTAAAAGGGGAGAAGAAGAAGATGAGTGATGATTTTACCCTATAGTCCTTTATTAAAGTGGGAAAAAGACAACACTACCCCTGACATTAACGAGTTTTTTTTAATTGGGTTAGTGAAAAGGACGAATTTGGCAAAAAAAAATCCAAACCTCAGGTAAGGAATTGCAAAAAAAAAAATAAAAAAAAAAAAATAAAAATAAAAACTTTTTTACTGGAGTGGCAAACTGGATCAAACATTAGGGACGAAATTGACATTTAACTCTAATATATATAATAATATAAGAATAATAAAACATGTATAAATTATAATCAGTATTTTTTATTTATTTAATATTGAAGGAATCAAACGGGTGAGACCATCCTTGCCAGTTGGTACGATGACCAGTTTGTGTTCGTGTAGAAATCACTACAAATAATACGTCCACATGAGTCACATCACATGCTACATGTCACTCACTTTATTACTTTGTAAATATTATTAACTAGATCTTCCGCGTTACGTGCCGGGACCTTGATATCTGGCCGTGACACTTTATTTATATTTACTTGTAATTGGTGTTAGCTCCGTTTTGTTCGTTCATCTATGTTAAGTTACATTCATTTATTTACGTCCGTGAACAGTTCGTTTATAACTAACGGTGAACAAATACCAACGAACATGAACCTGTACATTCAGACATGACACGAAAACCAGGTTCGTTTTTTTTTTTTTTTTTTTTTTTTGAAAAATAGAAAACCCGGTTCGTTTAATTGTTCGTGTTTGATCGTTTGTTTAGTAAAACTTAAATGAACAAACAGAAACATTACTCGTTCGTGTTCCATTGGTTCATTTACAAGCCAAGTGAAACAACGGGTGTAATTTCAATTTCATTTAACTTACTAGTATCTTGATTGGTTTGAATGTTTACGTGTATTTTTTCATACCACTTTAAAACTATATAATTTTAAATTGCCTTATAAAGTGAAAATTTTAAATTGCCTTATAAAGTGAAACAACAATGTAAGCATCCATCGCCACCAATTGCAATTGCAAATGCAGATCCAGTGATTGCAGGTGCTATAAACTCGTTATAAATTAGATATTGGGATGCGTAAAATGGGGTGTCATCCAGTTGGATCCTTCATAGATTTCATAATTGTTATTCCCCACCACCAACGCGTTCTGGTACCTCCACTAGAACCTTCCTTCAATCACCTTTCAACTCATATGTTTGGGTTATCACCCGCGTCTTCCGGTGCTTACAAAACATAAACATAGATAAAAGTAAGCAAATTGTGACCGCGGCAATTTATGTGACAATATAAAAAAAACATGTCATGGTGGTGTATTCAAAAGTCACGAAAAACTATTGGTTCAGCCCGTTACGACATTGACACTCGTCGTATATCTAATATCTATATCTATATCTATATCTATACTATATTATAAAGCATTTGACAAGGACTTCTTAAAATTTAAGAAGTACAAATTAATTTGCTTATGGTACCACACACAATGCACATAATAATTATGTTTTGAGGGCAAATTAGTCTTTAAAACACCATATTTAATCTAAATGAATTCAAGAGTCAATAGATATTTATGATAGCTAATGACATTTATTTCTACAAATACTTTGAACATATGAAATATAAAACATATAACAAACAATTTATAATGTTACATGTTTTGTTGTAATCTTTTATATAGAATTAGATAGTTTATAAAACTTTGAATAATTTGACATCATGAGAGCTTACCCTACTAAACAACGTAAAGTTGAACCATTCATAGGATAAGGTGGTTTTATATTTTTCTATAAATCATTTTATATGACATAGGTCAAACTTATTTTTTTTATAATATTATCTTGTGTTTAGAAGAAAGAGAAATAAGAAGTTCCTTTATTGATTCTATTTTTTATATACGTTTCAATGTAAACTTCGTTTAAAATAGACTTGCGTGTGATAATGTACAAATCATCTAAACAAAGGCGAACAAGTCGTTTCATTTTTTTTTAGTTTGTTATATCTTTTCTATGTGGATTTGTTACGGTTTCGATTTGACTTTTTCTATGATAATTTTTAACTTTTTTAATATGGCGAGTAAACTTGCCGCCATGCATTTGTGTGATTCAACATTTTTTTAATTTATTTTTGTTGTTTAAACGGTTCCGCCACAACGCGCGGGTTTCCCACTAGTAACTATAAAAAGAGTTAATTGTCAAAATGGTCCATGAGGTTTGGCCCAAATTGCTTGTTTGGTCACAAAATGAATTTTTTGCCAAAATCACCCCTCACAGATCAAAAATTGCCAAAATGGTCAATATTTAATTGAGTATTGAAAGTCAGTTAAGTCTCAGGGGCAATTTCGTCCTTTATGTCATCAGGGGCCAAAATGGCAATCAAGGGAAATTTATAAAAAAATAAAATTCAAAAAGTTTTTTCGAACACGTTTTTTTTTCGAACATTTTTTTTTCGAACTCGTTTTTTTCGAACTTAAAGTTCAGGATCTGTGAGGGGTGATTTTGGCAAAAAAAATTAATTTTGTGACCAAACAAACAATTTAAGCCAAACCTCAGGGACCATTTTGGCAATTAACTCCTATAAAAACAAAGGCCTTCAGCGGGTTTTGAATGTAAATAATATAACATACTTATGACGGTACATATGAAATTTAGACAAACTTAAAGTTCAGGGTCTAAATAATAATTACAAAAAGTGTAATTGAAAGTAATAAAAGTTAGTGGTCTAAACACTAAATATAATAAAGTGTAAGGGCATATAATGAAAAATTAAAAAAATAAAACCTTAATTAAGTTTAAGGACTAAATATGTTATTACCAAAACAGGGGGCGTATATAAATTTATTAAAGATAAAGGGGTGTAAAAAAACCATGCATTAATATATATATATATATATATATATATATGGGAAAGTTAATTTGAGAACACCTATATATATATAAACCTCGCTACTGTTCCTAAGACACCCAAGATTGTTTATATAATTAAACTAGTAATTTTATCCGTCGCGTAATGCGGTGGCATCGAAGCTTAAATTAACTCAGATTTATATCGTCTATCGAAAACTTATTATATTTTACCCAACTCATTTACGAAAAAAATTTACATCAAAACATATACCAACTAAAATGTAGATAAAAATAAGCATGAGAAATGTATTATATTTTACTTGACTCATTTTCGAAAAAAAAAACTATGTCGTAACGTAAACGTACTTAATTTATACCAATGAATACATAAAAATAAGCATGTAAAAAAATAATGATTTTTTAAGTTAAAGAATGGTTAAACTGAAAGTTTAGAAACTTGATAGGTCAAAATGCCATTTTATAGATATGAAATCCGTCCTTTTTATTTTAACACCAGTACAACTTTAGTCTGTAAGTATACAATTACAAAGTCAATTCTTATACTCTCTGTTTATTTTCAAACTATGAATTATTTTAAGCATTTCGTATCTTTCTAATGCAAATATTTATAATCTAATTATACATATAAGCAATTATTTAAAGGTTTAAGACTTAACATTGATGAAAACTTATAAAAATGTACGTGAATGCTATTTTTTTTAAATATTTAAAGTTTAGCGAAGGGATCATGTTAAGTCCTATTAGACATTTAAATAATACTATTGAGGTTGGTGGTCCAATGGCAAGGAAAACCCTTTTAATACACTAAAAGTATGAGGTCTTAGGTTCAAGTCTCACAAAGAGCAAGAAATTCTCCTTAAAAAAAAGTTTAAAAATACTTTAACGTTTAAAATTTCACATCATCTCCTTCCCAGCCCCAATCCCGTTTTTCTGGCGGGTATGGTCGCTGGCGGCAACCACATTCCGGCCAAAGTTGAAACCTTCATTTTAATCATTTTAATTGAGTGTTAATGCAATATTGTGTTTTCTCCATCATAAACAACCGTTTCCACTTTAATTACTCATCATAATTATTCGTTAACCAATGGTTTTTGATTGGTTATGTGTAACCGTCGAGTTACTCCGGCAATTAATAAAAAACTCGTTCGAAACGTTAGCATTTCCTATTCATTCTATAAACTAACCATTCTGAATCATTTCCAATCCTTTAACCATCTTAAACCCACAATAAAAGCTTCTTAATCACGTCCAGAAAGTCTGCAAATTTGCGATCCATGTCTTGACTTTATTTCGCTCGTTTCGTCTCAGAACGATTGTGTAAGTGCAAAATCTTTATGGCGTTTTAATCTTTATTTAGTGCTCTTTGAAAGCCCCATAGTTTTGGGTTATGATTTGGGGAAGAAGATGAAGTTGGAATCACGGTTTTTATATTTTATTTTTCTAAATAATATGAAAAGTTGTCTTTTGGTGGAGTGGTTTTGTGTGATTGGATATTTGTTTGGAAAGAACTCGGGTTCGAGTCTAAGTGACCACGGGTCTCTGACACCTTATTCTTTTTCTTTTATTTGGATTTCTATCGTAGTTATATTGGTTTGTGTGAGAAGCGTAGGAAGGATTAAAAATTGATATGTATGCATATTTTTTTGACGTATTCATGATGTTTTGGATTGTTTTGCTTAAAAAAACACCAAACATAACAAATTAATAACCGAAAACAATGTATTTTAAGTAGAGTGTTTTAAGTAATTACTATGGTGTTTTAAGTAGAGTGTTTAAAGTAATTAGTAGGGTGTTTTATCTGTAATTTAAAGTTAATGACTATAATACATTGGATTGTGTTTTAAATTTTTGTATATTGTTGTGTTAAGTGTTTTTCAAGCCAAAACAACCTAATACATCATTTCAAAATAAAAAAAAACATGATGCCTACATGTCAATTCTTAATCCTTCTCACACTTCTCACGAAATATGTCTTTTGTACAGGAACCTAAACCTATATATATATATATATATATATATATATATATATATATATATATATATATATATATATATATATATATAATATGTTTGAGTATGTACAAGAAACCCTTCTTAGATAGTAAACCTTAGAAACCCAACATGTGGCTACAATCAAGCCACATCATCACAATCAAAAACAAATTTAATAATAACATAAGGGTAGTGAGGTAATTTTACCTTTAGCATCTTTTTTAAAACCCCTAGGAAGTCTCCATCAAGTACAAAAGAAGGTCTCATTTCACGCCCCCCTATGCCTGTACCTGACCAACTTTTTTACCAACCCACACCCACACCATTACCCATGAAGGGCAAGGATTAAATAAAAACCCTCCTATTTTGAAGAAACCCATTAAACCCTATATCAACCATTGATCAATCTAGATCAATGGTGTGGATCAAATGCTTAATATTATAATTGATTTATTAAGATGACAAAAAAAAGGGCACAACGGTCAAATGCCATTTTCTGAAAAGCAGATATGACAGTGTGGACCCCACACATGTCACATCATCTCTCTCATACTTTTGTGACCATGGTCCTAAATCTGTCAGCACGTCATCTTACATATGTAACATATGCAGTGTTGCGTACGTTAAAATTGCACAGATTGTATATAATCAATTAAAAACTTTATAGATCAAAAAACATTCAAATGTACACAAGAAATGTTTCTTACAAAGTGCTAAAACAAACAAAACGGTCATTACAAATCGACAAAATGTTAAAAAAAACTATCATAAATAAAAAAAATTGTCTACACTTCATTCTTGATAATCATCTTCATCTTTAATGCAAAAAAAATATGCTCACCTGCAAAAATAAAACAAAATTAATCAATTTACATGAAAAAATCAAAACTTTGTATCTAGTAAAAAAACAGAAACTAATGTATACCAACTTAGTGGTGCTGTTACATACGAAACATACGCAAACATAGATTTCATCCCATGATCAATGACATTCCATTCAAGAATTTTTTTCCCAATTCTTCCTCTATAATATGCAATATTACATTCTTGATAAGGTGCAAAAAAACACGAGTGTTACATGTGTAACAGGATTTTTTTTCTGGAAACACAGACAAACTTTTGTAGTCTGCACCCAGCATACATTTTTTACTGAATTACAAGCAACCTTTGACTGCAAAACAGATACGCTACACACGAAACATCCTACCTTAACACAGAAAAAAACACCCTAAGTAAATTCACAAAGATGATACGACCATATAGACGAGAAAAACACCCTAACTAAACACAGAGAAAACACAAATAACAACATTCTGAAAAGTCATTCTTAAAACAAATAACAACACATTTTCTGTCTTTAGTTATAGATAAGCCTATATGAGAAAACACAAAAACAGACATATTCTGTAAAAAAGACATAGGTAACATAAAAAAAACTCATACATGAGAAAACAAAAAAAAAATAGACAGACATGGTGCAAAAACACACGAGTGTTACATGTGTAACAGGAAAAACACAGACAAAACTTTTGTAGTCTGCAGTAAACATAGAACAGAATTTGATACGCTAGAAAATATAGAACAGAATTTGACTGCAAAAAACAGATATGCTACACACGTAACAGCCTAACTAAACACAAAGATTATACGAAAATATAGACGGTAAAAACACCCTAACTAAACACAAGGATACTACGAACATAAAACACAAAACGAAAAATCATTTTCGATGTTTAACATAATAAACACCCCTAAGTAAAATCACAGAGATGATACGAACATATAGACGAGAAAAACCCCCTAACTAAACACAGAGAAAACACAAAATAACAACATTCCGAAAAGTCATTCTGAAAACAAATAACAACACATTTTCTGTCTTTAGTTATAGATAAGACTATATGAGAAAACACAAAAACAAACATTTTCTGTAAAAAAAGACATAGGTAACATAAAAAAAACTCATACATGAGAAAAAAAAAATAGACAGACATGGTGCAAAAACACATGAGTGTTACATGTGTAACAGGAAAAACACAGACAACTTTTGTAGTCTGCAGTAAACATAGAACAGAATTTGATACGCTAGAAAACATAGAACAGAATTTGACTGCAAAAAACAGATATGCTACACACGTAACAGCCTAACTAAACACAAAGATTATACGAAAATATAGACGATAAAAACACCCTAACTAAACACAAAGATACTACGAACTCAAAAACCGAACCATTGGATATAAATTATTATTGTCAAGGGTACGTTACTTCACCAGGCCAATACGCGATACGAACCCAATCCCGCACCCATCGAACCTGGTTAGTCACCACTAGGACATGACACATGTCTGCTGCCTTGTTTACAACCGTTACTTTTAAGACTTTCCACCTATCTTCTATAGAACACTCATCCAACCACAACTTTGACACCCCTCCTTATCTCCTGCTCACACACACATACAATCTATACATATATCCACTCCTCTTCACCTTATCTTTGTTTCTTTCATTAACAATAAAACACACACTCCAAATCTAGAGAGAGAGAGACGATACAGAGAAAGTGGGAGCCGAGAGGAAAAGTAACCGGAGAAGGTGGGAAGCGGAGGAGAGAGAAGGGAGAAAAGGAACCGGTGGTAGCTCCATCAGCGGTGGTGTGTCGTCTCTGTGACGGATTCGTTTTTAAACCGGGGTAACTCACTAATCCCTTTCCCCCGATAATAGCTATGGTGGTTGAAGTGACGGTTCATGTAATGGGTTATTGTTGAGATGTTGGATAGCGGTGGTTACGGTGGGTGGTCAGACGGCAAGCGACGGTGGTGGTGACTGAGGATTGGTGACGGTTGGTGTTAGGGTTCCGATTAGGGTTCCGAGCAACCAGGTATAAAATATCCTTGATTCTTGATAACGTCTGCATCATGAAACTGATTGTGTTCTCTTGGTTTGGTGGATCTGAATGGAAAGTGTGTTGGATGGATTATTATTATTATTATTATTATTATTATTATTATTATTATTATTATTATTATTATTATTATTATTATTGGGTTGAAGAAACTGAGATTAAAATTGGTGGTGGTGGTGGTGCCTATATTAATCTGGATGGAGAAGTTGAAAGAGAGATGGAGAGAGAATGTGTGTGGGTTGTTTATATAGGAGGGAGAGACAAAAGATTCAAACTAGTAAAAAAGGGGGAAATGTAAATTTACTAGTTTACCCTTTTTAATTAAAATAATAGAGGGTGTTGTGGATGAATCTAGACCACAAGATGGGTTTGTGGGGGTTTCTTCATTTTGGGAGGTTTTTTGTATATACTTAGCCTACCCATGAAAACCTAAAAGATAAAATCATCTCATCTTTATCTTTTTCTCATTTTCTTTTCTCCCATGGATTTTAACATCCAAGATCCACCTTCAAACATGTTTCCCTCATTTTCATCTCCTCCACGCGGTGTGATTCTTAATAACTTTGCAGTCGATGTCACTGTAGCAGGGTTGTAGATGAAACAACTCATTCACAGTTTTTTTTTCGTTTTTTTCTCATTTTTTTTTCATATACATGATGTGGTTACCGATTTGTTACACGTATGTCTGCATATACAGAGTTCGGAGATGGAGAGCCGTCGTCGGTTGCTTTTGACAGTTCTTCACAAGCTGAAGTTGAAGGTAAATTTTTTATGTATTTTTTTACGTATTTGAGTAGTGTTTTTTTACCTAAGTTTCGTCTCTTCTTTTTCTGTTTATGGTATATGTTCAGCATTTTTCTCCAAAATCACAGTTTTTATCCGAGGATTATGTTATTGTAACATAATTTTGTGTTTTGGATATATGCACTCCATGTGTTTGATGAAATGCCTGACTGGGTTAACATGTGTTACCTCTGTTAGTATGTTAGAAGTTAATGGTGATTGTATGTAAGCTAGTTATAAGGTCTTTTGTGTTTTAGATATGGACGTCCATTTTAAAGTTAATGATGAATGTATGGAAGGTAGTTATAATGCCTTTTGTGATAAATCACTTTTTTACGTCACTAGGCAAATGACGATTTTGTAGTACGCGTTAAATCAGTGTTGTTAAGTCACGATCACACATTATGATTTTGTAACGCATGTTAACCTGGTGTTTAGAAAATTAGGGTTCTATGTGTATGGTCAACAAGCTAGTCAAATGAGGTGGTAACACATGTTAAGATATAATGTGTGATTGGTGTTTTGCTTCTGGTATAATTTTGGTATTTTACACCCCGTTAAACAATACAACGTATGTTTTTTTTGTACCACAATTGTGTTTGATAACACATGTTCACATTTGGGCCTCGACTAACATGTGTTACTCCTGTTTAGTATGTTAGACGATGACTTGGTCACACCGGTTAATATCTCATCTATTGTTTTGCAGTTGATAACGAAGACCCCCACTGGTTAACATATGTTAACAAAACGAAGTTGAAGGAAGCCGAGAAAAATATGTAGAAAAACTTTTTAATAACGTTTTCTTTTTTGTACTCAATGTATAGAGTTACTAGATTTATTTTGTTAAAGTGGTTAATAGTTTGTAATGATACTTTGTAATAACGTGTGTTAATCGTTTGTGTGCTTTATTTCTCAGTAAACTTATGATGTGAAAACTATAGGGGGTAAGCAAGACAAAAAAAGGCTGACAAAATAAACATAAGTTTAACATATGTTACCAAATAACACATGTTAACCTCTTATGCAACATTAACATATGTTAACCTTCCATGCAGTTCATTTGAATGTCATGGGTAGGTTTTTGTGTGGTTCAATAGTTTGTAATGATACTTTGTAATAACGTGTGTTAATAGTTTGTTAATACAACAAGGGTAACACTTGTTATCACACCTTACAAACACACCTAGTGTTACTCTTTTTTGTTGGTAGGGGTTTAAAGGTTTTTACCAGGTTAACACATGTTACCATATTTGCATACACAAGGATAACACATGTTATTACACATCTCAAACAGACATAGTATTTTACTCTTTTGTTTAACTTAACACATGTTAGCTTACGACCACGACAATAACACGTGTTAACAGAAATTATAACGGTGTTTTTTGTGCTGATTCCCACAGGTTAAGTTTAACAGAAGTGATAACACAGCTGTTTGTTCTTGTACGGCTTTCATATGAACTGGGTATCTATGTCGCCATGTTTTTTGCGTCTAGCAGTTACTTAGTGCATATGATCTTTTTAAAGCCTTTGTTATGTATAAGTTAAACTATGTGACGCCTATGGCGTCCCTTCTGGAATCTAGGCTGTATGTGGTTGCGTAAATTGCTGCTTTGTATTATCATGTTAACAGTTGTTAGTCATTGCCAAAACTGACAAGAACTTATTTTTCGATAGCCAACTTTGTCACTTATGTCTCAACTAGGGTTTTATATATAACACATGTTATTCATAAGTTAACAGTTGTTAGTCAATTCGAAAAAATGACAATGCTCGTGTAATCCACTTGTCAACGTAGTCAACGTGGTTAACACGTGTTAGTCTATTCCACCATAAACAACTGTTAATACATGTCTAACTCTAATCCACGTGCCAACATAGTCAACAAGGTTAACACGTTTTAATACATATATCAAGCACTACCAACTGTTAATACACGTCTCACTCTAATCACCACAAACGTGGTTTAAAGGTTTTTACCAGGTTAACACATGTTATCATATTTGCATACACAAGGATAACACATGCGATCACACATCTCAAACTGACATAGTATTTTACTCTTTTGTTTAACTTAACACATGTTAGCTTACAACCATAACAATAACACGTGTTAAAAGAAATTATAAAAGTGGTTTTTGTGCTGATGCCTACAGGTTCAGACCAAATATTAAGGACACAACTACAAAGAACATCTATAAAACATAATACATGTTACATATTCTGACAAATAACTTACACATTAAGGACACAACTACAAAGAACTTGTTTAAGGACACAACCACATTAAGGACACAACCACAAAGAACACCTTCAACCCCTTCTTCTCTGTACACACTGGACATCCTCTCTGACCGTCTTCGGTCACCTTCTAACACCGCGGATGAATATCTTCACAATCAAAGCAAAACCCACTTCAATTTTCTTATATAAAAATAATAAAACTGAATAAATGAAAAAAAAAACCGAAATAAAAAACTGGGTTATCACCCAACAAAAACCCAAATCAAGAACACATACATACCTGTTAAAATTGAAGATCATCACCAATTTCGTCGGATCTAAACATTTAAGGTCGTGGGAGGGAGGGAATGATAGAGGAGAGAGGAGATGGAAGATGGAACGGTGGTGGTGGTGGTTGTCCTCCCCATAGTGTGACAACACCCCATAATTAACCATTGAATCAAGAAATGGTTTGTTAAAAACCATCAACTCTAACCCAATATAAAAACTCTTCAAACCACCCACCCTTCATTTGTTTGCTAATAAAACACACTTATAGAAAATAAACTAGAGAGAGAGACATGGTGGGAGGAAATCGTTGGTCTACTGCCACAGTTGCCAGTGAAGACACGGCGGTGGAGCTCCGACCAAGCAACTCGACAACCACACCCAACACTTAATCATCCCACACCCATTCTCCGATTGAAGCAGAGAGAGAGCCCGGGACAGAGGAGAAACAGGCGTAAGAGAGGAAGAGAAACAGGAACAGATCTGAGAGGCAGAGAAGGAATGGAAGCCGGAGTCAGTAGTTTAAGGAGGAGTCTGATCATTTGGGTGATGGCGGCACTGGTCTAGGGTTCCGGTTTGGGGGGTTTTTAGTGATGATGATGGTGATGTAGATTAAGAGGACAAACGACGGTGACCGGTGGGGATTTTTGTCTGTCATGGTGGTTTTATTGTTATTGTGAAAGATTGGGTGAAGGTTGCTTATCTTGGAGAAGATGAAGAGTAGGTTGAATGGAGTTGGAGAAGATAGAGAGGAGAGAGGAGAGAGGGATGATGGTGTTGGGATTAGATATCTGACAAGAAAGGAGAAAAAGAAAGGGTTTTAGATTTCCTATTATACCCTTTTATGTCCTTTTTTACTTTTACTCAACCATTTTATTTAATAAAAAATCAACTTTAAATATGGGCCATTGATCAACCTAAATGAATGGATGTGATGGAGTTTTCAAGGTTTACCATCTAAGGATGGGTTTCCATAATATCCCTTCCCTAAGGTTATATTGGAAACCCTTTTTATAATGAAAACCTTGGAAACTCTATCAAACTCTAACTCCCCAATTTTTTTTCTATGAAAATTTTAGGGTATGTAACATACATGATTTTAAGCATTTTGGGCCAAAAAAATCGAAAAAGCGCCGAGCCATTTTAAAAAAATAAAAATAAAAACCGTCTTCGGGTAAAAAATGGGTAACACGTGTTAGTTTGGCTTAACATGTGTTAGTCGAAAATTTATTTATTTTTTAAAAAAAAAGTGCTCGGCGCTTTTTTTGATTTTTTTTTGTCCCAAAATGCTTAAAATCATGTATATTACATACCCTATTTTTTTCAAAAATAAAAAAAAATTGGAAAGTCAGAGTTTTCACTATAAGAGTGGGTTTTCACATTATCCTTACCCTATATATATATATATATATATATATATATATATATATATATATATATATATATATGTCAAGTTATTTTAACACAGTGTAACAAAAATGAGAAGTTTGAGAAGGATACAAAAAACACAATACATCATGAAATATGACACAATGAGCCACAAAATATAACACAGTGCCAAAATATAGCACAATAGACACAATGAATTGAAAAAAATGACACAATAATGAAAATGACACAATTATACATAAAATACATAATGAAATAACGCATATTTTAAAAAACTACAAGTTAAAACCCCAAAAAACGAAGACCTAAAAACTAACGTCGTAGGGTTCGATAAGACGGTTCCAATGTCGCTTGAATAAGTTCAATCGGAGTTCTTTTGATACCCTTCCTACGACTTTCTATTTTTCTTTCACTGTGTATTTGATCATAACTCTACACACACACACACACATTTATCTAATAATATTTATAGAAAATTCATTTTTGCTTCAAAAATCATGAAAATTTAGGTATAATATCTTCGCACCAAATAGAAAACTATCATATTTTTATTTTATGGAAAACAATTTATTTTCGTATTTTTATTATTTGAAATTGTTTTAATGATAATTAATTTATTAAAAATTTATTTTTAATGATTTTAATCTCAAAAATTTTGGTAAATTATTTCTATGCATAATGAACTAAAATAAAACTATTTGTTCAGAAAATAATTATTTTAATTGGTTTTTATATTTTTTTCATCATTTAAATATGATTTAAATTCATTAAATCTGTTTAAAATACAAATAAATTGAGAAAATTATTGAAAATTTATTTTCACTTTTTCTGATTAGAAAGTATTCATATTTCATAAAAAAATATTATTGTTGGATCATAACTTGTATTTTTAGTCTTATTTATGTTTAATTAGACATAATTAATCATTTATTTATTTATAATATTTAAAATCTGTTTTATAAATATTTTTCTTATAAAACAGAAATGTTCATATGTTTGAAAGTCATAATCGTCATTTGTTTGGACCATTTGTGTAACTCATAATTATTTGTTCAAATATTTATAATTATTGTATTTATTTGCAATTTTAGTTAAAATGATTAACTAAATTATATTGTGTTAATTATTCAAAATATATTCTTATCTGAATATTCAATTGGTAATATTTAGACTATCGTATCATATTCATAGAATTTAATCATATATTATTTGATATACAAATATAATATCAATTTAATTTCTCGCAAAACCCTAATTCCCCAGATCGACCTAGCAAGCCCTAATGACTTAGATCCTAGATACCGTAGACTTTCAAGACATTATATTTATTAAGTATTCTATAAGTTATAGGTTGAATTCCTCGGAATTCCCAGTTCTTTTACTCACAATAACTTAAGTTGGACTTTGTTCGCTTTCACAAACTGTGAGTATACTTATCCCCTTTTTCATTTTTTACACTTTTGGGGTGAAACATGTACACATATACAAACCTGCACATTCACCTACAAATAATCTTTTTAATCATTTACAATTCATATACGTATCTGGTTATCTTCATGCTTTATGCTAGACTTAAACATAGTTTACTTACATTGGTTTCTTGAAATCGTTATCTTGACCTAACTTTAGGTTAGGGTGCTCAAATGCAAGAATGCTCAAATGTTCTAACGATCGAATGCTCAAATGCTCAAATCGACGTAACACATGTTACGGTGCTCAAATCATTTTGAAACATGGTAGGATGCTTTGTGTGAATCATATTTGTTTGACTTTATTATGTTTGTTTACTATGTGTTTACATAATGCCTTGATAGATCTTGACACGTGAGTTGTAAAACATATTCTTTAAACTTATTTTATACGTATACAAACCAAGTATGCTCACCAACATTATTTATGTTGACAAAATTATTTTCATACATGTTTCAGGTTGATTGTTGAGATATTTCATGTAGGACATGTGGACTTAGTAAAGACTTAATCAAGACAACGTGTGGAATGGTATTTGTACTTGAATAAAATATTTACACTTTAGTACCATGAGCTTTTGAACAATTGTCATTACGTGACACTTCGATGTTTCCGCCATCGGTTGAGGTGTTACAATAAGGTTTTTAAAAAGTTGAGGATTGTAAGTGTCAATGTGAGAAGTAGAAGGCGTAAGGCAAAATATATATATATATATATATATATATATATATATATATAGTGTAACTAACTCTTCAAAAAATGTTATATATAATAATATGATAATGGTACTACATATTTTAACTCTTAAATCATATTTTATAAATACTTAGAACTCATAAATAATTCGCTCTTTTTTTAACGGTAAAACATCTGTATACATATAGCCTAATAAAAAACGGAAACACGGAGAACAAAACAAACCGACCCGAAACTAACCAACACACACCGAATACAAGCACAAAAAAAACAACTGAATATTGAAAGGCTCATGAGGTGCTTCCACTTGATTTCTGGTCTAAAGATAAACTTCAAGAAGACGAGCTTATTTGGGATTGGGGTGCAAGAAGGCTTGGTGGAAAGCATGGCAGATTCAATTCGATGCAATGTTGGTAAGTTCCCGTGTCGGTACTTGGGTTTGATGCTCGGGGCTAACATGAACCTCATCAGAAACTGGTCCGGGGTGGTAGATTGTTTCAAATCAAGACTCTCCAAATGGAAGGCTAAAAACTTGTCGTTTGGCGATCGGGTTATTATGTTGAAATCAATCCTAAATAGCCTCCCCCTCTATTTCTTCTCGCTATACAAGGCACCGAAGGGCATAATAGACTCACTTGAAGCTTTAAGACGAAGATTCTTTTGGGGTAGAGATGAACAAAAGGCCAAGACAAACTGGATATGTTAGGAACGGGTAATCGGATCAAATGATAAAGGAGGCCTCGGTCTTGGGTCTTTAAACGACATGAACATAGCACTCTTGATGAAGTGGTGGTGGAGATGGAAAGTGGAAGACTCGGCTCTCTGGGTCATGGTGGTTTCGGCCGTCCACAAGCAGCATGGGGCATGGTCACTGATGCCGATTAAGGCTGGACTATCCAGTGTTTGGTGTAATATTAACAGGATTGAACAAACGTTAATGGATAGAAACATAAACATCCGGGTATTGATGAAAGTTGAGATCAAGGAAGGGGTGAAGGCTCATTTTTGGCTCGATTCATGGGCTGACTGTGGTCCGCTCTTATACAGTCTGTAGCGAAAAGAATTATAAGCTGGGACTGGAGGAGGCTGCCGTCATCGCTCGCTGAATTACAAGAACAGGCTGATCTGGTGGCCTTAAGCTCCTCAGTTCAGCCAAGCGAGGGAAGGGATAGATGGGTTTGGCAAGGGACATCCGATGGCAGCTTTACTGTAGCGTCTTGCAGGAAGTTGTTAACACAGTATGCGGTCCCTTTCGCCTCGTTTGACTGGATAAAACATGTACCAAAGAAGGTTAGTATATTTGCGTGGCGAGCCAAGCAAAACAGGCTCCCAAAGTTATTGGGGCTGCAGAAAAGAAAGATACTCCACGGACTAGCTATATGCAGATTATGCGGCTGTTCGGACGAAGATTCGGAGCACTTATTAACGTCCTACTATATCACGACTGTCATTCTTGAAAAGGTGTCGGCTTGGTGCAACATCCCTCAAGTGTTCGTGTTCAGCGTTCGTGATCTACTAAATGTATACAAGACAATGACCATGCAGGGTAATAAACGGAAATGGGTCAGATTGATTTTGGTAGGGGCGGCTTGGGCTATATGGAAGGCACGGAACGGGCTCATATTCTTTGGTAAAAAGGTTTGTCCTCAAAGTGTCTTTGCAGAAATTCAATCAACGACTTACCTTTGGGTGAAGAGCAAGTGCAACCGAAGCAACTGGACGTGGGAGGATTGGGTCTCTTTCAATGTACCGATCACATAGGGACCTTCTTTTCTAGGTTTGATGTAATTTTGGTGATGATCTGGTGTGTATGGTCTAGTGTCTTACTAGCCTTGTATGTAAACTAGTTTCTTGGTGATGAATGAAAGAAGTTTGCCGATAAAAAAAAAAAAAAACAAAAACAAAAACAACTGAAAGCTACAACTAACAAGGCAATTACTTCGCTAATTATTTGGTGGTTATTGTTTTTAACACCACTAACAAGGCAATTACTTCACTAAATAAAGAGATTAAAAGTCATACAATTGATTAAAAGTCAACTTTGTAAAGGGGTGGCGATGCAACTTGTTATCCGTCTACTTGTGATTCTAGCTCATCAACTTTGTTACACACTCCTCTGTGACTGTATTCGTCTATAAACCAGATCTAAATTTTTTGATTCAATAATCCGAAGATTAAGATTTAAACAAGTTCAATTACAAACTTCCATTTGTTTCATACAAGCACACACAACTCAATATTCAAATTATTGAATTAATATGATCCTTATACACATTCATAAACACATAACACCAGATTCCTTTATACAAATCATATATTTAAACATATACTTTCTTTATATCTAAATGTGAGCTAGCATGAAACATTTTTTTGCTATTCTATCTTATCCAGATGTGACCTTTCATGAAACATTTTTCGCTGTTGTATCTTATCTTCACTGATAGGCTTGTGTCTTTATCTTTTGTCATATCCATTATGTGATATTTTGCTCATGCACATTTTCCCCACCAACATATATTCATGTTCTTGGTGTAAAAGTGTAGAGTGTGTACTCTATGAATAATCTGAAGAAAATATAGACTATTAAGATTGTTACAAGATTATAGACTTATTAGTGTTATTTTATATACCTTTGTAAAGCTTAAAAGTTTATAGATTGTATGTTAGGATTATCTAGTAGTTGCTTACTTGTTTACATTTTAGAAGATTAAAAAAAAAAAAAGGTAAAATGGTTAATGGGATAACCCAGCCCATTTTGGATTGCCCAAGAGCGAAATCATAAATGCTTCTTTGTTAAAAGAAAGAGGCCCAACAGGCTAATACAAAGGGCCGAAGAAGAGTACAACAAAATCCAATAGGTAAAAAAATATATTAATCTTTATTGTTAAAAAAATATTAATCTTTATTTACTTCATCATCAGTCTACCCATGCCTAACGGGGTTCAAAACCGGATTATTCGGTTTTTGGATATCCGAAATTTTGGATTATCCGGTGTTCGGATATCCAAATATTTGGATATCTGATATTCAGATACAGGTTATCGGATATTTCAGATTCAGATTTTTTTGAAAACCCCTACAGTCTTGCCTATGGTTCACGTTCTATTGAAGGATCAAACCAAAAAGTTTTTGAAGTCACGTCCAGTTCACAAGGACTACTTTCCTATATAGTATTGAAGTTTCTTTTTAGGTGCAGCTGTGCAGGTATGTAGGGTTGTAAACAAACCAAACGTTCGGCGAACAGTTTGTGAACTGTTCGGCGGGAAGTTCGTTTGTGTTCGTTCGTTTAATAAATGAACGAACACAAACAAAAAATTCTATTCGTTTAGCTAAACAAACGAACATGAACAGAGGTCGTGTTCGTTCGTTTATGTTCGTGAACGTTCGGTAACGTGTTCGTGTATGTTTTTTTTTGTTCGATAGTTCATTAGGGTTTTTAATTTTTTATATTTAATTTAAGTATTTCAAATTTTCCATTGGTAGATTATTTAACATATATTAGTGTATCACATGTTAATATTTCTTTAACTATTTTGATTAACTGTTATTTTTTTGTGGATTAAACGAGAATTTCAAGTTTAATATGATACATTTGTGTTTTTATAAGACATTATGCGATCGAGATTATGTCACGTATATTTGGGTTATTGGATTAATATATTCTGGGAGGACAATGTTAGTGATGAAAAATGCGAATTTTCAGAATTTAATGTGTTAGTCTGTGCTCGATTTTTTTCAGTAACGCCTATTTGTGTTCATTTGTGTTTGTTTGTGTTCGTTTTTGTCTGACGCCTAAATTTAGCAAATAAAAAATCTCGTTTGGTAAGTGTTCATGAACAGTTCGTGAACACGTTATTTTCTTAACAAACGAACACGAACAAAAAATCTTGTTCAGTAAGTGTTCATGAACAGTTCGCGAACACGTTAATTCCTTAACAAACGAACACGAACAAGGCCTTGTTCGTGTTCGTTTGGTTCGTTTACAGCCCTACAGGTATGTAAATGAGTCGAACTTAAGTTTGTTTAGGCTTAAGATCAACTTGTTTTCTTTGAGCTCAACCATAGCTCATTCCAAGTGTTATTTCTAAAGGTTGAGCTTGGCTCATACATAGTTTTTCAAGCATAAGCTTTGTTCGTTTATGATTTATCAATTATTTTATACACATTTATAGTTTTTTATATACATTTTAATTATTATTTTTACATATAACAATCTTATTTTTATATATAATAATACTTATTATAAATACTATATTTAATATTTTAAGTAAAAGCTATATAACTAAAATGTACCTTTAGACTCACCAACCAACTCAAGCTTAATACGTGAAGTTCAGTGATGGACTTGTTTATTAAACAACCTTATTTAACGCCTCACTTACGGTGTGCACATATAATGTCCCGATTGCTAAGTGTTTTGTGCCTTATGTCTAAGGCTTGATACTAAACCATATCGAGCCGGAGGTCTCACTGGAATCAGCCTCTCTATTCTTAGGTGTAGAGGTAAGACTGTCTACATCTTACCCTGCTTAGACTCTACCTTACTTTGCTTTAGATAGAATTAACTGAGTATAATGATAATGAATTTTAGTCTCCATCTCAAATTTAAGCTTGTTTAAGCTCAACTCCATTCGGAATATTAGCAAGGTAACTTACAAACGTATTACCTCGTTTACACCCCCAATATTCTCTCATAACTTATGATAGTATTTAATCAAACTAGCTATACTAAATAACAAACTAAATAAATAGGATGTGTTTGTTAAAAAAAAAAAACTAAATACGCTTTTCGCAATTCTGGGAACTTTTTAACGAAATAGTGCTTATTCAACTCTCTCAAAATGGAATCTATTCCAAACATATATGTCATGGTTCCTTACTTCAAGAGGGTACAAATATCTAAAAAAAAAAAAAAAAACTCTAGATACTTTTTCAGACATATTGGTTTGCTATATGGATGTCGTTACTATAGTGGTACCCTAAGGAACTAATCCCTATCAAATAGTTTTTGATCAATGTAAATATACTCTTTTGATTATGTCATGATTTTATTGATTTATTATTTCCGCTTTTACCAGTTATATAAAGTGTCGATACTGTAACGAACTGATACAAATAGTGTGAGGGATCCCTGATGCAACGCACTGGTCGTAATACCACTAGTTTAATTATAGTACTAATGGAAGGAAGTATTTACCAATTGTATTATACTTTATCATGATAATAACATCTCTAGTTTATATGGATATAACTGTTGGCTCGATTTCATAGTCTGAAAATTATTTATACTTCATCGTATTAATTCTATTTCGTCGTTTTAACACGTTTTTAACTCATTTCCTCTTTAACCCATTAAAATCCATATATAAACCAAACTAGTTTTTTTTCTCAGCCGCGCAGCGGCGTCAATCAGTTTCACGTTTCAAATCCCAAATCAATTTACAAAAAGAAACAATTTAATCATGGTAAGTATATATATATATATATATATATATATATATATATATATATATATAGGGTTAGGATCGTGTGAGAACCACATTGAGTTGTGAGAACTAGAGAACTCTTGTGGACCATTGATCTTATGATCCTATGGTTAAGATTTAATCTTGGTGTCTTTTTTGTCTTTACATGCTAATTAAAATATTATTAGTGTATTTTAATATCAAAAAGTACAATAAGGGGCATTTTAGTAAAAGCACCATGAAAGAGAAAATAATTAATATAATACTATTTTAATTTTTTATTCAATTATTCAAAAAAATCATTTTTAAATAAAATCCTGATGAGGATGATCTACCATGATTTACACTGGTGTAATTATTTACACTAGTGTAAACTGGCATACACAAAACTTTTACAAAAATTACGCTGGTATAAAAACCGAAACAAACATATGATGAGGATGATTTAACACTGGTGTAATTATTTACACCAGTGTGTACTGGTATACACAAACTTTTACAAAATTATGCTGGTGTAAAATACCAAACAAACATATGAATGAGGATGATTTACACTGGTGTAATCCACCATGATTTACTCTGGTATAGTTTTTTACACCAATGTAAATCTACCATACACAAACTACTCCAACAAATGCAAACCAAAACATTTATAAAAAAAATGTACATTACATCAACGTAATAACCAAAAACATTTATAAAAAAACATACTACACATTATTTAAAAAAAAAACCTGCTGCATCTTCGAATAAGCATCATCATCCATCAAACATCATCATCTTCGAATAAGCATCATCATCCATCAAACGTCATCTTCTTCGTTAGATCTGTTTCTGAAAACCCCCGTCATCGAACCATATCAGATTCAAAAAACACCCCTCGAACCACCCTTACCTTTGTTCACCTCCGACCCTGCTACACAAAAACCCTGCTACACAAAAACACTAGTGTAAAACCCAAAAACAACATATATACCACAAACTTCTAAATAAAATACACTAGTGTAAAAACCAAAACTACAAAAAGATCTACACATCAAAACCTTTACAAATTTCATATTTTACACAGGTGTTTTTACATAATAATAATAATAATAATAATAATAATAATAATAATAATAATAATAATGACAATAACAGAAATAATAATAATAATAATAATAATAATAATAATAATAATAATAATAATAATAACAGAAAAATAATAATAATAATAACAGAAAATAATAATAATATTAATAAATAATAACATAAAAAATAATAACAAAAATAATAATAATAATAATAATAATAATAATAATAATAATAATAATAATAATAATAATAAATGGGATACCTGATCGGAAAACACCACCGGAAAACCCCCTCCGCCTCCCCCTCCGCCATCTCCTCCCCTTCAGATCTGTTTCCCCGCCATCTCACCACCGGAAAACACCACCGGAAAAACCCCTCCACCCCCTCCGTTTCCCCTTCATCCCCATCTCCGTTTCCCCTTCAAATCTGTTTATAATGGGTCACCATCATCAACAGATCGTCCCCCTTCAAAACCCTCTGCAACAGATCGTCCCCTTCAACCCCTCTTAAAAAACCCTCTGCAACCCCTGCAAACCTCTCTGTTCGTCTTCAAAAAACCTCGCCGCCCCTGCAAACCACCACCACCTCCCACCGTCGTCTCCCACCACCCCTCGGTCACCACCACCACCGTCTTCAACCTCTTCGGATCCACCGTCTTTTTTAGAGAGAGAGAAGAAAGAGATAGAGAGAGACGAGAGAGAGCAGAGAGAGACGAGAGAGAGCAGAGAAAGAGGGTGAAGAGAGAGAGAGAGAGAGAGAAGAGAGAGAGAGAAGAGAGAGAGAGAGAGAGTGTGATTTTTAAAAAAAAAATCTGTAAATCTTTTAAATATTTAAAAGGTGATTTGGGTGGGGTGGGGTGGGGGTGGGGTAGGGGATGGTAATTTACTATCATACCCTTATATTATTATATTGATAATATGGTAATGTGTGGTCAAGATTAGTTCCCTAGTTCTCATAACTCAAGGTAGTTCTCATATGATCCGGATCCTATATATATATATATATATATATATATATATATATATATATATATATATATATATATATATATATATATGATGTTGTGAATTAACAAAGGTCACACAATATGTAACATCGGTTGTTCGACAAAAACCACAACATATGATTTGATTCAACATCAAATAATATGAACAGGCAGAAACTTTAACTTAGAAAAGCACATCATATGATTTGATCCAACATAACATCGACCTGTGAATTACAAGCAGTTATTTAAAGGTTGTTCCACTTGACCTTTTTTTTTTGTCTCTGCTTCGGTGATAAATGACACAATCTTAGACGATCCGTGTCACACCCTCAAATTACCACTTGCGGGGTTTTACCGCGAGGCGCATGACAAACCAGGATCCAAGTCAACGATCACAATAAACAACTCTATATGAAAAGCGTAAAACCATAAACAACGATTTTATAAGCGGAAGCATTTAAGAAGCATTTAATCAGCTATGCTATCATCCAAAGTATTCAAAACACTTTTTATTACAAAACGTGCAACTATGCCTAGACGCCAATGCAGACCCGTGCGCCTAGTTCCATTTGTTGCTACCTTAGCGACCTGAGAAAAACATGCCAAAAAGATGTCAACATAAAATGCTGGTGAGTCCACAGGTTTGTTCAAAACGTGCGCCTAGTATTCAAAACACTTTTTATTACAAAACGTGCAACTATGCCTAGACACCAATGCAGACCCGTGCGCCTAGTTCCATTTGTTGCTACCTTAGCGACCTGAGAAAAACATACCAAAAAGATGTCAACATAAAATGCTGGTGAGTCCACAGGTTTGCTCAAAATGTTATCAAGATGTTACCAGAATGTTACCATGTCCATACTATATCCATGTTACCAAGTACGCTAGCTAGGCGTATGTTCTGTTACTACTACGATTGAAAAACCATTACTAGACTGTTACCATGTGTTCAGCCCGATGTGTTGTAGCCCTGCTACGAGTGTTACCAGTTCGAGACAATATGCACCCGCCCGGCCCTCCAAGCCGTCGAGTGGGGTTTGTCAAACCCAATAGATCTATCCACATTTCCCCCGTTGTGCATCCCCGCACATTCATGGTTTCCCCCGGGACTTTAAAAGATCGTATAGTACACAAGTTTAAAACCATAGTATGACATATGTTACCAAAATAGTTTAGTGCATGTTTTCTCCCCCAAAAGTTAAAGCAGTAAAAGTGGGGCCGTGAACTCACCTTTGATAGCGTTCTTCGGTTATAAATAAAGATGTTAAGCCCTTGATAATCCCTCTACCGGAGATCTATCAAAATGTTCGCATAAGTGTTCTGACTAATAACCATAAGGTTATCTAGTCCCCGATTGTCCAGATCGTAACCAAGTATGTTTTAAAACGTGTTTAAATGTTTAACCGACACACTAGACCGACCCGACATCCCGTTGGTGACCCATTACCCTAACTAATCAAGTACACATAGATTACACGCAAGGTTCAAGCATAAAACACGTAGTTTGTATCAAAAATCTCATTTCTGCATCAGAACGGTCGAACCAGTCAGTTTTAAGTTTCCTTCGCCCGTTTTCAGTCTCCTTCGCCCGTTTTACATTTCGTTCGACCGTTTGATGCCTCCTTCGCCCGTTTTACCACGTTCGTCCAACAAAAACCCAGGTTCGACCCTGGATTCCCTCCTTCGCACCTTCGATCGGTCGAAGGAGGCCAGGTTCGCCCCTGTTGTGCAAATTTTCCTAAAAACGCTTCAAACACATTCAAAACGACTCGAAACATCATCAAACACAACAGTCAATCATGAATAACTTATCCCTACAAAACCCCACCGATTTCCCCCAATAATACGTCCATTTCAACCCTTTCCTAAAATGGTAAAGATTATGGAAACATCACTTTCATGCATGAATAATTTACCCAATCTGGAAACTTTTGAAATCGATTCATATTCAACTTGAAATGTTCAGTTTGTCGAGTGTTCGATCTTTTCTTATCAATTCTATTGGTCATAAATATCATGCATCAAGTCTAGATTCGTTAAAACCCCCAAATACCCATAATATCATCATATCCAATCCTAACCCTAAACAACAATAATCTAGCATCAATAACAATCCTATATCATGTTTCTATCATAGATACAACAACAATTCATTGAACAACACATAACACCACATAATACACAATTTACATATGTTATTCACCATGAAAACCTATGTTAAATGATAATGTTTTGATTTAGAAAGATGTTTAAAAGGTTTTTAATCATAAAAACACCCTTAGAACAGATCCGGACAATTAGGGTTAGATGAAAACGAATTAAAATGCTTTTAAAAAGGTTTAGGATTAAGAACACACCTTGGATTCTTGTTTAGATGTTGTAAATAGGTTAGATTATGAAAAAGAAGAGCAAAAACTCATTCCTTAGTGATTAAGATCGTTTGAGAGCGTTTTGGGACGGTTAGGGTTTGTGAAATGATGAAAAATGACAAAGTTTGGTATTTATACTACTTCTCCTTCGCCCCATTTCAATGGTCGAAGGTGGCCTCCTTCGACCCTTACACAGGGTCGAATGAGCCCTGTCCTGGTCGAAGGGAATCCTTTCAATTCCACTTCCCAGGTTCGCCCATTTACAAAGGGTCGAACCAGACAAACGTTCTCCTTCGACCACTCGAAGTGGTCGAACCAGAACTCCTTTTTAACTAGTTTTCCAGTTTGTCGTGTTTAACGCATTCCAACACATCTTAACACATAAGCATGCATCCTTAATCCATATTTAACATATTTAAGCATAGATAATCATTTACACATCATTTAATCACATCTATGTATATAATCCACCACACGACCCATAATCTACACATATACTTAATTAGTTCATGTAATGTCACCATCAACGGAACCCGGTACTAGTGTATTACCAAAACGACTCCCAATGATCCTCCGGATCATTGTACCCTGGACAGTCCTAACTTGACCCGACTCAACTAACCCAGTTGAGTTCGTTTATAAACGTTTCTTGCTAAGGTAGACTTAGATGTTACTAATATGTTTAAGCCAAACATGCCAGGTGTCACATCATCCCCACGTTGAAAGAATTTTCATCCCGAAAATTGCGCAAAGCCCCAAAAAGAGAAAATGAAAAGAACAGAACAAAAAGAAAATTACCGGATGTCACATCATCCCCACGTTGAAAGGAATCTCGACCCGAGATTCATTCCGCTTCAGCAGTAACATGTCTCGATTCAAACGCGTGTTTCGGAAAAAGATGAGGATATTTAGCTTTCATCTGATCCTCCCGTTCCCATGTGAACTCCGGTCCACGGTTCGAGTTCCAACGGACTTTAACGATGCGGATTTTACTCCGACGAAGGCTACGAATCTTGTAGTCGAGAATCTCGACAGGTTCCTCCACAATGCGAAGACGATCATCAACCTTGATCTCCTCCAATGGTACAATGAGAGATTCATCAGCCAAACACTTCTTCAAGTTAGACACATGGAAGACGTTGTGCACACTACCGAGCTCCGCCGGTAAGTCAAGTCTGTATGCCACCGGTCCAATCCGATCCAGGATTGCGAATGGTTCGACATAACGAGGGTTAAGCTTGCCACGCTTTCCAAAGCGTATGACGCCCTTCCATGGTGAAACTTTCAGAAGTACCCTGTCCCCAACCTGGAACTCCAAAGGTTTTCGACGGCGATCGGCATAACTCTTCTGACGATCCCGAGCAGCAGCCAAACGCTGACGAATCTGCACGATTTTCTCCGAAGTTTCGTACACGAGTTCCGGACCAGTGAGCTGGCTCTCGCCCACCTCGGCCCAACAGAGAGGTGATTGACATTTCCGTCCGTAAAGAGCCTCGAACGGAGCTGCCTTGATACTAGAGTGATAGCTGTTGTTGTAGGAGAACTCCACTAATGGCAGGTGGACTTTCCAACTTTTGCCAAAGTCGTTAACACATGCCCGAAGCATGTCTTCCAAGGTTTGAATCGTCCGTTCACTCTGTCCATCAGTTTACGGATGATAAGCTGTACTCATATCCAACTGAGTACCCAAAGCCTTGTGTAGAGCCTTCCAGAAACGCGAAGCGAAACGAGAATCACGATCAGAGATAATAGAAATAGGCACCCCGTGCCGGGAAACCACCTCCTTAAGGTAAAGTCGAGCCAACCGCTCGAGTCCATTGGTTTCCTTAATTGGTATAAAACGTGCCGATTTTGTCAGCCGGTCAACTATCACCCAGATCATATCATAACCACTAGGTGACCTTGGCATCTTGGTGACAAAATCCATCGTGATTCGCTCCCACTTCCATTCCGGAACTCTGGTTGTTGCAAGAGACCAAACGGCCTCTGATACTCCACCTTGACTTTAGCACAAGTCAAACATTTGCCGACATAAGAAGCTATATCAGCTTTCATGTTTGGCCACCAATAAAGTATCTTCAAATCCTGATACATCTTATCGGAGCCAGGGTGAATAGAATACCGGGATTTGTGAGCTTCATCCAAAACAAGCTCGCGCAATCCCCCGAACAATGGGACCCAAACACGTCCCGCAAAAGAGTGTAAGCCATCGGTCCTGAGTTCAAGATGCTTGTCAGCACTGTGCATAGTCTCAGCCTGAAGGTTTTCCTCCTTCAAGGCTTCCAACTGTGCAGAATGGATTTGATCAGGCAACGACGAATGCATGGTGAGCTGTAAGGCTCAAACACGACGAGGATTCGCAGACTCCTTCCTGCTCAAGGCGTCCGCGACAACGTTCGCCTTGCCAGGATGGTATTTGATGGCACAATCATAATCGTTCAGATGTTCAACCCAGCGACGCTGTCGCATGTTCAACACCTTCTGGTCGAAAATATGCTGAAGACTCTTGTGATCGGTATATACTTCACACTTGGTACCGTACAAGTAATGTCTCCAGATTTTCAACGCAAAAACTACCGCACCCAGTTCCAAGTCATGAGTAGTGTAGTTCTTCTCATGAACTTTGAGTTGACGAGAAGCATAAGCAATAACCTTCCCGCGTTGCATCAACACGCAACCGAGACCACGAATAGAAGCATCACAGTACACAACGAAGTCATCCGTACCCTCCGGTAAGGACAAGATAGGTGCAGAACAAAGTTTAAGCTTCAGCATCTGAAACGCTGATTCCTGCGGTTCACCCCAGTCGAACTTTCGGTCCTTCTGGGTAAGAGTAGTGAGGGGTTGAGCGATCTTCGAAAATCCCTCAATGAAACGACGATAATAACCCGCAAGGCCTAGGAATTGCCGCACCTCAGATGGCGTCTTTGGTGCTTCCCAGTCTTTAATAGCTTCGATCTTAGCCGGATCGACATGAATTCCCAGTTCATTCACCACATGTCCTAGGAATTGAACTTCACGTAACCAAAAATCACACTTCGAGAACTTAGCATACAGCTGCTCCTGTCTCAAAAGTTCCAAGACCAACCGCAGATGTTCCTCATGATCCGCCTTGTTCTTGGAAAAAATCAGAATATCGTCAATGAACACGATGACGAACTTGTCAAGGTAAGGTTTGCAAACGCGGTTCATCAAATCCATGAACACCGCCGGTGCGTTAGTGAGACCAAAAGGCATGACCAAGAACTCAAAATGGCCATAGCGAGTGCGAAAAGCAGTCTTCTGAATGTCAGCTTCCCTGACGCGCAACTGGTGGTAACCGGACCGCAAATCAATCTTCGAATAGTAGCTGGAGCCCTGAAGCTGGTCAAAGAGATCATCAATGCGAGGAAGAGGATAACGATTCTTGATGGTCACTTTGTTCAGCTCACGATAATCAATACACATGCGAGGACTTCCATCCTTCTTCTTTACAAACAAAATAGGAGCTCCCCACGGGGAAGAACTCGGTCGGATGAAACCCTTTTCCAAGAGTTCCTGTAACTGGCTGGACAACTCTTGCATCTCGGGAGGTGCAAGACGATACGGAGCTCGGGCAATAGGAGCTGCGCCCGGAGTAAGATCAATACCAAACTCAACCTGACGATGGGGAGGAAGACCAGGTAAATCATCAGGAAACACATCAGGAAAGTCACGAACCACCGGAATATCCTCGATCTTCTTCTCATCGTCAGTAGAAACGTTAACAAGTGCCAGAATGGCTGAACAACCCTTCCGAAGATACTTACGGGCTTTCATGCTAGAAATGATACTCAGCGGAGCACCGCTTTTCTCGCCACGAACTGAAAGGATCTCTCCATCAGGGAGAGGGATCCGAATAACCTTGTCAAAACAAACGATCTCCGCGCGATACAACGATAACCAATCCATGCCGACCACGACATCAAAACTACCCAGGGGCACCGGCATAAGGTCAATGGGGAAGGACAAACCTGACAGTTCCAAGCGACATTCCCTAAGGGTGTGTGTCGCTTCGATTTTCTTACCATCAGCCAATTCTATTAAGTACTTAGCCTCTAAAGGTGTGGGTACTATATCTAGCAATCGACTAACATCCAAAGACACGAAACTCTTATCGGCACCAGAATCAAATAAGACAGAAACATAGCGATCATTAAGAAGGAACGTACCGGTAACTGTGTCTGGATCCTGCCTAGCCTCCGCAGATCCAATGACGAAAGCACGTGCAGTTCTGCCTCCGCCACCGTTGTTCCCGTTACCGTTCCCGTTCTTCCCATTTTCGCCTGTTTCAGCTTGGGACAGTCACGCTTGAAATGTCCCGTGTCTCCACAGTTATAACACCCCTGCCTCCCCTGAGTCCCCTGAGCAGTAGGAGCAGGAGCAGGAGTAGGGGTACGAGCTTGGGCCGACGGAAGTGTTTCCCTGCAATCCTTGGCCAAGTGTCCAAGCTGGTTGCACCGATGACAGCGTGCCTTATCACAGTTCCCCGAGTGATGGTAACCACACCGGTTACACTTGGGATGCTTCCCGATATACCCACCTTTCTTCTGCCCCGAAGACGATCCAGACGACTCAAACTTCTTTGCCGGCTGAGACGGCGCCGGTACAACACTCTTTCCCATACCATCCCACTTTCTCTTGTTCCCCTCAGCAACCTTCCCAGCAGCACCCTTGGGTGGCAAAACACCTTCTGCCACCTTCAGGTTAGTCATCCGATGGGCTGATCGGACAACTTCAACAATAGTGGGAAGATTCCCAGCAGCCACCAACCCAGCAATCTCCGGCACTAGTCAGACACATAGTGCTCGATCCTCCTGTACTCGGGTGTGTGCAAATCAGGGCACAACACCGCCAGTTCATTCCTCCTCACAGTGTATTCTTCAATCTCAGACCCAACCATCTTGTAGCTCCAGACCTCATGTTCCAACTTCTGTATCTCCTCTCTCGGACAGTACTCACCTCTCAACAGCTGCACAAACTCCGCCCAAGGCATAGCAATAGCCTCTCCCAATCCCATGTTCTGAGTGGTAGCATTCTACCACGACAATGCAGGCCCCTCGAATGTCGCAGTAGCATACTGCACCCGGTCCCCAGCAGGACAGTTACACATGACGAACACAGACTCCACCTTTTCCAGCCATCGGAGCAGTCCCACCGCTCCCTCAGTTCCAGCAAAGTTATGGGGCTGACAGTCCCTAAACTTCTTGTAAGAGCACTGAGGTGGGGGTGGATTGGCACCAACACCTGAAATACGGTACACGAGTAAAACACAAACGAAAGGGAACGAAACCCAAAAATGAGGCAAGGTCGACAGAAATCAACTCACCACCCATGGCATTAATCCCAGCCTGGAAATTAGCCATAGCCATGTTCACTTGCTGCTGTAGCAAGTTGTTCAGTTCAGCTTGGGTCATGTTGATGTTTCCACGACCACCGCCTCCAGCACGACCACCACCGCCAGCACGGCCACCGCCTCCACCACGACGTCCACCACCGCGAGCACCAGACATGATCTAACAAATCAAGAAATCGAGGGTTTCAGATTCACTTCCAGTGTCAACCACTAGAAATTTACAAGAGTGGACCTAGGGACAAATCCAGGACCATCCGTCCAAACTCGAAGTCCATCGGGATTTTCATGCATTCCAGTTTATTATTTCGTGTGCACCCGAAATGATAAACTGCTCTACATGATCCTCCAGATGTACCCCTAATCTAGACCCCAGTCACCGAATATCGTCGCCTAATAACGTGTGATGATAGGTGTAAGTGTAGGAAGGCATGTGTGTGCTAGAACCAACAAATCAACCCCTCCTTCTTCAATCCAGAAGAAGAAGACAAGAGTAGGTAAGAACCCAAATAAAAGCGGATGATGTAACGGAGAAGCATGATGATAATGTAATGACACCCCGACAACGTTATTACGTATCCCACTAATAGACTCAAATATGTGACCGTCTAGTGTGTGCGACTCGGCTATAGACCAGGCTCTACATGCAGTCCTAGTTCACTATAACCATTGGCTCTGATACCAATTTGTCACACCCTCAAATTACCACTTGCGGGGTTTTACCGCGAGGCGCATGACAAACCAGGATCCAAGTCAACGATCACAATAAACAACTCTATATGAAAAGCGTAAAACCATAAACAACGATTTTATAAGCGGAAGCATTTAAGAAGCATTTAATCAGCTATGCTATCATCCAAAGTATTCAAAACACTTTTTATTACAAAACGTGCAACTATGCCTAGACGCCAATGCAGACCCGTGCGCCTAGTTCCATTTGTTGCTACCTTAGCGACCTGAGAAAAACATACCAAAAAGATGTCAACATAAAATGCTGGTGAGTCCACAGGTTTGCTCAAAATGTTATCAAGATGTTACCAGAATGTTACCATGTCCATACTATATCCATGTTACCAAGTACGCTAGCTAGGCGTATGTTCTGTTACTACTACGATTGAAAAACCATTACTAGACTGTTACCATGTGTTCAGCCCGATGTGTTGTAGCCCTGCTACGAGTGTTACCAGTTCGAGACAATATGCACCCGCCCGGCCCTCCAAGCCGTCGAGTGGGGTTTGTCAAACCCAATAGATCTATCCACATTTCCCCCGTTGTGCATCCCCGCACATTCATGGTTTCCCCCGGGACTTTAAAAGATCGTATAGTACACAAGTTTAAAACCATAGTATGACATATGTTACCAAAATAGTTTAGTGCATGTTTTCTCCCCCAAAAGTTAAAGCAGTAAAAGTGGGGCCGTGAACTCACCTTTGATAGCGTTCTTCGGTTATAAATAAAGATGTTAAGCCCTTGATAATCCCTCTACCGGAGATCTATCAAAATGTTCACATAAGTGTTCCGACTAATAACCATAAGGTTATCTAGTCCCCGATTGTCCAGATCGTAACCAAGTATGTTTTAAAACGTGTTTAAATGTTTAACCGACACACTAGACCGACCCGACATCCCGTTGGTGACCCATTACCCTAACTAATCAAGTACACAAAGATTACACGCAAGGTTCAAGCATAAAACACGTAGTTTGTATCAAAAATCTCATTTCTGCATCAGAACGGTCGAACCAGTCAGTTTTAAGTTTCCTTCGCCCGTTTTCAGTCTCCTTTGCCCGTTTTCAGTCTCCTTCGCCCATTTTACATTTCGTTCGACCGTTTGATGCCTCCTTCGCCCGTTTTACCACGTTCGTCCAACAAAAACCCAGGTTCGACCCTGGATTCCCTCCTTCGCACCTTCGATCGGTCGAAGGAGGCCAGGTTCGCCCCTGTTGTGCAAATTTTCCTAAAAACGCTTCAAACACATTCAAAACGACTCGAAACATCATCAAACACAGCAGTCAATCATGAATAACTTATCCCTAAAAAACCCCACCGATTTCCCCCAATAATACGTCCATTTCAACCCTTTCCTAAAATGGTAAAGATTATGGAAACATCACTTTCATGCATGAATAATTTACCCAATCTGGAAACTTTTGAAATCGATTCATATTCAACTTGAAATGTTCAGTTTGTCGAGTGTTCGATCTTTTCTTATCAATTCTATTGATCATAAACATCATGCATCAAGTCTAGATTCGTTAAAACCCCCAAATACCCATAATATCATCATATCCAATCCTAACCCTAAACAACAATAATCTAGCATCAATAACAATCCTATATCATGTTTCTATCATAGGTACAGCAGCAATTCATTGAACAACACATAACACCACATAATACATAATTTACATATGTTATTCACCATGAAAACCTATGTTAAATGATAATGTTTTGATTTAGAAAGATGTTTAAAAGGTTTTTAATCATAAAAACACCCTTAGAACAGATCCGGACAATTAGGGTTAGATGAAAACGAATTAAAATGCTTTTAAAAAGGTTTAGGATTAAGAACACACCTTGGATTCTTGTTTAGATGTTGTAGATAGGTTAGATTATGAAAAAAGAAGAGCAAAAACTCCTTCCTTAGTGATTAAGATCGTTTGAGAGCGTTTTGGGACGGTTAGGGTTTGTGAAATGATGAAAAATGACAAAGTTTGGTATTTATACTACTTCTCCTTCGCCCCATTTCAATGGTCGAAGGTGGCCTCCTTCGACCCTTACACAGGGTCGAATGAGCCCTGTCCTGGTCGAAGGGAATCCTTTCAATTCCACTTCCCAGGTTCGCCCATTTACAAAGGGTCGAACCAGACAAACGTTGTCCTTCGACCACTCGAAGTGGTCGAACCAGAACTCCTTTTTAACTAGTTTTCCAGTTTGTCGTGTTTAACGCATTCCAACACATCTTAACACATAAGCATGCATCCTTAATCCATATTTAACATATTTAAGCATAGATAATCATTTACACATCATTTAATCACATCTATGTATATAATCCACCACACGACCCATAATCTACACATATACTTAATTAGTTCATGTAATGTCACCAACAACGGAACCCGGTACTAGTGTATTACCAAAACGACTCCCAATGATCCTCCGGATCATTGTACCCTGGACAGTCCTAACTTGACCCGACTCAACTAACCCAGTTAAGTTCGTTTATAAATGTTTCTCGCTAAGGTAGACTTAGATGTTACGTCAGCGATGTATCTGCCGTCCGACGTAAGCATTGATACTCTCGTGCTACGTCGACGGAACACCTGGCGTCACCCGCCCGTTTTACGTCAGCGGTACATTTAACGCCAGGCGCAAGAACGGCCGCCCCTTTCACATCGGCGGGCCAAATATACATCAAAGCTTCCTTGGCAAGCTTCACCACAAGTGGAAGATACCTTTTGGGGCAGCTTTGGAACTCACCCCTGCCCCAAACAAAATATCTATGACATGACAGGCGGCCCGTCAGAGTTCCCCTCCAATCAAAGATTGTTCCCAGTCTGACGAGCAGAAAGGACGACGACGTGGCAGCCTCCCAGCCAAGATATCTTTCTAACAAAGCAGACATTCTCTACCCATCTCGAAGTCCTGGAAGGCATGAACTGTCCACCGCCTTTCTTTACCAATAGGCGAGCACCACGTGTCCACCACCCATCAGCGTCCACTTACTGAGCGCCACGTGTATATGCGCCAGGACGGTAACATCCCCCCTAGCATTCTACTTTTCCTTACTTTACTAAAACCCACTTGCACCAAATGGGCCTAAGGGCTTGGGCCGGATTATGGAGACACCTCTACCTGGGCCGGGCCCCGTTAAGGGTAGGGGATGGGCTGAGAAAGTAGGATATCTTGGTACTATAAAGGGAGGACTCCCTTCTCCTTTTATTGGCATCTAATATCCCACATACTTTCACTCAAGAAGAATACGAACACTTTCGTACCTTCTTCAACCCTTTGTTTATTATACTAACAGTTAGAGGCTCGGCTCTTCTAATTGGTAGTCTCTTAATTCCTTGGTCTTGCTCTTAGACCTTCACGTATTTTGTAATCACACTCTCTTTATAAAATACAGTAGAATCACCTCTCGGATGGACTTTACCCGTCTGGTGCCACATGTTCGCCCAGACACTCACCGGAGCCGCCAGGGTCTGGTTTGACAACCTCCTCACAGGCAAGGACGAAGGATTGTGAGGGCCAGGGGTGGCCCTGGCCCCCCTGTTTTTTGGCGCATTAGTGAAAATTTGCGATTTTCGTAGGTAAATTTAGTCCGGGTTGAGTCCGGCCCCCGCCGATTTACCACTACCGATCGAAAAAAATCGAGTTCGGCCCCCGCCGATTAGCGAACCAAGCTTCGCCCCTGCTCACAGGAAGTATCGACAGCTACGACCAGCTGATCGAAAAATTTTCACTCCATTTCAGTCAACAACGTCGCCACAAGCGCGACAAAAGCCAAATCTCTCTCTACAAACGCAGAGATACTGAACCTCTTGAGGACTTCATCGTACGGTTCAAGAAAGAGGCTCTCCAACTGGGAATGGGGGATGAGGCAACCCGAACCTCCTTCTTATCCAATGTCAACGACGAAGGCCTACAACACACCCTCCAGGGGAAAGACGACGTCCCAGATGCCTGGGAAGAGGTCGTTCGCATCTCAAAAGTATATGCGGGCAACCAAAAAACGATGCGCCAGAACCAGCGAGGGAGCTCCAGCTACAACCGCAATCGCGGCAACAACCGAGCATCCGTCTAGAACCGCATCTCAGGTTCCACCGATGAAGGACGATACTCAACCTCCGGCGACGCCCAAAACATCATCGGCAACAAGCAAAGCCGCGACCAGCGCAACAGCGGACGCCGGAATCAGGACTGGACCCCTCTCACCAAAACACCGTCCCAGGTGCTGTCACAAGTCCTCTCGACTGGAGAGGTAACTTTCAAGATCCCAAAACCCATGGGAGCAAAACGAAAAAATGTCGGCACCACCAGATTTTGTGACTTCCACAAAGACGTGGGCCATGACACTGACAACTGCTATAGCCTCAAAATGGAGATTGAGGCGGCCCTACATTCCGGGAAACTCTCCTACTTGATCAAAAATGTCCGCGCCGGCGGACGCAGGCAAGACGAGCCTGACAAAGCCATCAAAGACATCAGAACACACTATATCTGCGGCGCACACAACAGACAGTGCAACATGATGCGCAACACCAAACGGAAAACCAACTTCCCAAACATAGCAACCACATCACAAGCCACAAACTGGCGAGAGGCCCAAGTCCTCCTCCCTATAATACCAGGGGGTGCACAATCGACGACCCCACTCACTATCACAGCACTGTTCGGACACTACCGAACTTACAAAATGATGTGCGACGGCGGCAGCAGCTTCGACATCATGTACCAACAGTGCTTTGACCAACTTGACGAAGAAGATAAGGCACGCCTGCAACCAGACACACCCATCGCTGGCTTCTTCAACGAGGTAATACACCCCATTGGCAAGTTTGACTTTACCGTCACACTTGATGACGGCACACATAGCCGCTCAGAAGTCTGCACCTTCCACGTCATCCCAGCCATCTCCTCATATGACATACTGCTGGGCAGACAAGGCTTGGCAAACTTCAATTCCACCGCATCAACTCCCCACCAAACCATGGGTTTCCCAACACCCACTGGGGTCGCATACATCCGAGGTAACCAAGAGTGCCTCATGACAACTGACCCGGTAGACGACCCAGCGGCGCGTGCGCCAACCTCACCAACTGATGAAAACTGGGTCCTCAACCCGGCCTTCCCCGAACAAACCATTACTTTGGGTCGGACTCTTTCCCCCCAAGTAAAAGTACATCTAAAGCAGCTGTTGGTGGCAAACAAAGTCATCTTCGCGTGGCAATCATCAGACATGATTGGCGTCCCAAGACACATCGCCGAGCACCGCCTCAACACATACAAAGACGCGCGCCCGGTGGCCCAGAAAAAGCGACCACTTGGCCCCGACAGAGTCAAAGCCATGAATGAACAAGTCGACGATCTGCTCGACGCCGGCATCATCAGAAAATGCAACCACCAAAACTGGGTAGCCAACCCAGTCATGGTCCTGAAGAAAAATGGGTCCTGGCGCATGTGCGTCGACTACAAGGACCTAAACAAAGCATGTCCTAAGGATCACTACCCTCTCCCAGAGATCGACTTGAAGGTAGACTCACTTGCGCCATTTAAATACAAATGCTTCCTCAACGCATATCGAGGATATCATCAAATCCAAATGGCTTACGAAGATGAGGATCGAACGGCGTTCAGAACAGACCGAGGGGTGTACTGCTACACAAAAATGCCCTTCGGACTAAAAAACGCCGGCGCTACTTACCAACGCCTCATGGAGCAAGCATTCATCAATCAGATCGGCGTCAACCTTGAAGTCTACGTTGACGACCTGGTCATCAAAAGCACCCAACAGGATACCATGCTCATGGACATCCAGCGCACCTTCGAACAGTTGCGCATCATTAAAATGAAACTCAACCCGGGGAAATGCTCCTTCGGAGCTGAAGAAGGGAAATTTCTAGGCGTCATTGTCACCAATGGCGGCTTCAAACCAAACCCGGAAAAAGTTCAGGCAATCCAACGCATGCCATCACCAAACTCGATAAAGGACGTACAGACACTGATGGGACGCCTAGTGGCCCTCAACCGCTTCCTATCAAACTATGCCTCTAAGTCTTTTCCTTTTGTCCATAGTCTACGAAATGTACTGAAGAAAACACAGTTCCGCTGGACACCAGAGGCGGAAGTGGCCTTTCGTGAAATGAAGCAATGTTTAACTTACTTGCCAACTCTAACAGCACCCCTTCCAGAGGAACCACTTACGCTATACCTATCTGCGTCAGAAACAGCGATAGGCGCGGTGCTATTAGTAGAACGCAACAAAGTACAAACACCAATCTACTACATCAGCCGCACCCTAGCAGACGCAGAAACCAGATACTCAACAATGGAAAAACTAGTTCTAGCGCTAGTCCATGCGTCACGACGGCTGAGACGGTAGTTTCAAGGACACCCAATCAACGTCCTCACAGATTATAGAATCAACACCGTACTCGCCAAGCCATAACTCTCTGGCCGCCTGGCTAAATGGGCGATCGAGCTAGGTGCGCACACCATTGTCTACAAACCAAGACCAGCAATCAAAGGACAGGTCCTAGCAGACTTCATTGCAGAGATTCCGATAGACAAAATCCAAGACTGCAAAGACGAACAAGACCCCAAACCCATCCCCGACGATCGAGTAACCTGGTCATTATACACGGACGGAGCCTCCAATGACCAGGGCTCAGGCGCAGGCCTTCGCCTAGTTAGCCCCGACAAAACGGAATTCACAAACGATGTGCGCCTTGAGTTCCCAAGCACAAACAACGAAGCAGAATACGAAGCATTCTTGGCAGGACTGCGCCTAGCAGACAAAATGGGCGCAAGACACCTCAACGCCCACGTAGACTCTATGCTAATAGCGGGTCACATGAACGGCGTCTACGACGCCAAAGATCCAGTCATGGCCCAATATGTCGACCAGGCCAAGCTTCTCATCAAGAAATTCACTACCTGCACAATTGTCCACATAAATCGCAGCGGCAACAAAGAAGCCGACGCACTCAGCAAAATGGCCTCCACAGTTTGGCCGCATATGGCCAAAGAGGTACGCATCGAAACCTTGTCCCAACCATCGGTACCGCTTAGACAGGTTAATATAACACAAACAGGCGCCGGGTCATGGATGAACCCTATTCAATCATATCTAGCAACAGGCACCCTGCCGCCTAAAAAAGCGGAAGCCCGAAAAATCCAATACAAATCCCAACATTATCAACTCATGAATGGGATCCTGTACCGACGCTCCTACCTGGGCCCACTATTAAAAGAAATTCACGAAGGCATATGCGGAATCCACGCGGGCCCAAGGATGGTCGTCGCCAAAATCATGAACGCAGGATACTACTGGCCAGGCATGCATCAGGACGCCGTCAAAATTCTGCGCACCTGTTTCAATTGTCAGCAACATGCGCCAAACACCCTGCGCCCCAAAAACGATTTAGTCCCGGTCACGGCCGCCTGGCCATTTCAGAAATGGGCTATCAATCTTGTCGGCCCATTCCCAATGGCCCCTGGAAAGATACAATACCTCATTGTCGCCGTCGACTACTTCACAAAATGGGTAGAAGCCAAGCCACTTGCTTCAATCAGCACCGAACAAACAAAAAAATTCATCTGGGAATTTATCATCTGCCGCTTCGGCTTACCCATGGAAATCCTTAAAGACAACGGAACACAGTTCACAGACAAAAAACTCCAAACCTGGCTAACACAACTTGGCGTCAGTCAGATCTTCACATCCGTTGCTCACCCACAAGGCAATGGCCAAGTAGAACGCATCAACAGATCCTTAGTTGAAGGCATCAAGACTCGCCTAGGGTCAAAACGCACGGGCTGGGTAGACAAGCTCCCACACGTACTATGGGCACACCGCACCCTCACCAAGACCAGCACCGGCGAAACCCCTTTCAGCCTAACCTATGGTTCCGAGGCCGTAATACCCGCGGAAATAACATTTCCACCACCAAGGGTCCTAAACACCGCCCACACCGACAACGACAAAGAACTGCGCCTTAACCTGGATCTCTTAGACGAAAGACGTGACACTGTCGCCATACGCGAAGCAAACTACAAAAAACAATTGGAGCGCTACTACAACTCCAAAGTCAAAACTTGCGCATTCGACATCGGCGACTACGTCCTAAGAGATAACTATGCCTCTCACGCAGAGCGGCCTGGAAAGCTCGCGCCAAATTGGGAAGGGCCTTACAAAGTTCAACAAGTACTAGGGAAAGGGGCATACGCGTTGGAAAAACTTGACGGAACACCCATACCCAGATCATGGAATGTAGCGCAGTTGCGCCCATGCTACTTATAAAAACATCTCAGTTTTACGCTCTCCTTCTAACTTATGAAGCTAATTTACTCTTCATAAATGACTCTACGCGCTCCTAATTTATGAAGTTAATTTACCCTTCATAAACTTAGAAAAAACTAAAGCAGTCAATTTATTCTACTCAACAGACGCCAAAATTACTTATGAAGTTAATATACTCTTCATAAACAAAAGACAACACACAGACAGATCAACAGATAGGAGAAGAAAGTTTCCATTTCATATCAACAAAATATTTACATTAAGGAAAGAAAATACAAGCTACTGGGGAGGCTCATGGGCCGTCCCCGAACTACCCGCCCCCGACCTCTCCTTCTCTGCCCGCTCCCGTCCGACGCAGTCAGACTCCTCCACCCAATGCTTGAACTTAGCGATAGGGTCAGGGTCGGCCAAACACTGCCGCACAAGCTGCAGCACGGGAAACTCCATCTTCTCAAGCTTCCGAAGCTGATCCATCAACGCCTCGTCGGTATTCACATCTTGAAATGGCTGCTCTTCGGCGGGCGCCCCATCCTTGGCCGCCAGATAACCCTCCAGCTACCCACTATGAACCCCCGTCGTGCGCGCAGCAATCACAACTTCAGCAACCTGCTCGCCCATCTTGGGCTTATTCCAGCAGCAATCAAAAACCTGCACATCAACCCTACACCAAGTCAAAAACAAAGGACGAAATAAAGAGTTAGAAAAACAAAAAGGAAAACTTACCGCAGAGATCCCATCGGACATAATCCAGAGCGATTTCTCGCAGTAGGTCCTCTGAGCGTCCAACATGAGCGTCTTCTCCAACTCCCAAGCCTCCCGCTCCTTCACAAGGCCATCAATCTGACCCTCCAGCTCGGACACCCGACTGGTCATCTTGACCACATCGGCGTCCTTCGCCTTCAGATCGCCAATTGCAGTGGCATACTTAGAGGACATCTCCTCCAACTCCTTCGCCTTCGCCGCCGACACCTTCTTCTCCTCAGCAAGGGCAAGTTCAGCCTTCTGAACGAGCTGACGGCGACGATCCAGCTCAGTTTTCACCACCGCCGTCGACTTTGCCCAAGCTTTCTGCTTCTCGACGGCGTCAGCATCCTTCTGACGCAGGTCGGACTCCAGCTTCCGAACCTGCTCCAAAAGGCGTATACGAGGAGACTCGTATACCTCCTTCTCCCTCGCCAGACGCTCGGCCTCACCAGAAACCGACGCCCGCTCATCCAGAAATTCACCCTCCCCTCTGTGCAAGGCATAAAGGTTGCCCATAGTTTGTGTCAGATTCATGCACATCTCGGAGAAGAGGGTAGCGCGGTCTTGGGCTCGGTGATGCGCCCGCTCGGCAGGCGGCAACGCATAGCTAATAAATTCCTCAGCCACAAAGGGGTTGAGGAATCGGTAGCTTTCGGTTATACGCCACCCAGGCGTATAGACCGGAGCATCCAGCCGGAAGGCCGGACCGCTCGAAGACGCAAAAGCACCTTCAACTTTCTTCGATTTGGGGTCCTCAACCCCACCACCCTGAGAAGACGCCTCCATGACGTCCTTCTCACTCAAATCAATAAAAGAGGGCCCGCCCCGCGAACCCTCACCACCCTGAGCACCCATCCCTTCAGCCTGCTCCTTTTTAATGCGCACCAGGTCCTCGTGCTGTTTCAACAGGACCAGGCGGCGCTCCTCCTCCTCCTTGGTGGCCACCTCAGCTAAGCGAGCATCCTCAGCTCGCTTGCGCTGCAGCTCAGCTTCACGAGCGGCCGCCTCCTCCTCTCTCTGCTTCAAGGCGGCCTCAGCAGCGCGCCGGTCTTCCTCCTCCTTACAAACAGTCTCTGCTTGACGCGCAGCCTCGACCTGGGCACGCTCTTCCTCCAGCTTCTTCTTCCGTTCCTCCTGAAATTGCTTCACAGAAGGCGGAATAGAGCCTACAAAGAAAACAAAAGCGGATAAATAACTTGATAGAAAATTCAAGACAGAAAAACAAGGAATCAAAAGCTACTTACTGCTCAACTTCTTCAGAGCCTTCTTATAAAAGGGCTCACGAACCGGCGGCGGCTCAAGCGCCAAACCATGCGGACTGTCACCACCATGAGCCGCCCGCTTCGGAGACGGGCCACCGGCCAGAACTTCTTCAACCGTTTCCAGCTGCTTGCGCTTGTGACCTACAAACAAGGTAAAAATTCTTTAAGCCAACGAAACAAAGAAGAAAATCATAAAGAAAATAGAAGAAACTTACTGTCAGTAGCCACATCCTCCGGCACGCGACCTTCAACCGTCGCCTCTGCGCCTTGCGCCCCAGCCGAAGACGACCCCCTTCCAGCGCCACCTGCAGATCGACGCGTACGATGTATTAGACCGGACGACGAATCACTTGACTCATCGTCCGACAAGAATACATAATCAACCCGGGCCGCCGTTTTCATGGACAACGGCTCAGGATTGATTAAGAAACCAACGGCAAGGTTAGAAGGCGCACCTTGCATTGGGCCGGGGAACAGGAAGTTCTCCACCTTCAACTCCACCTGAGACACCCCTCCCTCGGGCACCGCCACAAAGGCAGTCTTCGTGCCGCGTGCGGCGAAGACTTCAAATAAAAGCTCGCCTGCCACAAAACGCAGAAGGTATTAGAAAAATAATAATAATATAAACATATGTATACATACCAACATCAAACAACATTCTACGTACCTTCGATAGACAGTGGCCCACCTTCACCCACAGGCGCCACATCATACCCGTCCCTCACCCCTAGACGACTCAATCCCAGCAACCGAAGTATACCCTCATCCAACCTATCCAGATCATCTAGGCGGGTGGGGTGCGCACATAATTCCTGAAACCAGGCCTCCTCCTGGAAACCTTTCACCACCTCGAAAGACGACGGCTTCTGGCCCGCACGTAACTCCAGCTTGCCCATCTCCGCTGGTATCACCTCCTTCTTCAGGAAGAAAAAACATTTCTTCCACTCACGAAGAGTCTTCGGAGAACTCTTCGGCACAATCAAAGTCACCGACTTCGACCTCTCCACAAACGACACCCAGCCGGAGTCCTTCACCTCAATCTTGTAGAACACATTAAAGTGTTCAAACTCCGGCTCCCTCCTCAAAGCTCGACAGGTGGCTTCAAAGTGCATAATCCTCATTACCCCGAAGGGGCTCATTTGAGAAACATGCACTCCATATTTCTGTAAAACAGAAATCAAGAACTTCGACACAGGGAGTCAAAAAAGTCCTTTCAGAAAATATGCCTCATACAGGCATATCTTCCCTTCCGGGCAGTCCAACGGAGTTTGCCCTTTTGCCGGCAACTCCGGTTCCCACTCCCGGGAAATAGCATAATTCTTGACCAAAGACCGGAACTTGTCTTTGGACCAAGATATTTGGGCATCCCTCATCGCCAACTCAGCCTTCTTGTCTTCAGACGACATCTTCAAGAAAAAGAAACTGAGAAAAACTTTTTTTTCTTTTGATCGGAAAAAGTAAAGAACACCGGTGCTACTTTGAAGAAATTTCGAAGAAAGGAGAGAATGAAAGGAATCAAAGGGTGGAAACGGGTATTTATACCCATCGCATTAAATGCAGGTAATGATGCTCGGCAGGCTTTTCGCGCAAAGGTCCAATCACAGACGGACACGTCGCACAGCTCACGTGACTGAAACGGCCCACGCGCCGCGCGTGGGTCACTCGCGAGACGGTTGTTCTACCCTAGCTGGCAATCGATGCCGATGATCGACACGTGTACGCCCACGTTCAAACTCACCATGAACAGCTGTCCCCACTCACCAGATATATGACACGTGGCGGTCTAGCAACTCAACAGTCGTACTAACTGTTAGACACGATCTCCAAGACAAGTGTACCAACCGTCAGACACGTCCTTTCAAATTCAAAACATTCCCGCTTTTAATTCACATAAATTTCAAAGAGATAAATTCAATGCGGAGTAAATGAAGGCGCAGACAGGCCCAACGCCTATCTTGGCTCAACGCCTGCGCGCCAGACTGAAAATTTTGAAAAAATCTATTTCCACAACTTCTGGCCGCGCAAACAGGCCCAACGCCTATCTTGGCTCAACGCCTGCGCGCCAGACTAAAATTTTGAAAAAAATTATTTCCACTTCTGGCCGTGCAAACAGGCCCAACGCCTATCCTGGCTCAACGCCTGCGCGCCAGAACACAAATAAGGCGCTTCCCGTCATACGCCCACAGCTTGATCTCTGTGCGCGCACCAGTTGACGAAGAATAAACAAAAAACACACGTCCACTTTGGTACATGAAAACCCAGTGACGACTGGATGATACTCAAGGTACACTTGTGAAATCAAGTCCAGCGCTCCCCAAAGATACAGGCCAGCACTGGACTGGGGGGACTTGAAGGGATATGGTATTAAAGCACTGCAAATACCATACCATCGCCCACTTAGAACAGGCCCCGCCAGACGCTCATCCGCCCGTTCTACGTCAGCGGATGTCTCACGCCCATCCGCCCGTTTTACGTCAGCGGAACGTCTGGCGTCCACAAGCCCGTTCTACATCAGCGATGCATCTGCCGTCCGACGTAAGCATTGATACTCTCGTGCTACGTCGACGGAACACCTGGCGTCACCCACCCGTCAGACAGGCGGCCCGTCAGAGTTCCCCTCCAATCAAAGACTGTTCCCAGTCTGACGAGCAGAAAGGACGACGACGTGGCAGCCTCCTAGCCAAGATATCTTTCTGACAAAGCAGACTTTCTCTACCCATCTCGAAGTCCTGGAAGGCATAAACTGTCCACTGCCTTTCTTTACCAATAGGCGAGCACCATGTGTCCACCACCCATCAGCGTCCACTTACTGGGCGTCACGTATATATGCGCCTGGACGGTAACATCCCCCTAGCATTCTACTTTTCCCTCCTTTACTAAAACTCACTTGCACCAAATGGGCCTAAGGGCTTGGGCCGGATTATGGAGATACCTCTACCTGGGCCGGGCCCCGTTAAGGGTAGAGGATGGGCTGAGAAAGTAAGATATCTTGGTACTATAAAGGGAGGACTCCCTTCTCCTTTTATTGGCATCTAATATCCCACATACTTTCACTCAAGAAGAATACGAACACTTTCGTACCTTCTTCAACCCTTTGTTTATTATACTAACAGTTAGAGGCTCGGTTCTTCTAATTGGTAGTCTCTTAATTCCTTGGTCTTGCTCTTAGACCTTCACGTATTTTGTAATCACACTCTCTTTATAAAATACAGTAGAATCATCTCTCGGATCGCCTTTCGTTAGACGATCTTAGATTCGTGTTTCTTCACATTGCTTTAGTTTTTAGAGATGAAATGATCCATTTTAACCTTTTGAAAGCCAGCAGCTTACTTGGTCCCACTGGTTAATACGCCATTGATGAGTCCATCCACCAACCTGCCTAAAATTAAACCTAATTAAACGGGTCAAACATCTTAATATATAAATTAGGCTGAAAATGGAAAGGGTTAAATCGATCAATGGGTAAAAATTGGCTGAAACGTCTATACATTTAACTTAGTTGCAAAATGTAAAAAACAAAGAAAGAACAGAAAGTGTTATGCCAAGTAAATAAAATTATCCATTTAGACCCGACTCACCACACACCCCATTTCCCATTTCTAATAACAAACATATTGGAATATTGGTATGTTCATACGAACAATGGTTAATTAATGGTACAAAAGGCCAAGTTGACAAATGACAACCAACTGGTTGGATCAGTAAAAAAATTTAGTTTTTATTATTGAAACTAATCTTTTTATTTGTATTTAAATTGTTGGTTTAATGCAAAAAATTAAAATATAATGCATACACGCAATTCTTGTTTTAGAAAACTAACAATTCATTAAACAACCAGTTTGGTCTCTATTAAATGTTCCAATCGCCTAATATCAGTTTTTTTTAAACGGTTGAATCACACTCCCTATAATCCATAGACTTGAACCCTTAACCACATCAAAGAGACACCTTAAGAAAAAAAACAAAACTTGGACCAAAGCGTCTGTCTATAACAAATTATTCTGAAACTTACATGGAATCTTTAATTATATGCAGCATCTTTGTTAGTGAGATGAGAAAAGGCTACCATGTCCACTTGAAAGCTATTAGAGTTCATGTTCAAATGCTTATTGCATCAACAGATATGGGAAATGGAGTTCTTGAACGTGATGATGCTCCTTTTTTTTTTTTCCGATTGTAAGTCCCAAATTTTTCTCTTTGCTCTAAAAGGTTACCCTTTCTTCGGTCAGAATCATCTACAAAATTACCAAAGATAAATATCATCACATTTGATTCAATAGAGCCAAAAAGTGAAGTACCTCTTCAACAATCAAATGGCCAAGTTGCAGCAATGTTCTTACAAGATTTGCATCATCTGCGGCTGCATATTTGTCCCCTGTAAATGACACTCCATAACCATAATCAGGACTTTGAACACACAAATAATCATGCATTTACTCTTACTGCCATCAGTAGGAGCAACAGAGCCAGCAAGTTCTCAAACACGGGCTGGATTGTGACTAATATTAATTTATTTTTTTAAACACAAATTAGTAATTAAAGTTTTATTCCTTCCCTTCACCTAAGCTTTTCAATTAGGTGGATACTAATTCACCACCTAGTTACGCAACTGTTGTTTACTTGAATTTCATGCAAAAATAGTTATAATTAAGTGCAAATCATCTACACGCGTAAACTCTAATTGTAAATTCATAGCAAAATCCAAGTAAGTTACAATTCCTATATTTCCATATACAGTGGCGGATGTATAGAAGAAGCAGGGGGAACACCCTCGATTTTTCTGGCGAAGGGGAAAAAGTTTGTTTTTAAGTTATTTTTATAAAATTCTACCCCTAAAACAAATTTTTTGTTATTTTTTCTAGATTCGCCACTATATATATATATATATATATATATATATATATATATATATATATATATATATAGGGAAAGGGTAAAATGAGAACATGCTTTTCGTAAAAGAACTAAAGAACACACTTTTCCACCACAAACATATTTTAATCCAAAAAGAATTTGTGGACCATAATTAAAGTAGAATAAAATATAAAAAGGAATATTCTCTTTCCTAATAAGACAAAACAAGGTGGGCCCAGATCTTTACACCACTGTAAACCCATCGTAAATTTTTTTTTTTTTTTTTTTTTTTTTTTTTTACGTCGAGGTTACCCGTTTTTTCACCGGTGGAAAAAAAAAATTTAAAAATTCACATTTTACATCGGTGTTCTCGTGGTTCTTTTACGAAAAGTGTGTTTTCATTGGAACCTAATCCTATATATATATATATATATATATATATATACTAGGTGAAATCACGTGTGAAAACACGGGAACACTAAATCCAACTAAAGCTGAAAATCCATTCATTGGTGGTTGTGCTTCTGCCTTTAGTAACCACTGATAAATGAAATAGCTGATTGGAAACCACTGATGAATTAGTAACCACTGATGAATGAATCAGCTGATGATTATAATGAAGCAAGCAGCAGAGGATGAAACAAACTTCCGATGACAGCAATGGTTTGCATTCAACAGATGTTGTCATCAGAAGTTTGTTTCAGAGTAGATCCATTGAAAAGAGTAGACCCATTAGTAATAAAACGCTCGTTTTTTTATCGTTCTTTGTATAGCACTATGGTACTCGTTGGAAAGATAATAAAACGCTCGTTAATTTGGTGTAAATTTTTTTTCAAAAAAAGTGTCGTTTAAAAAAGTTATTAATATTTAAAAATCATGGGGGAAAGTGCATGTGCCATGCACATGATAGAGAAAAAATAATTTAATAGTAGATGGAGTATCCATGACCCATTTAAATGACCCATTTAAATGAGCGGGAAAAAATTAAAGGAAGCTCCCATAAGGTGTTTAGCTTTTATTTATAGAAGATAGTAGATATATATATATATATATATATATATAGAGTAAAGATCAAATACATATAGTTTTTTTTGTAAGAACTGTGAGAATCAAAGGGGGTAAATTTTTTTTTTTTTCAGAATTTTTTTTCCCATGTGCTTAAACATTCTTTCTAGATGAATAATACAAAAAAAAAATTTAAAAAAAATTTTTTTTTAGTGTAATTACGTCATTAAGGTAAATACACTAGTTTACACTAGAGTAATTATGTAATTACTCTACACGTAATTACTCTACACCAATTTTTTTTTTTTTTTAGTTTTCAATACTATAATACATGTTTAACAATATGGGAAAAAAAATTTTGAAAAAAAAAATAAAAAAAAACACCCTCCTTTGATTCTCACAGTTCTTACCAAAAAAGCTATTTGTACCGGAACTTTCCCCTATATATATATATATTCGATTTTAAGTAAAATAAGGATCATTGGCTTTCTTTGTTTCCTCGAGCGGTATCGGTTCGGTAAAGAAATTATTCCCTCCAACATCAACTTACAAAGACTTGGGCTGTCCGTTGTGAGCCGCGAGCGACCACCGGTGCGAGCAAGTTTTCAGTCCGGTGCTCACCTCCAGCCACAACAGCCCTGGCGCGAGCACACGTGAAGATCCCCGGCGCGAGCACACGCGATGGTGCTTGCGTGTGTTAACGGGACAAATTGAGCACAGGTCGCGTCGGTGCTCACCCCTAACCACAACGGTTTCAAGTGAGAGCACAGGCGATGAGGTTGTTCGCGTCTAATCGCTCGCCGTCTTATGACAATTGTATCTATCCGTAAAACCTAATTTTGGTTAATTTACCTCTGATGATTGTAGGCATTTTTATTGTCTTCACCTTTTTAGCCTTCCAAGTCCAAGGAAAAATGCCACCAACACTTCCCAAGAGCTTCCGCCCTTAGAAAAGAAAAACAACATAATTAATATAGACAAACAATGGTTAATTAAATTAAAACACGGTTGATCCAACTGGTTAATTGAGGTTTGGTTTACTTACCTTGGAACTGTGTAAGAGTGGTTTGGGACAATTTCACTATAACACACAAACCTTACCCTAAACCAAAATAACATCAAAACACACTCCAACTAATTAACAAACATGAAAGCTTACAAATAACATAAGTACATTCAACTGAGAAATCACACACTATTTGCAATAACGATCGGCCTTCTTCTTAACACGATCGTCAACTTCATCCTCAACTGGATTGACCAAAAAATTCCATTTAACAACTATCAAACATGATTTGAAGAGCGCGAAGAACTGAAGAACTGATGAATCGTACCTGTGAATATCAAAACCAAATAATTGAAGACCTTGGATGAAATTCAGAAGCAAAGACCAAATGTGTTTATTAAAGCTGTTAGAACCCTGAAGTCTTTTCATATAACTGTATCCGAAACTTATAGTTATCAATATCCATTTCCTACTTTTAATATTCAAACATATACACAGTTTTTGGCAATGATGCTCCAGAAAAGGAAAAAGGCATTAGTTTATAGAGACATAGATTAGTTTTAAGTGTAAATTAAGAAAAGGTTTTCAATCCAAATTCAAGACAAAAAATTTATCATAGGTTATAACTTACGCAGATTCACTTATAAAGAGACAGTAAAAAACTGAATTCAAGAGTGAAAACATTGCATATGTGCACCTTTGATATTATAGTCATAAGGATATAAATGAAGATCTAAAGGCACCGTTGTTCCTCTAAATACATGGATTATCTTGTTAAGTCCTATTAGACATTTAAAAAAATACTATTGGGGTTGGTGGTCTAATGGCAAGGAAAAACCTTTTAATACACTAAAAGTGTGAGGTCTTAGGTTCAAGTCTCACAAGGAGCAAGAAATTCACCTTTTAAAAAAAAGTTTAAAAATACTTTAACATTTAAAATTTCACATCATCTCCTTCCCAGCCCCAATCCCGTTTTTCCGGCGGGTGTGGTCGCTGGCGGCAACCACATTCCGGCCAAAGTTGAAACCTTCATTTTAAGCCTTTTAAGCCTTTTGACACATTTGGGGGCCTTGCTCCCGAAGCAATCCGGTTTTTAGATCGAGTGCAAAAGGTGGTGCAGGGTAACTCTTCTACGGCCAAGGATACAAGCTTTATATTTAATAGAGTAGGCTTTACTATTCAAAAAGGGGTTGCGGCACAGCTTGTTGCCCGTCTACCCGCGTCTGCCTTGTAATTCTTGTTGGTATCGAGTATTATCTATACATATAATAAACCAAAGCTATTTTAGTGACATGGCACTCAAAGAGGCATTCTCTTTCTTGAGTGTGCCATGTGTCATCCCATGTGGCATTGAGATATTTTAGGAAAAAAAGAATTTAAAAACAAAATTGGATTTTTCACCATCATGTTTCCTCCCATAATTTTTAAACGTTAAGATCTTTAATATACGAGATTTTTTAAAGAAAAAAATTACACCAAATTAACGAGCGTTTTATTATCTTTCCAACGAGTACCATAGTGCTATATAAAAAACGGAGAAATTTTTTGTGGGGTTTTGTTCATACATGAAAAAAAACACAAAGTGTTCAGGTAAATCATTAATCATGTGTAGGCAAATCACTAATTATGTTCAAATCAGTAAATATGAATTTTTTTTCAACCAGAGCCGAATAGGTTAATAGAGTAATACGTTGTTTTAAGTTAGGTATCAATATTAGTATGTTAGAGTTGTACATTTGTTTAGTCTTTAGGATATGTGTTAATATTAGAGTTACATTAAAGTTCTATATTCTTTTATGTTAGGTGTTAGCATTGGAGTTGTACATTGTTTTACGTTAGATATTAATATTAGAGTTATACATCAGTCTATTTCATATATAAAATTGATGTATCATATTAAATTTCTCAACCCGGGATGCTCCCGAGGTATAATCTAGTTATAATTAAAAAAAATGAGTGTTAATGCATTATTGTGTTTTCTCCATCATAAACAGCCGGTACAAATTTACAAATTTAATTTGGAAAACACAACAAACATACCGTTACAAATTACAATAATCAAAATCCAAGCAACACGGAGAAAGCAACGCCTATGGCAAAATGTGTGGTTACACAATCGGTGGCTCACGACAGCAGTGGTGACGGCCGCTGATTCTGAAGTCAATTGAACAGCCGGTACTTAGCCCTGATTAAAAAAAAACACATAAATAATAATGATGACGTAGGTAGCCCAAGGCAAAAAGTCTGAAAGCTGTCATGAATACATGCTTAAAGCGTTGAAGCCTTCAAAGGTTTAAATGACGAATAACCACAGACCAAAAGATGACTTGTCTTGTCATCTTTTCCTCGGCCAGCTCAAAACAACTGCCGTGTAAACGTCGCACAGCTCGGACCGCAGGTCCAAAGCCACCACCAACCTAAAGTGGCCTGTCCTCTTGTTGCAACACGGTCCAAGATGATATCCCTTCCTGAATTAGAAGATACCTCCTCTATATAATCAAGATCAGATCCACAAATCTGATCCATCCTGATTATTCCTCTTACACTCAATCTTCTATTCCTTTATTCCACACACGTGAGGAGTCTTTCTCCATCACATGCACACGACCCACAAGTCTTGACAATTCTGGTGTTGAGTTACACTCAGACCAGAATTCCAACACTAACAAAAACCATATCATCTTGAACCTCCTTCTACGTTTTGCAACGTAGGAGGACACCACGACCTGCGTTTGGCAGATCGAAACCCTTGAACCTCTGAACCCCTTTTTGTGACTCAGAACTAACGTTAGTCTATTATTTGTTGTAGCAACAAATAATAATAGTTAACCCCGTGAAATTTGTAATCTAAATTTGTAAGCCAGGGGTATTTTGGAATTGATGTTGTAGGGTACTCAATTGGGTCAAGCCTAATAGCCCAAGAAACCAAAATCATTAAATGTAAGAGTGGGTCAAGCCCAAGCCCAACAAGGAAGCCCATTAGGGTTTTACCCATCCCCACTCTATAAATAGAGGGGCAAAGCATGCCATACAACTCAGATTGGTCTGAGTACAAGACCTCTCTCACTCTCTCTCTAAAACTCTCTCTAGAGTTATTCTCTCTAATAAGACTTTCAGCAGCAGCAGGCTGAAGCCTTGAAGCCTTCGAGCTGCTGATATGCATTCTTAACAATCTACAACCATGCTGATTCCACATCCAAGCCGGCTCTAACAGCCACTACATGCGGAATCACGCTCTGTTACTCGCAAGTCTCAGCCTTCATCAGGCTTACGTGGTTGGTCCCTAGTTGTAACTTGGGATCAAGAGTTCTTTTCTTCAACATCATGCTCTTATTCTTTATCTTTTCTTAAGTTAACCAATAATAACAACATTCTGACTTTGGGTTGATCCCAAATCAGAACCATAACAACCAAAATATCAAGACTCTTGAACCTCCCATCTATGTTTGCAACGTAGAGGGACACCACGACTTGCGTTTGGTAAACCGAAACCCTTTAACCCTTTTACCTCTTCTGACGAGTTCTTTCATGCTGCTGGTCTAAACCTTTAAGCAGCAGACGAGGTCAGAAGCCTGACGACCTTGGAACGTTCAGACCCTCTCCGGACACATATTTGTTGTAGCAACAAGTTGGCGCCCACCGTGGGGCCGTGCTACTTAGAAATGAAAATCTCTTTGTAGTTCGGCTCCGTAGATCTATTTTCTAAGTTCTCTCTATGTTTGGAGAAAATGTTCCCAAGAATGTCACTTCTACACCTCCTACACGTGATGGCAAGATTTGTGGTAACTACTTCTGTGACTACATCCTTCTCACCATGAGATATATAAACTTTCTTTGCTTAAAAAAAAAGGTTTACTAGTCTTTTTGATGTATTCCCAATATATTTTCCCAATACGTTTTCCTCAGACATTTTTCAACAGTTACAAAAGTAATATTGGATAGGTTAACAATCTTGGGAAAGTAAATTTACACAAAAAGACAAAAACACATGTTTTTATCCAATGGACAAAAGCATGGAACCCTTTAACCTTACTGTGCACAGAGCATCTTGCTTTTACCCAACGGATAAACGTCTGAACCCTTTAACCTGACTGTGCACAGAGCATCTTGCTTTTACCCAACGTATAAACGTCTGAACCTTTCAACCTTACTGTGCACAGAGCATCTTTCAGCTTTTCAGAGTAGGTTTATAGGTCTAATGTACACAACTTTATAGCTTACTGACCTACTACAGCCTTTTAAGCTTTCAAGCTACTGTTCAGCTTTGCAGGTGCATAGATCTACTATACATCAAAACTTTTTAACGTTTTCAGATTATGCATACCATACATTGCTCCTTGAAGCTTTATAGACGTTTAACACAATGTCCAACGAAGTTTTCTAGCCTTCAAGGCTACTAGTCACAAAATCTCCACAACCTTTTAAGCTACTGTTCTATGAAGCTTTAAAGCCGTGTAGGCTATTGATCATCAAAGCCTTTAAGCCTTTTAGGCTACTGACCATCAAAGCCTTCAAGCCTTGTAGGTTACTACTCATCAAAGCCTTCAAGCCTTGTAGGTTACTACTCATCAAAGCCTTCAACCCTGTCCGGCTACTGCTCATCGAAGCCTTCAAGCCTTTTAGGCTTCGCTCATCAAAAATTTCACAGAACTTTTAGGCCACTGACCATCAAAGCCTTCAAGCCTTTTAGGCTACTACTCACCAAAGCCTTTAAGTCTTTCAGGCTACTGACCATCGAAGCCTTAAATCCTTTCAGATTACTGCTCATCGAAGCCTTCAAGCCTTTCAGGCTACTGTTCTCTAAAGCCTTCCAGCCTTTCAGGCTATTGCTTACTCAAGCTTTAAAGTCATTTTGGCTACTATCCATCGAAGGTTTAAAGCCTTCCAAGTTGCTAATTCCTAAAGCCTTATAACCTTTTCGGCTATTCTTATCAAAGCTTTAGAGCTATTTAAACTATCGTCTATTAAAGGTCTATAACTTCTTAAAAGTACATTAAAGCTTTTGAGAAGTTTGTACATTAAAACTTTTGATCCAATTAAGCCACTCATAATCAAAAGTATTAAAGACTTTCATGCTCCCAACAATAAATACTTCACAACCTTTTAGGCTAGTATTCGGCGAAGCGTTAAAGTTCTTTAAGGCTACTTCTCATGGAAGTCTTACATTAGAACAAGGTTGTTGTTGACTGCAGCCTTGCAACCTTTTAAGCCTCTGAGTTCACAATATTTTGGGCTACAAATCATTGAAACTTCAAAGCCTTTTGGGTTACTATTTAATGAAACATTCACAGCCTTTTAAGCTATTGTTCATTAAAGCTTTAAAAGTCTTTCAGGTTTCTAATGCCTTACAGCCTTTTCGTTTATTCCAGCAGAAGCTCCAATGACGTTAGGCTACCATTCAACAAAGCTTCACAGCCTTTTGGCCAAGTATCCAATGAAACATTTAACCTCTTTAGGCCAATTTTCATGGAAGTTTTATATCAGTTCTGGCCACTAATCCTCGAAACTCTACATCCTTAAAAGGTTGCTGCTCATCAAAGCTTTACAGCCTTTTAGGCTTCTACTCATAAACGCTTTACAGCCTTTTAGGCTACGAGATTCATTAAAGACTTATAGCTTTTCAGACCACTGTGCGTTGAAGCGTCACAACTATTTAGCTTCACAACGTTCAAATTGATTATTCATGAAGCTTTGATCAGCTTCAACTCCTAACAGCTTCAAAAGCTACACATGAACCATTTATACTAACGACCAAGTCAAAACAACGTTCCTTACCAATAGCCACAAATACAATTATGATGCAAACATTGTAACATTTTTTAAGGCTAACATAAGGAAACGTCAAAATAAACATATGGTTCAAAACATCAACCTATGGATCTTTAAATCGCCAACGTTGCAAGCCTTCAAACAAGCTTTTATTCTATGAACGACCTCATAGATCCGAAACAAAAGCAACTTCAATCAAGGAGTTATACACATTTTGCAAGCAAAAGAATCAAATAAAACGCGCCTCTAGCCATGAACACCTTTTACCAAGGGCTGATATGAATAAGTTGACATGCTTAAATAAAGCAAGTAATCCCTGAAGCAAATAAGCATATCAGCTCAGAGGGTTAAAGGATAACAGGGCAAAAGGCTTCCCCTAACAGCAACCTATATAGCAACAAACCTTCAAAGGAGGAACAAAGAGGTTAGATGTACAACAACACTTTGATATCAGTCAGAATCACTCATCATCATGTCATGACTACTTCTGACTGGGGGGCTGGTGGCCCGTGTGGACAAATCCACATTTAAAAGAAGTTGAGAAGCAAAAAAGCAAAACAGTTGCCCATGTCAACTTATTTACTCAAATGCTGAGATGCCTTCAAGCATCTTACCATAGCAAAGAAACACGATAACTCAAAACAACGGCCTAGCTACTTTCTTTCGCAGAAGTTCAGAAGCTTAAAGGCTTACTATATTGGGTCAACATTATTCAAGGAAAGGCAAACCCCTTATCAAGACTAACCTTGTGTTCAAACAACCTAACGTCTCAATGGGACACGCATGCCACCTAAAGCATATGCTTTTCTCCCCTTGAAAAGACAAACAACTCAAGGAAGGAAAAGCCTCTACATGCCAACAAGGTCACTTCAAAGGAATGAAAGAAAAGATCGTTGCGTACACAAATCAACACCTCCCATACATCCTCCCATAACACCACCTTAGCTACAATGTGTGAACAAAGTTAGAATCGTTCATCCAAGAGGTTATAAACCTCAAAGGTCCTTACAAACTTAACCTTGTAAACACAAGAGGTTTTAAGCTTTGTAGGTCCTCACAAACTGTAACCTCGGAAGCTTAGAAGGTTTGAACCCCACAGGTCTTCATAAACTATGACCTCCAACGCTTAGAAGGTTTGAACCCCACAGGCCTCCATAAGACATGACCTCCAAAGCTTAGAAGGTTTAAACCTCACAGGTCTCCATAAACCATGACCTCCAGTGTTTCGAAGGTTTAAGCCTCACAGGCCTTCATAAGCCATAACCATCAATGCTTAGAAGGTTATGGACTTCAAAGGTTATCACCCCGGAAGCCAAGAAGATTGTAAGCTTCATAACGTACCCCCTCTTTTGACTACAAAAGCTCAACAACAAGTCAAACTCGTTGCCAACACAAGTTTTATACCTCAAGGATGACAAAGGTCAAAATACATCACATGTTCATGATAACATTGGTAGACTTGACATGATTCTTACATAAACTCCTTCGAACATGTCATTAAAAGCTTCAAATACTTAGAAGTTTCAAAAAACAGCTCATAAGCTTCAAAATAAACAAAACAAGCTTTAAAGCTAAAAGCTTCAAAAGACATTAAAAGAAGCTCAAAAGCTTAAATGCTTCAACTACGATAAGCTTCAAAAGCTTAAAAGCTTCAAATACAGCAATTGAAGTTTAGAAATTTAGAAGTTTTAGATACAACAACTGAAGCTTACAAGCTTGAAAGCTATACAAACAAGTGAAAGTGTCCTTGTAACAAACAAGTTCTATTCAAAGAGCTCCTAACTAGGTGAACCACCTATGATAATACTTGTCTTCTACTAAGGCTCAAGCATTAACAAAACATACAACAATAAAGATTATCCAAAGCAACTTGCTCAATCGCCGAAGCTCTTGCTAAAACATCAATGCTTCTCACTCATACTAAGCGCAAACGCCTGCCTAAAATAATCTCTACCGAAAGAATGCTGCCTAAGCTGAACATGAATACGAATTCTGAAGCTTCTAAGCCTTCAACCATCTTTGGAGATTTAGCAACTACAAAGACTACAAAGTCAAGACAAGCTAACCTAAACAAACCTAAGAAGCATGTCAACACTTCAGCAACTCACAGAATCGTGAAAAATGGGGATACATAAGAACAGATTAGTAATCATTGATCTAACTTGGTAACACCAAGAACCACCAAGGATCAAGCCCCATAGAAGCATAAAACCAGAAGCATTGAAGCATCATGTTATAAACAAAAGAAGATTAAGGACGAACCAAACCGCAATGCTAAGGCGTTGAAGCTGTTGGCAAGATAACAAAGCAAACTACTTGGCGACAAAAGTAGATTTGTTAAAACACCAACACCTTGCCAAAGCACTTTGATACAACACATAAGAGTCTTCCTAAAAGACAACTTACATGTTACAAAAACAAAACCTTGGAAAGTTTGGCCCAAAATAGGATGAACGACACGTTATGCTCAAAGCTCACAACGGCAGATCCTACAAGCTTAATCGACCAAGAAGGAAAGAAAGTCCCAAAACATTGGGACGAGACCACCTTAAAAGGTTCAATGTAACCGCAAATGGCCAAGAGATTTTCACCACTTCTTTGTGTAAACATTTAATATGAATGAATCATAATATTCTCTATCAAGATTTGTCTTTCTATCCTATAATCAGGCTGAGAACCTTGCAAGAAACTCCATGGCATGGGCCATGTAAGGGGATGAGCTCCCAGCCATTTCGCTCAATAGGTTCGAGGGTTAAACGGACCTATGTAAGGGGTGAGTTCCTAGATCAATCCAACTCCATGAGATAAACAAAAACACTTTTATAAATCTCATCGACGGGTTTGAACAACCTACACCAATCGTTCCTTAAGTTTAGAAAATAAACTTACGAAAACATATTGAAACACTTGTGTAAGTGTACATAGGATAGGTGGCGACTTGTTTGCCTAGACTACCTTAAGGATAGGTGACTGCAGCACTTAACCTTTTAAGGTGCTACCGGTAAAACATTCCCCAACAAATACAAAGACAAAGACAAAACATGCAAGCATCCAAACATGCAAGCATCCAAGCATCCAAACATGCAAGCATCCAAACATCCAAACATGCAAACATCCAAACATGCAAGCATCCAAACATGCACAATCACAAAGATACACTAAGGTACAATTCAAAAGTGAAACAATCTCACTAGGCCATACACAAAACAACATACATGAAAGTTAGTACAAATGGCCATGATCGGTCACCATTCCTCACATCTCAAGCCCAAGCAGCTTGAAAGGTTTATCACATCTCAAGCCCAAGCAGCTTGCAAGGTTCATAATACCATAACCACATGTTAATATTCTAGTCATCTAAGGCTAACACCAAATGGAACCCTACAAGGTTTCCCAAACAACGCAACGAATGATACTTTACCAAAATGATGCTAAATGTTCTCGTGTCGAACATCATCCATTATCACAAAGAAATATTGTTGCAACTAATGCAAAAAAGAAACTTAGTCATGACAACAAAAGAAGCTCAACTTCATACAAACAAAGCTTATAGACATGCTCTATATATCAAGCTTTGAACGAAGGAAGCTCATATCAATCTTCGAACGAAAGAAGCTTACAAACATAAATCATACGTCAAGTTTCGCATCAAAGAAGCTCGCTAGCAAGGTCATACACTCAACTTCCTATGAAAAAAGCTTGTGAATGAGAATCAAAAGCAAAGGTTCGTAAACAAAGAAATTCGCTATTTGACCTTGTTTGCTTCTGCTTACTTGATTCCATATTTTGTATCATAAGAAAGCTTTTATCACAAAACTTTGACAGCACAAAGAGTTAGGCTAGTGATGAATTTTATCCATAAGCTTAAAGGATGAAATCCATAAGCTTTTCAGCTATCAAGCCAAACTTCTTTGCTTAAAGGGCGAAATCTATATGCTTTAGTCAACAAAAACAATAACTTTGCTTAAAGCCTTCGAAGCTTAGAACACATACCAGCTTTTTATCAAGTCAGGTCAAGGCAAGTTAACCTTCAAGGCAATGTACTTCACCTTCATGTACAAGAAGCCTTCCTTCGTACACATGCGACCTTCCTTCTGTCACATGAAGCTCATTTGCTATCTAGCTTAGAAATCGACCATTCGGTCAATATAATAATCCACCATATCTCGGATTAACTTCTCGACATTTGTTCAAAAACGTGACTTGCTAAAAACCTCTGTAAGTGCACCTAGCTACAATCATCTAGTGATACTTATCTACCTTGTTGATGGTTACAAGCATTTAAACTGCCATAGTCATTTGATAAATGAACCATCTCCTAAAGGCTTGTGCCCAAAATAAAGATATTTCCAAAAAATATTTTACAAAATTATGGGAATATCGTCCAAAGGAGCATACATGTCGGATATAGATGGTTTTAATCACACAACTCGAGATAACTTCGCCAATACAACAAACAAGCTTAGAAAAATAAGCTCAAAAGGCGAAAACTTAAAAGGTCAATAGCCGATATGCTGAAGCTAATACAAGCTAACAAGGAAAGAAGCAAGTAATGGAGAAATATCCAGCTCCATAGCTTCCATCCAAATAAGGGCTTAGCAAGCTGCAAAGCTTATTAGCTTAAATCCTTATAAGCTTTCAAGCTCCATAGCTTCCATCCAAATAGGGGCTTAGAAAGCTGCAAAGTTTATCAGCTTAAATCCTTATAAGCTTTCAAGCGCATCAGTTGCTTCCACCAAACTAAGGGCTTATCAGCTTAAATGCCAATAAGCTTTCAAGCTCATCAGCTCAAACCCCCTAATAAGCTTTCAAGATCATCAACTTAAACAAGTTTCAAATTTTATCGGTTTAAACCGATAACACATTCCAAAACTCATTATGCTAAGGTTTGTTTGTTGATATTTATCCTACCTACACGAAGGTCTCTACAAATAAACACTCACCAAAACAACAAAAGTTGGAAGAAAGCGCAAAGATAATGAATAGTTTGAGTCTAGTATAATGTACATACATATATACATTAAACTAGACTGGGGGGCTGATGTTGTAGGGTACTCAATTGGGTCAAGCCCAATAGCCCAAGAAACCAAAATCATTAAATGTATGAGTGGGTCAAGCCCAAGCCCAACAATGAAGCCCATTAGGGTTTTACCCATCCCCACTCTATAAATAGAGGGGCAAAGCATGCCATACAACTCAGATTGGTCTGAGTACAAGACCTCTCTCACTCTCTCTCTCTCTCTCTAAAACTCTCTCTAAAGTTATTCTCTCTAATAAGACTTTCAGCAGCAGCAGGCTGAAGCCTTGAAGCCTTCGAGCTGCTGATATGCATTCTTAACAATCTACAACCATGCTGATTCCACATCCAAGCCGGCTCTAACAGCCACTACATGCGGAATCACGCTCTGTTACTCGCAAGTCTCAGCCTTCATCAGGCTTACGTGGTTGGTCCCTAGTTGTAACTTGGGATCAAGAGTTCTTTTCTTCAACATCATGCTCTTATTCTTTATCTTTTCTTAAGTTAACCAATAATAACAACATTCTGACTTTGGGTTGATCCCAAATCAGAATCATAACAACCAAAATATCAAGACTCTTGAACCTCCCATCTACGTTTGCAACGTAGAGGGACACCATGACTTGCGTTTGGTAAACCGAAACCCTTTAACCCTTTTACCTCTTCTGACGGGTTCTTTCATGCTGCTGGTCTAACCCTTTAAGCAGCAGACGAGGTCAGAAGCCTGACGACCTTGGAACGTTCAGACCCTCTCCGGACACATATTTGTTGTAGCAACAGGAATCATAAATAAAAAATAATGATACTGATAATATGTTTTTGGAGTGTAAAGGCTGAGCATATGGGAGAGGAAAGTGCTCCATAGTACACGTGTTAATGGAAGGGTTACTCATCATGTGTGTGGCTGCCAGATAGGTAAAAAAGAAAGTAACCACACACCACGTGTCAGCCCCAAAACACGTGATAAAACGGTGGAAATACTGATAATAGGCTGAAAAGCAAGATTCGAACCCGGGTCTTCTGTATGATAAATAGAGCTTCTTACCACCACACTACTCGCATAGCATCTGAAATAATCTGTAAGTAATCGTACTTATTCACATAAAAAGTAAAAAAAAAGCCGGAAATCACAAACACTGTTCAAATCCACTTGAATATTAATATAGTCTAATTAACACAGCTTCATTGCAACATTTGATCAAATCATCATAATTCAACAACAAAAATAACGATTAACAAATTTATTTACTTAAAATTAAATGTATAACACCTTAATTATTAACTCATGAGAACCAAAAAAAATAATAATAATCTAAACCAGAATAAAAAAGCTAATTTTTCTTGTTCTTTCTTGAATACACCATTCCTCGGATCCCATCCGGATCCGCGACAAACCCGAGAGGCCTATAGAACCCCAACACTCGGGGCTCCGAATACAAAGCAATATTCGTGATCCCTTTGTTTAACAACTCATCCACCACTCTCTCAATAACAGCCTTTCCCAACCCTATCCCTTGAAAGTTAGGATCCACAAACACGTCCCATATTATGGCATTAAAAACACCATCTCCAGTGGCTCTAGCAAATGCCACGGGTCTCTTTGTCGTCTCGTATTCGACCCATAACAACGAGTCAATGTGCTCTAATGCGATCCTTATCTTGTCCATGTCCCTCTTAGGGAACCCGACTGCAACAAATACGGAGTTTAAGTGGTCTAAGTTAAGTTGTTCGATTGTGCGACGAAGTATGAAGCCTCTTGATTGGAGTTCTTCGTCCAAAATCGCGTAACTAGGCTGTGATGTTGAGATAGAGAGCTTGCGAACAGGGCCGGCCTGATAGGCTTAGCAATCTAGGCAAAATAGGGGTGAGCATTTCGTGGTTCGGACTCACAGGAACCTTGGACCCGACCCACGAGAACCTTGGACCCGAACCTTTTTAAATATATGGGTCGATTTCCGGTTCTATATTTATATGAATTATTGGTTCCGGGTCGGGTCGGTTCCAAACCCACGGTTCTAATATAAGAACCACAAGAACCGTTTGTATTTTAATTAAAAAAATATAAAAATAATATTTTTTTAGTATTTTAACTATTCGTTTTTACGTTTTATTGTAATTGATTTCATGTAATGTTAATACAATATTAAAAATATCATTTATAATAATAACAATGTATTTTTCTTGAAATATTTTTTGGCTTAATGGATATGCATAGATATGATATATTATATAAATATTATTATATCCAAGTTTGAAGTAAATATTTATATATGTCACTGTGATGTGTGTGTATTTATTATGTATACATAACAGATTCACATAATGTTTCTAGTGATGAGAATGACAAAATTGTTACGAAAACATAAGTCGAGAAACGAAAAGTGACTTAAAAAATAAACTCATTGGCTATTGGTAGATTGTCCGTTGTGGAAGCGAGAGCAGCACGACGCGAACGAAGTTTCAGCGCTCGTGCTCACCCCCAGCCACAACAGCCCCACGCGAATAGTCCTGGCGCGAGCACAAGCGATGGTGGTTGCGTGGGTTAACGGGAAAAAGTGACCTTAGGTCGCACCGTTGCTCACCCTAGCCACAACGGGGTCAAGTGACTGGATTACTTGATAGTCACGTCGGTGACTCGCACCCGTTTGCTCGCGCATCCACAACGGACGACCTTAGAACCATATGGAGGAATTCTTTTACGAGCATGGTAAAAGAATATGAATATGTAAATCCTCAAACAGTGGCTATTACATTAAAAGGTTCTAGAGGGTCAGACCCTTTTACCCGACCCATCAGAACCTTTAGGACCCGGAACCACATAGCCTTTTAAGGTTCGGTTCTTGGTTCCTAATTTGTGACACCCGGCAAATTCTGATTAACAACGTTGTCTAGATTAAAGTCTACCTTAGCGAGTCACGCGTATATTATACTTAACTGGGATAGTTGAGTCGTGTTACGGTTCGGGAACTGTTAGTTTGGTATAGAGGATCATTAGATGTCGGTCTAGAGGCTCATTAGATGTCGGTCCTTAACCAAGTGTACAAAGGGTGACGATTCGTAGAATCGTCAGAACATAGGGAATATACAAGTCTCGAGTCCCGGGAATTGGTGAACGAGTGTGAATGTGTTTGTTTGCAAGTATTATGTGTTTAGAATCATTATGTGACTTGTCGGTATGTAAAAATGTGTTAACATATGTTAAAACGGAGTTTAACGCACCAAACATGCTGAACCGGACCCTATAGGCGAATAGGAGATTGTACTCGCCTATAGGGTAGGCGAGTAGGGTCCCATTAGGGGCGAATAGGCCCTATTCGCCTATACTAGGGGCGAATAGGATCCCTATTCGCCTGATGTTGCTGCGTAATCGCCTATAACGTGCCGGACGACTAAAAACGCCTATAAATACAATACTTGACCTCCTAAACTTCATTATATCAACCCTAGTCGTCCCACAACTCGTCCCAACACCCACACAACCTCTGGAACACGATTTTGGATCAAAACACATGATTTCAAGCCTATTCCATCAATCTATTACAAATCTAAGGTGTGGTTTTCATTCATGCAATCTTTAATAACGTTTTTATTAAATCCCTAATAGTCCAGACCTGTTTATAAACGTAAATGTCTTCTGGAAATTCGTTATTAATTGTTGTTGATTGGATTCTAACTATTATGATTGTTGTATGTGGGTTTATGATTAAAAGATAGGATTTTTATGATTCAAGAAGGATTAGTAACATGATTTTAAGGTAGTTACAGATTAGTAATGATAGCATGTTGATGAAATCTGAGTAATTGTTCATTAGGGTTAAGGTTATGCATGTTAATGTGATGATTCATGCTATATGTGTTGTTTTTGGGATACATGGTTGCATGCAGGGCTGATAGGACGAGGTTAAACGAAGGATTTTGATTGAAATATGTTTGATATGGTTGTTTGATTGATATTTGATGTTTACACACGTTCTGGATTGGATTTGGAGTGTTAAACGCGCGAAAAACCGGAACAGATGTGCTATAGGCGAATAGGAATCCTAATCCCCTATACTATAGGCGATTAGGAGCCCATTCGCCTGAAGGGGAGCCCTAATCGCCTATGGTATAGGCGAATAGGATCCTATTCCCCTTTACTTCATGCATTTACGATCCTAAATGCTAGTTAAGTCCTGAATTGCATGCTTTACGACGTAATCGCCTATAAACTCAAAAATTACATATGAGATTGCCCTAATCGCCTATAGTATAGGCGATTAGCATTCCTAAATGCCTGTTGACCCACGTAATCACTAGTTGACTTTTCCTAATCGCCTGTACTGCTGCTGTAAGTGTAATATAGCATTTCGGGACCCGATTTGACACCTAGGAACATGCTAGGAACCCCGTAACATACCTAGTAACTTGGTAACATGTGTTCGGACTTAATTATGTGATACTTGAACTACGTGCTATAACTTGTTGAACGTTAACGTATGTTAAGTGTGTATTGCATGATTGTATGTTTGTGAGTACAAGTATAACACGGGAAGTCTCGGGTCACCAATGGGATGTCGAGTCTTGTACTTTGGGTTAATTTAACAGTCACGGTGTTTTCAAACGAACTTGGTTATGGTCTGGACATCTAGGGACTAACTAACCTACGGGTTATTAGTCTAAGTACTTGTAACTGTCATATGTTAGGTCGCCGCTTTACGGGACTAGCATAGCTTGCTGATATTATTCGTATATCGAAGTAACGCAACCTAAGGTGAGTTTACGGCCCCTCTTTTAACTGGTTTCACTTTTCGGGGGAGAAAACATGTGTTAAACTGATGTTTTGGTAACAACTGTCATACTATGGGTTTCTATGGTTTACTATACGATCTTTGGAAGTCTCGGGGGAAACCATGAATGTGCGGGTTAGCACAACGGGGAAATGTGAATAGATCTATTGGGAGTGACCAACCCCGCTCGTCGGCTTGGAGGGCCGGGCGAGTGCATATTGTCTCAAACAGGAACTGGTTTACTATTCGGGCACGACATCTGGTTTGCGAGTTAGTAATGGTTTTCCAATCGTAGTGGTAATAAACATACGCCTAGCTAGCGTACATTGGTTTGCAAATTGTTATAGTATGGACAGGTTGAACTTGGTACTTTGATTATAAAACCTGTAAACTCACCAGCATTTTTGTGCTGACGTAAACTTTTACATGTTTTCTCAGGTCGCTAAGGTAGCACAATGGAACTAGGGCGCACGCGTCTGCACGACGTCTAGTTAGGATTGCATGGTTTTCAAACATTAAATAATGTGGTTTACTTTTGGGATTATGTTTTGAGAATAAGCTTCCGCTGTAACTGGAGATTTAAACTATGTTTTTGAAATTGCATATGTTAATTTAGACTTGTTTATTGTGATCGTTGGTTTGGATCCTGGTTTGTCATGCGCCTCGCGGTAAAACTCCGCAAGTGGATTTTGAGGGTGTGACAGATTGGTATCAGAGCCAATGGTTATAGTGAACTAGGACTGCATGTAGAGTCTAGACTATAGCCGATTCGCACACACTAGACGATCACTTAGTACTAAACATTATGGTGGATTACGAATGGGCTTGTCAGGGTGTCTCTAAATCATCTGACCTTTCTATGTTACATCATCCGTTCTATCCTAAGTCGGGTTACTTGCTTTCTAGGCAGTGTGGTATATTGGGGTAAATCGTGTACTCTTGAGATTTGTCCAAGGCTCGGACATCTCCCTTTCATACTCCAATAGAAACACTTGCCATAAACTGTAACATCGCAAAATTTTCCCCAAAATTTTAATACATAAAAAGTCCTTATATATATATATATATATATATATATATATATATTTTTATTACACCTTTATCATTAATATTATACAAATGTGCCTAAGTCTTTATTTATCCTAACTCATAACTTATATACATACATAAATGTATATAAATAATAATAATAATAATATGATTCTAAATTCTTTTTTTTTTCACATACAAGATTTTTTTTTTTTTTAAATAAAGCCTTGAGTCAAATAGTCAAAGTCCTAGTAAAAGTCTTAGTCAAACAGTCAAAGTCTTAGTCAAATGGTCAATTCATCATATAACCTTACTTTATGGTGTTGACCAATTTTAATGGCTAATTGAATCCAAAACTAGTATAAAAACCCACCTATGACCCATTATACTTTGCACCTCTAAATCGATTGTTTCAATCCGATTAAACTTTCCCTCATACCTTTCTTCTATAGTCTATTACTTCTACAATTGAAGCTTTGATTATAAGCTCTTGTAATTGGCAACTTTGGGGCTACACATATTCTATTTCTCAAGACTTAATACTATACTAAGGTGAGTTTACGTAACCATGTTTATGCAATTCTTCATACTTGCAACATTATACTTAAGCAATTCTACATGCATGTCTAGTTGTAAACTTTAATGCCTCATGAATTAGACAACAACAACAGTTTCAACGAGTTTCAACGAGTTTCAACATTACATAATCATTAGCTATGGCCAAGCCGGCGATACTCAATAATAGATCTATTGGATTGACAATCCCACCCGGATACGTGTACCTCCTACATAGGTAGCGTGGGTGATTGTTATCGTTCCAACATATTAAGGTGAACCGTGGATGACGGGATGAACCTAAACTAGTCGGAGGTTTGATTATGTCGATTCAACATATCATGTTTATTCATGTAGACTTAAACTTACGATAGACATATGAATTGCTAAACTTTTATACTTAAACTATTTTCTTGACATGGCTTATGTATTCTCACCAACTTCTAGTTGACCCCCCCCCCCCCCCATTTTTACAACTCAACAGGAAATAATGATGATTGAAGTCTAGAGAGTTAGCATGAGGAGACAATTTGAAGTTTATGCTTTGTTTGGCTTTTTGATGTATTAGAATTCCATTCTAGACTTGTTATGTATTTTCAATTTTGGATATTTTTTTTACTTTAAATAAATTTCAAATTAAAACTTGAATACCATGTGCTACTGAAACAATCATCAAAACGTGACATCCCGATGTTTCCGCCATCGGTTGGGTGTTACAGATTGGTATCAGAGCCTTGGTTATAGGGAATTAGGTTATTAGAAAAAAAAATCTAGTCTATAACCATAGGAATATAACCAGTATTTGCTCCTTTTACTTGCTATTCTCTATCTCACTCCTACTTCTTATCCCTACTTCAACCCCTACAAGAAGATTGCTCTCCATCACAAGATCTACTCTTAGACTAATAGGACAATCCTCAGGTTTAGCCTGAACCACCTTGAGATCTCGTCGAAGTTCTAGATTTTAATAACGAACACGTGCAATCTGGAAGGGTGAACGCCTGTATTCTGAGTTTTCTGTCTAGGACTGGCATTGCGCACATATCCCAATCAGACGAGGGACCCGGATGCCTACCTGGGAATTCTCGGGATGAGTGTTCACTTATAGGCTAAAGCATGTCTTCACTATGTTATTAGAATCTAGAAGTTTTGATAAGTCAACGTTTTCGTTTATTCGTTTTAATTAATGAATAAATGATTACACTCACCTTCCTTAAACTAAGCTCAAAAATCTCAAAATTTTACAGCTTAAATCAATCTCATTTCATAACCATCCATGGATTTCACAATCACACTTCACCTTACCATCTTAGTCACTTTTTAAATATTCAACACCCTACCCAAATCATATAATCTCCATACTATAAAATAAACTCTTTATCAACTATCTTCACATTCACTATCTCTCACAACTTTGATTCTGCTTCAAGAATTTTTCATCATCCTCTCAAGAACTAAATTCATATCCTTCACCTTCTCACACATGAGCTAGTTACCCATGATAACCAAACTATTGAAACTTGATTGTGTGTTGCATCAAACATAATCCTTAGTTATACATGAGGATTCGACTATTTGCCTTATTTGAACATTTGAAACTAGAATTCATGGAATATAAACTATTTACTATAGACACACCTAGAGTCATTAACCTTATCTAGGGCAACTCTATTACAACTCGTATGCTATACTTGATACTTGATTACTTACATGTAAATATTATCAATTTGCAATTCATGTGTGTAATAATTGGTACACTTAATCAAACAACTGATAGAGGATGAAGTACTTGCTCAACAGTTAGTAGAGTACAAAATAACCTACTCAACGATTGGTAGAGGTCATCATGCCTGCTCAACAGTCGGTAGAGGCCCTACAACCTGCTCAACGACTGGTAGAGGCTATCATACCTGCTCAACAATCGGTAGAGGTTCCTACTCACTGACTGGTAGAAGTCTTTTTCCTGCTCAACAGTTGGACTCATTTTTGGATACATGGTTAATCATATTATTTTACATGTGTGTCTAGAGTTATAGAAGGACACAAAACCCTAATGTAAGGTAAATTGGTGATTGCGGTCCGGAACGTAATCATGAATTTACAGGTACGTTAAGGTAGTGTGAAATTCTATCAAGGTTTTCGGTAGTTGACCAATTATAAACCTTAGTTATCTGGTAGTTCATTTAGTCTTTCAATAGTCCATCAACTCATTCCTTTTAGGACTCCTAAAACTTAAGATTCTTATTCTCCTTGCTATTTCAGATAAACCTAATCCAACCCTTCAAACTCACACATATCAAAACTCTTACCCAAATTATTCGAAACAGTTTATTCTATTACCTATAAATTTATGTCATGCCTTAACTCGAAACTTCCCAAACCACCCTTGTCCTAATTTCTACCCAATCACCTTCAACCCTGTGTTTTCAATAAACTTCGGGACGAAGTTTCCAAAAGTAGGGGAGACTGTAACATCGCAAAATTTTCCCCAAAATTTTAATACATAAAAAGTCCTTATATATATATATATATTTTTATTACACCTTTATCATTAATATTATACAAATGTGCCTAAGTCTTTATTTATCCTAACTCACAACTTATATACATACATAAATGTATATAAATAATAATAATAATAATAATAATATGATTCTAAATTCTTTTTTTTTTCACATACAAGATTTTTTTTTTTTTTTAAATAAAGCCTTGAGTCAAATAGTCAAAGTCCTAGTAAAAGTCTTAGTCAAACAGTCAAAGTCTTAGTCAAATGGTCAATTCATCATAAAACCTTACTTTATGGTGTTGACCAATTTTAATGGCTAATTGAATCCAAAACTAGTATAAAAACCCACCTATGACCCATTATACTTTGCACCTCTAAATCGATTGTTTCAATCCGATTAAACTTTCCCTCATACCTTTCTTCTATAGTCTATTACTTCTACAATTGAAGCTTTGATTATAAGCTCTTGTAATTGGCAACTTTGGGACTACACATATTCTATTTCTCAAGACTTAATACTATACTAAGGTGAGTTTACGTAACCATGTTTATGCAATTCTTCATACTTGCAACATTATACTTAAGCAATTCTACATGCATGTCTAGTTGTAAACTTTAATGCCTCATGAATTAGACAACAACAACAGTTTCAACGAGTTTCAACGAGTTTCAACATTACATAATCATTAGCTATGGCCAAGCCGGCGATACTCAATAATAGATCTATTGGATTGACAATCCCACCCGGATACGTGTACCTCCTACATAGGTAGCGTGGGTGATTGTTATCGTTCCAACATATTAAGGTGAACCGTGGATGACGGGATGAACCTAAACTAGTCGGAGGTTTGATTATGTCGATTCAACATATCATGTTTATTCATGTAGACTTAAACTTACGATAGACATATGAATTGCTAAACTTTTATACTTAAACTATTTTCTTGACATGGCTTATGTATTCTCACCAACTTCTAGTTGACCCCCTCCCCCCATTTTTACAACTCAACAGGAAATAATGATGATTGAAGTCTAGAGAGTTAGCATGAGGAGACAATTTGAAGTTTATGCTTTGTTTGGCTTTTTGATGTATTAGAATTCCATTCTAGACTTGTTATGTATTTTCAATTTTGGATATTTTTTTTACTTTAAATAAATTTCAAATTAAAACTTGAATACCATGTGCTACTGAAACAATCATCAAAACGTGACATCCCGATGTTTCCGCCATCGGTTGGGTGTTACATAAACTACCGTAGTATTACGGTGTATAGCTAAGAGTCTATGTTCGGTGATTTGAACTTTGAACTAGGAGAACACTTGGAGGACCATGTAGAGCGGTTTATCATTTTGGGTGCACACAAAATCATAAACCGAAATGCATGAAAGCCCTAGTGAGCTCTGGGTTTGAATGGATAGTCCTGAGTTGGATCTAGCTTTGATCTTGTGAATGCTAATGGTTATCATTAGCGGTGAAACTAAATTTTCTCGTTCTTTCTGTCAGAAATCATGTCTGGAGTACGAGGAGGACGTGGAGGTGGTCGCAATGGTGGACGTGGTGGTGGTCACGGTGGTGGTGGTGGTCGTGGAGGTGTAAACCTATCACAGGAAGATCTGAACAACTTGCTGCAAGCTGCCTTTCAGTTAGGGCACAATGGTGGTGGTAAGTTGATTTATTTACTTTTGCCTCATTGATGAATCTTGTTTACATACTTCGTGGTTCCTCATGCGTTTCATTTCAGGTGGTCCTGTTAACCCACCCCCACCCATGTGTACCTACAAGATGTTTCGGGACTGTAAGCCCCAGGAATTCTCTGGCACTGAGGGTGCGGTGAGCTTGCTCAGGTGGCTGGAAAAGGTGGAGTCAGTGTTTCTGATGTGCAACTGTCTCCCAGAGGATCGAGTCAAGTATGCTGCTGCATTATTCCAGGATGTTGCTTTGACCTGGTGGAATAACATCACCCAGAATATGGGTATAGGGGAGGCGTATGCTATGCCTTGGGAAAATTTTGTGCAACTGCTGAAGCGAGAGTACTGTCCAAGGGAAGAAGTGCAGAAGTTAGAGCACGAGGTGTGGAACCTCAAGATGACTGGGTCCGAAATTGAAAAGTATACGGTAAGGCGTAATGAGTTGGCAGTGCTGTGTCCTGATCTGCATGTGCCAGAATACAGGAGGATCGAACACTATGTCTCGGGGCTAGTACCAGAGATCGCAGGGTTAGTGGCTGCGGGAAATCATCCTACATACTCAGAGGTGGTCCGATCGGCTCATAGGATGACAAACTTGAAGGTGAACGAGGGTATCTTGCCTGCTAAGGGTTTGACTGTTAAGGCCCCGGAGAATAACAAGCGTAAGTGGGAAAATGAGGGGAAAGGATCTGTGCCAGCACAACAGGGTAAGAGATTCGATAACGGGGGTTCATCTTCTTCTGGTAACAAACAGGGTGGTTATGCGGGGAAATTGCCTAAATGCAACAAGTGTGGGCGTCATCATCAGGGGGACTGCGACCGTAATCGTTGCCATCGTTGTCAGCGACTGGGGCATTTTGCTAAAGACTGCCGGGCGACACTTCCATCGACCCAGGCTCCAACTACTAACTCGGCTCCTGCTACTCAAGGAACTACGGGAAGACAGGGATGTTACAACTGTGGGGAGACTGGGCATTACAAGAAGGATTGCCCGAAACTGAAGCAGGGCGGGAACAACGGTAACGGGAACAACGGGGGCGGCGGCAGGAGTGCACGTGCCTTCGTCATTGGAGCCGCAGAGGCTAGGCAGGATCCTGACACAGTTACCGGTACGTTCCTTCTCAATAATCGCTCTGTTAGTATTTTATTTGATTCCGGTGCGGATAAAAGTTTTATATCCATGGAAGTTAGTCGACTGCTAGATGTAGTACCCGTACCATTAGAGGCTAAGTATATAATTGAGTTGGCTGACGGTAAAAAGATTGAAGCTACTTGTATCCTTCGGGAGTGTCAACTAGAGTTGTCGGGTTTGTCGTTTCCCATCGACCTTATGCCGGTACCTTTGGGTAGTTTTGACGTTGTGGTAGGCATGGATTGGTTGTCTTTGTATCGCGCGGAGATCGTTTGTTACGACAAGATTATTCGGATTCCTCTCCCTGATGGAGAATTCCTTTCTGTGTACGGTATCAAGGGCGGTGTTCCGCTAAATCTCATCTCCAGCATGAAAGCCCTTAAGTATCTTCGAAAGGGTTATTCGGCCGTTTTGGCACTTTTATCTGTTTCCTCTACCGATGAGAAGAAGATCGACGATATTCCTGTGGTACGTGAGTTTCCTGATGTATTTCCCGATGATTTATCTGGTCTTCCTCCCCACCGTCAGGTTGAGTTCGGTATTGATCTTGTACCAGGGGCTGCTCCTATTGCTCGGGCCCCCTACCGTCTTGCACCTCCCGAGATGCAGGAATTGTCTAGTCAGTTACAGGAACTCTTGGACAAGGGTTTCATCAGACCAAGTTCTTCCCCTTGGGGAGCCCCGATTCTATTCGTTAAGAAGAAGGATGGAAGTTTCCGATTGTGTGTGGATTACAGAGAATTGAACAAACTGACCGTCAAGAACCGTTATCCTCTTCCACGTATTGATGATCTATTCGACCAGCTCCAGGGTTCTAGCTACTACTCTAAGATTGATTTGAGGTGCAGTGGTTTTCGCGTTGAAAATTTGGAGACATTACTTGTACGGTACCAAATGCACCATCTACACCGATCACAAGAGTCTTCAACATATTTTCGACCAACAACATTTGAACATACGACAACGTCGTTGGATTGAACTTCTGAATGACTATGATTGCGCCATTAAGTACCATCCTGGCAAGGCGAATGTTGTAGCAGACGCCTTGAGCAGGAAGGAATCAATTAAACCTCTTCGCGTACGGGCATTGCAACTCACCATTCATTCCTCTCTACCTGACCAACTCCGTTCTGCTCAGTTAGAAGCTTTGAAGGAGGAAAACCTTAAAGCTGAGACTATGCACGGTGCCGACAAGCACCTCGAGCGAAGACCTGATGGCCTGCACTACTTCGCAGAACGCATATGGGTTCCTTTATTCAGGGGACTTCGGGAGCTTGTTTTAGATGAGGCTCACAAGTCCCAGTATTCTATTCATCCTGGTTCAGATAAGATGTACCAGGATCTGAAGGTGCTTTACTGGTGGCCAAACATGAGGTCGGATATAGCCTCATACGTGAGCAAATGCTTGACCTGTGCTAAGGTCAAGGTGGAATACCAGAAACCGTCGGGTCTCTTGCAACAACCTGAAATTCCGGAGTGGAAGTGGGAACGGATTACAATGGATTTTGTTACGCAACTACCTAAGTCACCGAGCGGGAATGATAAGATATGGGTGATTGTTGACCGATTGACGAAATCAGCCCATTTTCTCGCTATTAAAGAGACCGACACCATGGATCGTTTGGCTCGTCTTTATCTGAAGGAAGTTGTTTCTAAACACGGGGTGCCGGTTTCGATTATTTCGGATCGTGACTCCCACTTTACTTCTCACTTCTGGAAATCTTTGCACAAGGCTTTGGGTACCCAGCTGGACATGAGTACATCTTATCACCCACAGACTGACGGTCAGAGTGAACGCACGATTCAAACCTTAGAAGACATGCTGCGGGCATGTGTGATCGATTTTGGCAAAGGTTGGGAAGCTCATTTACCGTTAGTAGAATTCTCTTACAACAACAGTTACCACACGAGCATCAAGGCAGCTCCGTTCGAGGCACTGTACGGGCGGAAATGCCGGTCTCCTCTTTGTTGGGCTGAAGTGGGTGAGAGTCAACTCACTGGGCCTGAACTAGTGTACGAAACTTCGGAAAAGATCGTACAGATTCGTAACCGGTTGGCAGCGGCACGGGATCGGCAAAAGAGTTATGCCGATCAGCGTCGCAAGCCATTGGAATTCCAAGTTTATGACAAAGTACTTCTGAAAGTTTCACCGTGGAAGGGCGTCATACGCTTTGGGAAGCGTGGCAAACTCAACCCTCGGTATGTCGGTCCATTTACGATCCTGGAACGGATTGGACCGGTGGCATATCGTCTTGATTTACCGACGGAGCTCGGCAACGTACATAACGTCTTCCATGTGTCCAACCTGAAGAAGTGTCTGGCTGACGAGTCTCTTATTGTTCCACTGGAAGAGATCAAAGTGGATGATCGTCTTCGGATTGTGGAGGAACCTGTTGAGATTCTTGATTACAAGATTCGTAGCCTACGTCATAGCAAGATTTGTATTGTTAAGGTTCGCTGGAACTCGAACCGAGGACCAGAGTAAACTTGGGAACGGGAGGATCAGATGAAGTCTAAGTATCCTCATCTCTTTCCTAAGGAAGCGTTTGAATCGAGATATGTTACCACTGCTGCTGAATGAATCTCGGGGCGAGATTCCTTTTAACGTGGGGATGATGTGACAACTCGGGTAAATTTTCTTCTTGGTTTCTATCTTTTGTCTGTTCTTTTGTTATTCCTTTTGGTACTTGTGCAATTTTCGGGACGAAAATTCTTTTAACGTGGGGATGATGTGACACCCGGCAAATTCTGATTAACAACGTTGTCTAGATTAAAGTCTACCTTAGCGAGTCACGCGTATATTATACTTAACTGAGATAGTTGAGTCGTGTTACGGTTCGGGAACTGTTAGTTTGGTATAGAGGATCATTAGATGTTAGTCTAGAGGCTCATTAGATGTCGGTCCTTAACCAAGTGTACAAAGGGTGACGATTCGTAGAATCGTCAGAACATAGGGAATATACAAGTCTCGAGTCCCGGGAATTGGTGAACGAGTGTGAATGTGTTTGTTTGCAAGTATTATGTGTTTAGAATCATTATATGACTTGTCGGTATGTGAAAATGTGTTAACATATGTTAAAACGGAGTTTAACGCACCAAACATGCTGAACCGGACCCTATAGGCGAATAGGAGATTGTACTCGCCTATAGGGTAGGCGAGTAGGGTCCCATTAGGGGCGAATAGGCCCTATTCGCCTATACTAGGGGCGAATAGGATCCCTATTCGCCTGATGTTGCTGCGTAATCGCCTATAACGTGCCGGACGACTAAAAACGCCTATAAATACAATACTTGACCTCCTAAACTTCATTATATCAACCCTAGTCGTCCCACAACTCGTCCCAACACCCACACAACCTCTGGAACACGATTTTGGATCAAAACACACGATTTCAAGCCTATTCCATCAATCTATTACAAATCTAAGGTGTGGTTTTCATTCATGCAATCTTTAATAACGTTTTTATTAAATCCCTAATAGTCCAGACCTGTTTATAAACGTAAATGTCTTCTGGAAATTCGTTATTAATTGTTGTTGATTGGATTCTAACTATTATGATTGTTGTATGTGGGTTAATGATTAAAAGATAGGATTTTTATGATTCAAGAAGGATTAGTAACATGATTTTAAGGTAGTTACAGATTAGTAATGATAGCATGTTGATGAAATCTGAGTAATTGTTCATTAGGGTTAAGGTTATGCATGTTAATGTGATGATTCATGCTATATGTGTTGTTTTTGGGATACATGGTTGCATGCAGGGCTGATAGGACAAGGTTAAACGAAGGATTTTGATTGAAATATGTTTGATATGGTTGTTTGATTGATATTTGATGTTTACACACGTTCTGGATTGGATTTGGAGTGTTAAACGCGCGAAAAACCGGAACAGATGTGCTATAGGCGAATAGGAATCCTAATCCCCTATACTATAGGCGATTAGGAGCCCATTCGCCTGAAGGGGAGCCCTAATCGCCTATGGTATAGGCGAATAGGATCCTATTCCCCTTTACTTCATGCATTTACGATCCTAAATGCTAGTTAAGTCCTGAATTGCATGCTTTACGACGTAATCGCCTATAAACTCAAAAATTACTTATGAGATAGCCCTAATCGCCTATAGTATAGGCGATTAGCATTCCTAAATGCCTGTTGACCCACGTAATCACTAGTTGACTTTTCCTAATCGCCTGTACTGCTGCTGTAAGTGTAATAAAGCATTTCGGGACCCGAGTTGACACCTAGGAACATGCTAGGAACCCCGTAACATACCTAGTAACTTGGTAACATGTGTTCGGACTTAATTATGTGATACTTGAACTACGTGCTATAACTTGTTGAACGTTAACGTATGTTAAGTGTGTATTGCATGATTGTATGTTTGTGAGTACAAGTATAACACGGGAAGTCTCGGGTCACCAATGGGATGTCGAGTCTTGTACTTTGGGTTAATTTAACAGTCACGGTGTTTTCAAACGAACTTGGTTATGGTCTGGACATCTAGGGACTAACTAACCTACGGGTTATTAGTCTAAGTACTTGTAACTGTCATATGTTAGGTCGCCACTTTACGGGACTAGCATAGCTTGCTGATATTATTCGTATATCGAAGTAACGCAACCTAAGGTGAGTTTACGGCCCCTCTTTTAACTGGTTTCACTTTTCGGGGGAGAAAACATGTGTTAAACTGATGTTTTGGTAACAACTGTCATACTATGGGTTTCTATGGTTTACTATACGATCTTTGGAAGTCCCGGGGGAAACCATGAATGTGCGGGTTAGCACAACGGGGAAATGTGAATAGATCTATTGGGAGTGACCAACCCCGCTCGTCGGCTTGGAGGGCCGGGCGAGTGCATATTGTCTCAAACAGGAACTGGTTTACTATTCGGGCACGACATCTGGTTTGCGAGTTAGTAATGGTTTTCCAATCGTAGTGGTAATAAACATACGCCTAGCTAGCGTACATTTGCAAATTGTTATAGTATGGACAGGTTGAACTTGGTACTTTGATTATAAAACCTGTAAACTCACCAGCATTTTTGTGCTGACGTAAACTTTTACATGTTTTCTCAGGTCGCTAAGGTAGCACAATGGAACTAGGGCGCACGCGTCTGCACGGCGTCTAGTTAGGATTGCATGGTTTTCAAACATTAAATAATGTGGTTTACTTTTGGGATTATGTTTTGAGAATAAGCTTCCGCTGTAACTGGAGATTTAAACTATGTTTTTGAAATTGCATATGTTAATTTAGACTTGTTTATTGTGATCGTTGGTTTGGATCCTGGTTTGTCATGCGCCTCGCGGTAAAACTCCGCAAGTGGATTTTGAGGGTGTGACATAATTTCAACAAAAAAAGGGTATACGGTTCTGGTGGGTCTGAGTCGGGTCGGTTCCGGACCCTTTGCACAGCCCTAAGGCAAAAGCCTAGGGCCCCAAAAAAACAAGGGCCTCCAAATTTTATTTTCTACTTTCTTCGTACATTACATGTGTTTTTAGCCTAAATTAACAAACTAATAATTGAAGATATAAAAGACCAAACAAGCAAAATTTCTAGACCTAAAACTTGAAGAACTAATGGCTAGATTCTTTTCTTCTTGAATGCATGCTTAGCTCATATCCTCATTACTTGCGACTTCAATAATTGCAACCGATATGGATAACGATTGGCAAAGAAATTATGAGCGAAATCAAGGATAATCAATCATCGCCAACGGTTGCTCAATGCCTCAATATCAAGCAAAACAAGTATTATCCATGTAACGACTATTTTTTTCCAGCAATGCTAATCTAAATATGTAGTGCGATCTACTATTTATAATATTCTAATTACCAACTGCTTTATGCAGTTGGTTGTTGTAAATCATGCTTTGATAGTGTATTATGCTTCATGGTTTGTACCTATGCTTTAAGTCTTTGTACATCCTTCTTTGGGCTTATCTCGGTGGGGGACACCTCACCACCTACACGTGTCCTTCTTACACTCCATGGTCTGCCAGGATTGTTTACCCACCCAATGACTAGAGTGTAGAGAGGGAAACGAGAGTTAAGAGAGAGAGGCCAGGAACTATGATCTTGCTCTAGAAAATACCAATCAACACTCCACCCCATCGACAAACCGCCTCCGACCAAAGCCGTTACCTAGAACCGACCACCGATCGTTGACTTCTTCTCTGATGACAAGTTCAACAACAGCCGGATGACCTTTTTCGACACGGTTTTTCTTTTATTTTTCTTAGCAACAATTATCAGTACGTTTCCTTACTTCTCCTCATTTGTGACTTTACTTTTTTGTATCTTGCAACTAATCATATTGTGCTTAATGATATATAAATGATTTGTTTGTATTGTTAGCTAATGGGTTTTGTCTAAAAGAAATTGAAACATTTGTGTTTGTTTATGTGTGTAGAGGAGATGGATATGCGGGTCAATTCTTCAGATTGAATAGTCCAAATCGAATCAACTTAGCAGGTACAGGTTTAGTCAGTTTGCGATTGGTATGATAAGATTCATATGCCTGTTGATCCACAGTTAGTAGGTTTTTATAAGGTTGATGATGTTAGTTTGTTCTTTTGGACCAGTGAATCCAGATTCAGGTGTGGAATATCTTAGATGTATACACTTTGTTCCCGTTATATGCATTAAAACAAAATTAAAAGAACTATTTTTTTATTTGTGATTAATGATTTGGGAATTTTGTGGTGTTGGATCCGGGAACCGTCGATGCGCTGAGCAGATCGAAAAAAGAAACCGATTGGGCCTACTCATGGCGCATTGTGATTCTAGACCTGATTTGGAACCTGGTTGTTATTTCGGTTTTTGTACTGGTTATGCGCAGAGAAGAGGACCTGAAGACCCCATTGATGCTCTGGACCGTTGGGTATGTAGCTTGATTGTTGGGTGATTTGTTGTTTACAATTTATGTTTTCTGTTAATTTTGAGGGACGGTGGTTACTGGATCTTTCGTTAATCAATTCTCATCATCTGAACAAGGTATCTCTCTTTGAAATATTTAACTTCTGTATTTTTTTTCAGTCTTTTGATTGTTTTTGTTGCTGCTGTTGAGTTGTTTTTCATGGTGTTATACGATTATGATTAAGTACGTGAAAAGGTTTTAGTATGATAATTGTTAATGATCTCATCAATTTTTTTATAAATTGTTGTCTTCAGTTATGGATATCACTTTTAATATGATATGATTTGATTTATGTATTCATGACATAAGTTTGATGGAGTTGTAAATTGTTAACACAGTGTGTAAAATTTGATAATAATCATGGAATCTAGAGAAATGATAATGCCAGCAATAGAGACAACACCACCTGAGGCTGCATCAACCTATCAGCTGGCCCTGACCACTAACAGCCCCACCCAAATTGCAAACCCTACCCAGATGATGGGACCTCATGGATTCTCTACCGAGACTAGCGGCGGCCTGCCCTCTTCTTTGGCTAAGAAAAAGAGGGGTAGGCCCAGGAAGTATGGTCCAGATGGGACGGTTGTCAGTGGAGGCCGGACATTAATGTCGCCAATGCTACTCTCCGCCTCTTCACCACCCTCCGGTGGCTATTCAGATTCAAAGCTTGGTGAGCATGCGGGAAGCGGTGGTGAGTTTCACGCTGAGAAGAAGAAAAGGAAGATGAACTCTTCAGATTATAAATCAAACATGTTTTTAGGTAATGGCCACAACCACATGGAGTTGCTTTACTTGGTATTTCAGTTTGCAGTTTATTTGCTCAATTCATATTAATTTGCATAATATTTTTTTAACTTGATTTATTGTAGAAAGTACAGTTAAATGAATTTTGATTGTGTTAGAACTTAGGGATATGTTTCCTCCTTCCCATGAAAAAGGTACATTTTTGGATTTTCCATATATGTTTGTGCTGTAGGAAGCTGAAACAAAATCCTTGGAAGAAAACGATTGATGTTGCAATTCTATATGTAGTGGGTATGATAGCAAACCATTTACCCTTCAAATTCATATGCTAAGTAAGTTCCCTCATGAATGAAATAAAGAACACTATATTTCACTCAGCACCAAGTAAGGGATATAGTTATTTTGGCTAAATCAGTTTTGAAAATGATTTTTAAGAATGTCATGTATGCATCGGTTAGGGCCGGTTAGATAGACAGATAGATCCACTAGAACATATCATAGGGTGATGTAAATACAAAAAAGTACCACTTGCTGAATTCTCACCTTTTAAACAGTGGTGGAATTCACTAATGTTTTTGTTGTACAACATTAGGTATTTTTAAGGCAAACTTGAGTTTGACCCTTTACTCCTTTAGTCTGTTGTAGTTGGTAGAGACTTTGGAAAAAATAAATGTATTTTATTTGTGGTCCAATTTACATATGCAGCTTCACTCACTATTGGTTCAAAAGGTAGTCTAAACCACGTGTCATTGGGTTGTACATTTGTTCCTATTGAATGGCCGCTTACTATTGCTAGACACTAGGCTATGATGAGCAAATAGCTTCGACTGAAAATTGCTAAAACATGAACATATGGCGGGGCAAAATTAAAGATATACTATAGATACACTCTTTTTTGTGTGACTCAGACGATGATTTTAATCCACATGTTCGCCATTATATTAAAATGAATAATTCTTCTTTGCGTAACGTGGCCTGAATGCCCAATTAAAGGTGGGGAAGAAGCTACTAGGCATGCTGTAGTTGCAGTACTGTTTGATATAGCTTAAAGAGGTAAGTCACATTTCGACTAACTTACAAACGGGTTGTATATTTGTTTTGGTGGCACCAACCCTTGATGCATGAATGACGCCAGACTGTCACCAACGTGCCCCCGTCGCAACGCGCGGGGGACGACATCTAGTTGAGTAGAAAAAAAAAAACCAATTCTGCATTTTGATATTTGCGATTTTTATACCAATTCAAAGGGCCCCGACTTTTCAATTCACTTAAGGCCTCCAAAAACCTAGGACCGGCTCTGCTTGCGAAGGTGGTGGTGCATGGTTGGTGAAGGGAAGCGGATGGGTGATCGTAATGTGAGGGATAAGGTACTCCCGTGAAGAAGCATGTTTTAGATTTGTTTTTGTGTTTGTGTATGATGGATAGATGAACAATATCTGTTTACCGTTGGAGTTTGTGGTTGTTATTGGAAGTTTTAAAGGTTGTGGTCCTTGTGGTTGGTTCTAAGATCACACAGCTCGGAGAGTGACATTTTTTAGTATATCCGGAAATTAATTATTTTATTTTTTAGTGATAACATATATGTATTTCATAGTCAAGAGATGTGATACATTATACCGTACTTGTGGCAATGCCCGCGCGTTGCCGCGGGTAGGTATATTTTTTGTCACACATTGTGCAACGGGTTAGACGTAATTTATTTTTAAAACCAATTTGCTAATCTATCTATATCTATCTATCTATCTATACATATAATAAACCAAAGCCATTTTAATGACATGGCACTCAAAGAGGGTATTCTCTTCATTGAGTGTGCCATGTGTCATCCCATATGGCAAGGACTTTATTTTAGGAAAATAATAATTTAAAATTTAAAAACAAAATTAGATTTTTATCTCTAATATTTTCTCCTATAACTTTTAAACGTTAATATCTTTTATATACGAGAATTTTTAAAGAAAAAAATTACACCAAATTAACGAGCGTTTTATTATCTTTCCAACGGGTACCATAGTGCTATATAAAAAACGGAGAAAAAAACGACTATTTTTTTTGTGTGGTTTTGTTCATACAGGAAAAAAACACAAAGTGTTTAGGTTATTCATTAATCATGTATATGCAAGTCATTAGTTATGTTCAAACCAGTAAATATGATTTTTATTTACAACATGTGTTAGTATTGGAGTTGCACATTGTTTTAGGTTAGGTTTTAATATTAGAGTTATACAATGTTTAAGGTTATGCACTAACATTGAAGATACATTGTTAATTGTTTTAGGTTAAGTGCTACCCGAAGCTTTACTGCATGTAACTGTAAAACGCATCAGTCTATTTCAGGTGTAAAATTGATATTTCAAATTAGATTTCCCAACCCGGGACGCTACCGGGATATATTAGTTTAAAAAAATTTGTGGGTTTGGGTCGTGCCTGGGATTAGATGATACCCGACCCAATTACCCTTTTTTTTATATTATAATATGATAACTTATGGCAGATATTTGTTTAAAATAATAATAATAATCATTAATCATATATTAGCAAGTCATTAATTATGTTGTCATATTAGATATTTTATTATGTCATATTAGATATTTCAACCTGGGGCGCTCTCCAACAGGTAATTGCTATGTTTTCTTGTTCTACCATAATCTGAAATAGCTCAAATTTTACTGTATGCAGTTAAAGACCTTTGACTGAATGTATTGGTGCTAAACAATCTTTGTCCCCTTGAAGTGCTTGGGATCTTAATATTCTGTTTTAGGTGTTGATGTTGTAAGGTGAAATGGATCTTTTGGTATATATTTTTTTAAAGTATCTAATGTAAGTTGATACATAGATGCCATTTTTATAGTTTAGATACTTCTAATTTTATTCACTTTACTTAAATTTTTCAACCCGGGACGCTCCCGGGGTATAAGCTAGTACATAATATATGAATTCGTGGCAATTGAAAATAAACAAAAGAATTGACATAAAAGCGACAATGTAAGAGATGATAGACGACAATATGTATACGTAAATCATTACAAAATTGCACATCATGATTTTGTTCCTCTGGTTATTAACTTGGTAAAAAAAATAAACAAGTTGAACCACCATCTCCACTATCATGTCTTCCCATGCCACCAGCCACTATCGTCGCTCCCGCCACATATCACCACCCACCATCACCAGCACTAACCACCACCCACTGCCATCACTCACTACCGTTTTCCACAACTTGTCAAATCACCACTAATGCTACATGCTTCGTATACTTTTCATGCCACACCAATTTATAAAAAAAATAGATAAAAAGAAAAAAAAGACTAACTAATGTGTGATTATTTACATCACATATCTGACGCACCATTTGGCGTGTTTTTTTTTTTTTGAAATTTTGTTATTAGATTGGTGGTGGGTCAATACGGGTCAGATCAAAATGGGTCATAAGTGCCATTTATGGTCTATTTCTACTTCCCAGCTAAATTAGGCCGGATAAATATATAAAAATGGACAAATAAATACCTTAAATTTGTTGAGCTTGATGACCCAACCTGAAATATATGTTTGTAAGCCTTTGAGGTCTGATTTCTTGGACATGCATACGTTTAATGTTTGACCATAGATACTTTACATGTGCCAACGATTACGCTACAAAGTAAAGTAGTAACAAAAAAATGTTTAAGAAGATTACCATATGAAGTAACTGTAGGAAAAACAATTTTTTAACTTGGTAAAAAACAATCATTCAAATAAATGGCCAGAGCTCATATTCTGGAAACTTAGGTGTGTTGAACCATGTTCCCCACCATCTTACTCTCAAAGACTAAACCGTCTTATAAAGAAGGTTCAGTTACATATTTGCACAACTTTTGGGGATATTAAATTCTCTCTTATAAATCCAAAGGCATGTTACTTATTTACAATTCATCCAAATCACCAAATGCAAAATAGGTAACTCTCGATCACCTTCACTAATCACTAATCGTTCATACTTCCTTTTCATTTTTGTCTATTTGTTCTTTGTGTTTGAATTAATCCGGTATATTTCTAGGTGGTTTTCTTGTTCTTGCTCCTTGTGTGTTTTGATATTATTCTTAGCAGCCGATATTGTTCTATATTTTTGGAATAGATAGTGTTTGTTATTTAGAGATAATCTTGTATAGTTTTGTGTATATCTTTTCCTATTTTGATGGTTGTATTCATCCCTATATATAGGGCTCTTGATTGTTAATAATATGGACAAAAACATTACAACCTTACAATTCTTATATGGTATCACTGCCATAGCCGATCCCTAGCCTTCCTTCTTTCGTTTTTTTTCTTTTTTTTCCACCGGATTCGTTCGGTCTTAGTCAACATGACTAAAGAAGATGCTGCTGCTGAATCGTCCACCAAACCTGTCCCCCTTCACCCCGCTTACTCAGTGTCGAATATACAATCTAAAATCCGAACTCTGGACGGATCCAAGGTTACGTATTCGCAATGGGTTAAGCTTTTTCGCCTTCATGCTGTCGCCTACAAAGTCGAAAACCACATAGACGGTTCAGCCCCTCCAGCTGCCACCTCTCCAGAATTCGACCAATGGAAAGAACTCGACGCCTTGGTCTTGCAGTGGATCTACAGCACCGTTTCAGACGATAATCTGAAACGCCTTATGGATACCACTGGCGCACGAGAGGCTTGGCTAAAACTCGAGAAGAAATTCTTGAGTAATAAAAAGGCTCGCGCTGCGGCGCTCGAGACAAGGTTTTGTAACCTTACCTTAACCGCTTGTTCCTCGGTTGAGGATTATTGCCAGCAGCTTTCTGATTTGGCAAACCAACTGGCCGATGTTGATCAACCAGTCTCTAAATCAAGACTCGTCCTTCAGCTTGTTCGTGGTCTTCCGGCCGAATACAACACCACTGCCTCCCTCATTAATCAGCAGGGTGTTGATTGGGACGAAGCCATAACAATGCTTAACGACGAGGTTATCAGAATTGAAGCCCAGAAAGGATCCCAGCACACAGTCTTGGCTGCTACTGCTCCTTCGCAGCCGCCGCCACCTACGGGTGACTCACCAGCCCCTAATCAACAATCACAGGATGCTTCAGGCACTTACCGAAGAGGAACTCGTGGTCGTGGTGGTTCGTTTAATCGGAAGGGTCGTGGCAGGGGCCGCTCGCAGCAACCAGGATGGAACGCATACCCGGGAGCACCGCCGTCCTTTCCCCATTGGGCCTGGTGGACACCTCCACCATGCCCTTATCCTACTCAGCAATCACAATGGCCCACAAAACAGTCTGCTCAACAATCAGCTCCGCAGGCCCATTATTCAGCATATCCTCCGGCCCAATACAGCCCATACCCTTCTGGATTTCAGCAGCCCACTTATAATCCCATGTGCCCAACCGATTTAGCTGCTGCCATGGCAAATTTACAGGTTAATTCTCAGAATACGGGCTGGAACTCGGATGTTATGGACACAGGAGCCGAAACCCACGTCACCAACGACAAAGGTAAAATTCACATCCCTGACTCATTTCCTGTTTGTCGTAATATTTTGGTAGGCAATGGCATGACTTTACCAATTAAAGGATCAGGTACGGGTTTTCACCCTTTACCAAACCGCACCTACATCCTACCACATATCCTTTATAGCCCCCAAATAATTAAAAATCTTATTTCCGTTAGACGTTTTACTCGTGATAACTTAGTGTCTGTCGAATTTGACCCGTGTGGTTTTTCTTTGAAGGACCTCAAAACTAGGAAGACACTATCTCGCCATAATAGCACCGGGCCTCTCTATTCGTTCACGCCTGCTCAACTACCGCCTCAAGCCACCTTCATCGCATCCATTCACTTACCATGGCATGATCGTTTAGGACATCCCGGGGCGCAAGTTCTAGATATTTTAAATCGTAATTTTAATTTTCAATGTAATAAGGACAAAAGTCATCTTTGCAATTCTTGTCAACTTTCGAACAGTAAAAGATTGCCTTTTCATTTATCTAATACGTTTACTTTTGCTCCTTTTGACATTATTCATTGCGATTTATGGACTTCGCCAATCACGAGTAAAACAGGATATAAGTACTACATGGTGCTAATTGACAACTTCTCACACTTCGTGTGGGTTTACCCCCTAAAATATAAGTTCGAAACCTTTCCCACATTTGCCAAATTTCATCAATTAATTTTTACCCAATTTAACCGCAAAATTAAAACATTTCAATGTGACTTAGGGGGTGAATTTGACAATTTAGCATTTAAAAATTTTGCTCATCAAAACGGTTTACTTTTCCGTTTCTCCTGCCCCCAAACATCCTCCCAAAACAGTAGGGCAGAACGCATGATTCGTCGCCTTAACGACATTATCAGGGCTCTTTTGATTCATGCGAATCTCCCTCCTTCGTTTTGGGTTGAGGCTTTGCACACTGCCACCTACCTCCACAATATCCTACCAACCAAAAGGCTCAACTTTTATACACCAACTTTTGCCCTTTACCTTCGTCACCCTGATTACGAGCACTTACGAGTGTTCGGCTGTGCGTGTTACCCGAACACCTCAGCCACCCAGCCTCATAAACTACACCATCGGTACGTGCGCTGTATTTTTCTCGGGTACCCACCCGACTTCCGTGGCTACCGTTGCTTTGACCCTACTACAGGCAAGGTCCACATTTCACGCCACGTGACATTTGATGAGCATGTGTTTCCCTATACAATCCCTCGCCCAACCTCATCCTATAATTTTTTGGATGACACTATACCACCCGGCTTTAGTTTCCAACGACCGTCCTCCCAAGCCCAACCGGCCCAAACACCCTTACCGGCCCATCCGGCTACTGCCCCATACACCTTCACTTATTCCCGCCACCCTCGTCCTTTACCCATATCTCAGCCAATCACAGCCCCCGGCCCAATACCGAATAACCTTACTAGCCCAACACACTCCACTAACCAACCTACCGGACCTCCTTTAAACCAGCACCCGATGACCACTAGGTCCAAATCCCGTGCCAACCTATCATCCATTCACCACACCACCACTATCTCACCTGTTCCCACCTCTTATGCCAAAGCTCTAACTGATCCAAATTGGTTGCATGCCATGCAAACCGAGTATTCGGCTTTACAGGACAATGAGACATGGGAACTGGTTCCCCGACCACACGATCACCTTGTTATCCGCTGCATGTGGTTATTTAGGCACAAATTTAAATCAGATGGGACATTGGAAAGGTATAAAGCACGGCTAGTGGTAAATGGTAATTCTCAAACGGTCGGTGTGGATTGTGATGAAACATTTAGCCCTGTGGTGAAACCAGCCACCATTCGTACTGTTTTGTCTTTGGCGGTATCACGGGCTTGGTCTATTCACCAACTTGATGTCAAAAATGCTTTTCTACACGGGGAACTAAGTGAGACGGTCTTTATGCATCAACCACCGGGTTTTTATGATAAACGGTGTCCTAATCATGTGTGCCGTCTGAAGAAATCATTGTATGGTCTCAAACAAGCTCCACGGGCGTGGTACACCCGGTTTGCAACTTTTATCACATCTAAAGGGTTTCGCAGTAGCACATGTGACCAGTCCCTATTTATTTATCATAAGGATGCTTCGAATATTGCCTATCTATTATTATATGTCGATGATATTGTTCTTACAGCTTCTAATGATCGTCTTTTGACCGATATTATCGGCACACTCTCACGAGAGTTCGCCATGACGGATTTAGGCCGGTTACATCATTTCTTGGGGATAAAAGTAACGCAGCAAACACACGGCCTGTTTTTGTCTCAAGCTCAGTATGCTAAAGACATCATCGCGCGCGCGTCTATGTCGTCGTGCAAACCATGTGCTACACCTGTTGACCTCTCGTCCAAGCTTAGTGCAACGGATGGTCCTTTATTTTCTGATCCGACTTTGTATCGAAGTCTTGCCGGTGCTTTGCAGTACTTGACGTTCACTAGGCCAGATTTGTCATATGCGGTTCAACAGGTTTGCCTCTTTATGCATGAACCTCGAGAGCCTCACTTTGCATTTATGAAGCGCATTATCCGGTATTTACAAGGCACACTTGAATATGGTTTACGCATTGTTAAGTCAGACTCGCATGATTTGGTTGCATATTCTGATGCGGATTGGGGTGGATGTCCAGATTCAAGGCGTTCTACATCAGGTTATTGTGTTTTTCTCGGTGACAATCTTATTTCTTGGTCTGCTAAACGACAGCCCACTGTATCACGCTCTAGTGCCGAGGCCGAGTATCGTGGTGTTGCTAATGCCGTTGCTGAAACGTCGTGGATTCGCAATTTGCTTCTCGAACTTCATACTCCATTGCAGCGTGCCTTTATAGTGTTTTGTGACAATGTTTCAGCCGTTTATTTGTCCAATAATCCAGTTCAACATCAACGCACAAAACACATAGAGATAGATATACATTTTGTTCGAGAGAAGATTCGTCTTGGTCACATCCGGGTTCTCCACGTCCCCGCAGCCTTGCAGTATGCGGATATCTTCACAAAAGGATTATCTCGGGAACTATTCCAGTCTTTCCGGTCCAGCTTGAGCGTCTATCCTCCGCCCGCTCAAACTGAGGGGGTGTCTTAGCAGCCAATATTGTTCTATATTTTTGGAATAGATAGTGTTTGTTATTTAGAGATAATCTTGTATAGTTTTGTGTATATCTTTTCCTATTTTGATGGTTGTATTCATCCCTATATATAGGGCTCTTGATTGTTAATAATATGGACAGAAACATTACAACCTTACAATTCTTATAGTTATCACCGTTGATTTGATACCTAGAGCAACAAAACAAATCATGGAAACAAATACGCTCCTCTACATGTATACATATAAGATATTTACCATCTTGTCTAATTCAACCCAAATAGCTAAGAAAGATGGCAATGACAAAAAGAAAATCAAAGGACCTTCAAACCATTTAAAGGTTAGAGTACCCAAACAATCACCAACAATTCTTGCAACATTTAGCTAATTGTAATGCATAATTCATCATAATACAAACAAACATTGCAGAATTTTAACCACAAAATGCATAACTTTTAACCCATAAAAGTGAAGTTTATTGACCCATAACGGGCAAAAGTTAAACCCTTAAAAGTGCAGTTTTTTTTACCAATTAAAGTGGATACTTGTGAAACAAACGCCTCAGAATTTTGACACATATAAGTGCAGAACTTTGAATCAAACACTGCAGATTTTTACCTATAAAAGTGCAGAAGTTTAACCCCCTAAATGTGCAGTTTTTTGACCCAAAAAAATGCATATTTTGAAACAATACACTGCAGAATTTTGGCACACACAAGTGCAGAATTTCCAAACAAACGCTGCAGTTTTTTAACTCTTAAAAATGTAGTATTTTGGTTCAAATTCTTGTTAAAATTCTGTAGTACACAATCTTTTGGCATACACACTGAACTAAAAGTGCAGAATTTTCACTAAACACTATAGTAACTGTAAGTCCCGAAAAATATAAATCCGATATCAAGTAACTATCAATCGATGGCGGAATCAAAGATGATAGCAATTCAAGAAACAAATATTATATGATTGAATGATAATACTCAACTAGCATACGATTTCAAGGAATCGTCTGATACTAGAGAGTTTTCTTAGTGTAAACAAAACCGCTTTTGTAAATGAACCACAAAACAACTTTAAATATGTGGAAGGTTTCTCAAATGGGCCAACATGGCCTTAGCCCTTCCACAGCCCAATCCACTAGCTAAAGCCCAAATACTAACAAACTGAGAACTAATAACTGAGAACTACTAAACTGTCCGGGAACCTTAGTGTTCTCGGTTCCAAATATCATAACTCAAACATTGATCACCTATTTGTATTTGATACCGTCAGTCTCACTAATATGGACCCAACAATCTCCCCCTAGACTGATGCTATCAAATGGTCTTCATAACTTGAATGTAGCATTGTGATCTCCCCCTAGATTGTTGTTGGGGTGTTGGTGTTGTTTTTGTTGAAAGTATTCTTTTCTGTACTCTCAAACTCGAGCCACTTCTTCATTTCTGGGAGTAAGATCCACACTTGGATCAACATCAGCGTTCAGTTGATCATTTGCTAAAAGAAGATGTGAGAGGAGGATTCTCATAACTCTTTTCTTTTTCAATCTTTGTCTTTCAAGCAGCTTCACAGGTACTTCTACATGTGTACTTTCATTATCAAAATATACAATTAAATCAAGTTCTTCTGACTCAGGTACATCATCTCATCACGGTGCTTCATGCTTGTCAGCAGCTGGAAATCATTCTTCACCAACCTCTGTTTCTTGATTCAAATCAAATTCTGCACATTCTCAGAACTTTGTAAGCAAACATTTAAATATAACAGTGGATCTAGTATCATGAACACCTAGTACTTCCGACTACTTTCACTCAATTTTTTTTTAAATTTGGATTGCTTTCACTATGGATGATAGGTCAAATCTTGAAGAATAGTTGATTTTAATAAAAACAAAACTAAAATAAAATAAAACTTAAAAGCAAACCAACAAGAATCAAAATAAATGAAAAAGAAATTGAAATAAAAATAACTACACATTTTTTTTCGGGGGATTAAATCACTGTGATTTAGAACTAGGGACACTTATCAACACAGATCTACTCTAGTTGGTCCGAGCAATTGCCAGTATATTCGTCCACTTAAACTTGTTGCCTTAGACCTTCTTATTTGACTGTCCGTGATTAATTTATCATGTTTTGGTGTATTAATTATGGACACTCAAGAAAGTCACAATCAAATCCTAGAATTATATGCGGTACACTCTATCATGCAAGCAGTTTCCCTACCACATATTTTCACGGTGTCTGTTTTAGAATTTTGAAACCTTAACTGGGACTTGGTTGAGAAGAGAAAAGAATAGATCATTAAGAAATAGAGTGGTATAATATACAAATCAATTTGATTTCTAAAATGATATAGGTTTTGGTGTTTTGGGCTCTAGAGGGCCTCTTTTGTTGTGCACATTGGCATCTTTTTGGGCTCATTGGCCTCTTTTGGCGTTTTTGATCTATAGCTCGACAATGTACAACTAGGTCATCATATATCTGGATGCAGCAGAAACTGACATTGCCTAGCATCACCAGGTCTTTGCTTACACAAAACAAAGGAGATACACGAGTTTTTCAGAAAAGGGTTTCAGATCTAGAACACAGTGTGTATCGGGACGTCACACGAGCATTCAAATAAAAAATGTACCAATTCCAAGTGACGTTTCTTACCGAGGCCATATGATATCTTTAAGTGTGTCACTAGATCAGCCAATTTTCCAGTCGTCAGGACCAAGCCTACCGACACATCACCCTAGAGCCTAACCATTTCAATACTGATTTTTCGTGTGTCAGCCTTTTTCACAAGTGATACAACAAAAACTCTTTTTGTAGTTTTCTCTTTTTCATATGTTTTTGCATTTTTCTCATTTTCTCTCCTATCTCCCCCTAAATTTTGTACATAAATAAAATAAAACACTATTTTTGTATTTTTCTTGAATATCTCCCTTCTCCCCCTAAATTTTGTGCATAAATAAAGGGAAAAGACAAATTTATGTATAAAATTTACCTAAAAATAAGAAAATCTTTTTGTTCTTTTCTATAACCATTCTCAAATAACGACCAATCAATCTTTTTCAAAGTTTGTGCATCAAATTTAAATGTACCTGCCATGCTGACCTTACCTCCCTTATCTCCTTTGAAAGAAACATACTTTGTGTTAAAAGATGTAGAGGTATGTAACAGAGAGATGTCACCTAACATATGCTTGGAACAACCACTACCAACACACACCAGTGGTTATTGATAATCTTCCTTGGCTGTCCCTGCATGAATAAGGAGATTAGTTAAAACTTGGTACCCAGGCCATAGCGGTCCTGGGCAGTCCTGAAGCATCTATGTAAGACACTTCCCTTAAGCACATGTCCTTATTCTCATTTGGATCAGTTGTTGCTGCCGCCTTTGCTTTCCAAACTTGCTTAGGCTTAATAACTGGTTTTACTACTTTCGGAGTAGCAGCTTTCGGTTTCTTAGGTTGTTTAGACTTTTGTGGTTGAACAACCTTCCGTTTGCTCTTGGAAGCATTCCAGTCTCCATCAGACGGTTTGACTTTGGGATTCGCATTCTTCCTTGACTTAGGTTTTTCAACCTTCATTGGCTTGGAGTAGAAGTTTTCCCTAGGCATAACCTTCTGATATTGTATGTAATAGGGCACATAAGGACGATGTACGCAGTTTCTTGCAATGTGACCGGGTCTTCCACAGTTATAGCATGTATGTTTCTTTGCATAAGGAGCAAATCCCGGTCTGTTAGATCCCATTGAAGAATGTGAGTGATGAGATCCGTTTGATGATTTGTTTGCAGGCTTCTTACTTTTTCTGCTCTACTTAGAAGATCTTGAACACCCGTGTGAACAAGATTGTAGCTGCGATGTTGACTGTCTTTGAGCTTTCTGTTTGACTTCAGGAACCTGTTCATGAGAGTTAGCACAGGTAGTTTTTCTATGTGGTGGCAGGTATTTATCAGTCGTGCCATTAACAGCTAGCTCAGAAACAATCTTTTTCACATATGGTTCAGCATCTGTAGATAAATTAGATTGTTTCACACAAACATCTGCATTATTAGTGCAAACAATATCATCCCCCTCAACCTTAAGCTCTACCTTAACTTCATCTGCACATGAGGTAGAAGCATCAGTAACATTCACACATTTAAAATCAGGGACTGTTGGCTTTACCACACATGTGCCAACAGTCTTTGAATCAAACAAATTTTCTGAGTCAGATTCATCTGATGTTTCTGATTCAGTTGACGAACTTGAAGAGCTTTAAGAGTTTATAGATTTGGCAATGCTTTTAAACAACATAGATTCAATTGATCCTAACGAGGAATTCAGTTTTGTTGAAGCTTTGTCAGCATCGACAATGTCAGAGTTGTTATTTTCAGATTTAACATGGTTGCTCATTTTATCGCTTTCTGATTTAACAAACTTAGCAATATGAACATCACTAAGTGGAGCAACATACTTAGATTTTTTCATGTGCCCTTCTGGTTCAGCAATCTTAATTGGCACAGACTTAACCGGCTCTACCACTAACCCCTTTGGCTCTATTATCTTTATGGGAACACTCTTTGCGGGTTCAACCACCAACCCCTTCCCATATTCCATATTTTTCTCATTTTCTATTTCTTCATCCGAAAGAGGCAATCCGGTGTAGTTATGATTGTAGGGAAGTGAAATTTCTATACCAGCTCCTTGTTTTTCCCTAAACTTGAGTTTTGAACTTATCATTTTCTCAACACGCTCACTAGAACAATCAAATTTTCTAAAATGGAATTCGGCATTTTCAAATTTTGATTTCAAAGAATCTAGCTCAGCACTAAGTTCATCAATAACTTTCTTCTGATGCATGACAAGGCAATTTTTATTGCTTAAATCATTATTGTATTGAATGGCATCCTTTTCTAAGGCTTTTACTCTAAGTTTGTAGGCAGAGGTTCGGCTATTAAGACAAGAAATTTTTCCTTTTAGCTCATCGTTTTCTCTTACTAACTCAGAGTTATATCCTATGTAATATTTAGCCTTTTCAGCACAAGCATTAGAGCATAGATCAGAAAATATCTCATGTAAAGCATGTTTGATATATCGTACCAACACAGGAACCTGATACTCAACAGGTACTTGAACAACAGGAGCGGGTGTCGAAACAGTAGCAGGTGTGCAACGTGGCTGAGCAGCAGCATTTTGATTTTGCACCTTTTGCTTGTCGTCCGAATCACAAGCTTTGATGATGGATATGAGTCCTGACAGAGACAGTTGTTGAAGATCCTCCGTCTCCTTGATCATGGCAACATTCTTATCCCAGCTCTTTGGAAGAGCATTTAACATCGTCTTATTTACCTCAGATTTGTTCAAAGTTATGCCTGCGGTCTTCATGTCAGTTACTAGAGATACGTATCTCGCAATTTGGTTTTCAAGGGTTTCACCCAGATTGCAACTGAACAGATTGAACTGATGCCGCAACATGTTCCTTCGACTTTGCTTCATGTCATCATTGCATTCATAAAATTCAATCAGTGAATCCCACAATTCTTTGGCAGATTTAATCTCTCCATATTTTGAGACGATCTCTGGTGCTAAGCCCATAATCAGTGTGTTAAGAGCCTTTTCATCAAGCTTGACTTGGTCCCAATCTTCATCTGTATATTCAGATTCAGGTTTAGGTAGCGTAGTACCCTTCTCTTCATCTATAACGTAAGTAATTGGGGTAGGACCTCTGCAAATAGCTCTCCAAACTTTGGCATCATTTTCTTTAACATGTTGAATGAACCTAAATTTCCATTCAGCAAAAGACTCCCCTAACATTAACATGGGAACCCGAGTACTTGTTGCATTCATGACTAGAATCAAAACCAAGAGCTTAAATTCGGTTTTAATCAGCACACTGTGAACCCGTAGCTGAAAGCTGAATAAACAGATGAATCCGAGAACCCACTTCAAATTCGGGAACCCAACTTTGATCCGAGAACTCCACAGCAAATAATTGAATCCAAGACCTCAAAATCTATTTTCGAAAACCAATGAAATTCGAGAACCAAATCAAAACCTGAGAACCAATTCAAAAATCCGAGAACCTGCTTCAATCCAAGAACCACAAATTCAATCCGAGAACCACAAGTTCAATCCGAGAACTGTGGAAAATCCCAACAAAATTCCGAGAACGGAAACAGATCTCCGAGAACTAAGCTAAATTTATGAATCGAAGCGGACACCCGGGAACCACATGTAAATACAAGAACCAGTCCTGAAACCCGAGAAAACTTAAAAAATTGAGAACCCGGCTTCTGTTAGAGAACTCAATCCGAGAACTAGAAATTAGTCTGTAAACCAGAGTAGAATCCGTAAACCAAAAGGGAACTCCGTATGCTTTAAGTGTTGTTTTCTGAAATCCGGAAACCTGCAAACTGAGAACTCGCAAACTGTGCACCACTTTAGTTTTCGAAGATTTGTTCCCCCGTTTGAGACTTGACTTTGTTAAATCACCAGCTTGAATAATTTTGCACCACTGAAATGAGTTCCACCGTTTATTGTTGAGTGAGTTCAATACAAATTAATTGTTCACCACAAATTAGTTCCACCGCTTGAGTTGTCGAGATAAGAACCACCAATAATACCTCTTGCACTGGTTGAAAACAATCTGAATAACTTCACCGAAATATCGAATTGTAATCCATTTGAGAGATTTGACCAATCAATTAATCGTAGAGCAACGATTGAATTTAGAATTATTTTATCAATCAAGATGAGTAGGGCTGTAAACGAACCAAACGAACACGAACAATGCCTTGTTCGTGTTCGTTTGTTAAGGAATTAACGTGTTTGCGAACTGTTCATGAACACTTACCGAACGAGATTTTTTGTTCGTGTTCGTTTGTTAAGAAAATAACGTGTTCACGAACTGTTCATGAACACATACCGACGAGATTTTTTTCGTGTTCGCTTGTATTTATTTGCGAAATTTAGGTGTCGGCCAAAAACAAACACAAATAAATGTAAACGAACACAAATAGGCATTACTAAAAAAATCGAGCACAAATTAACACATTAAATTTTTAAAATTCGCATTTTTTTCATCGCTGACATTGTCCGCCCAGAATATACTAATCCAAATACCCAAATATACGTGACATAATCTTGATCACATAATGTCTTATAAAAACACAGAGTTATCATATTAAACTTGAAATCCTCGTTTAACCCACAAAAAATAACCGTTAATCAAAATAGTTAAAGTAATATTAACATGTGATACACTAATATATGTTAAATAATCTACCATTGGGAAATTTGAAATACTTAAATTAAATATACAAAAAATTAAAAACCCTAATGAACTATCAAACAAAAACAAACATACACGAACATGTTACCGAACGTTCACGAACATAAACAAACGAACGAGGCCTCTGTTCATGTTCGTTTGTTTAGCTAAACGAACGGAATTTTTTTGTTTGTGTTCGTTCATTTATTAAACGAAAGAACACAAACGAACTTTCCGCCGAACAGTTCACAAACTGTTCGCCGAACGTTTGGTTTGTTTACAGCCCTAAAGATGAGCACCGAAGAAATTAACAAATGGAAACAATGGTTCCACCGAAACTTTTCTAGGACATGAGAATTGAGAACTAAGCTCAATAGAAAAAGAGTTATACTGACTGATCTTTATAAATTGTGCACACTTCACTTTTAAAAAATCCGTATTAAAAAAATTCACCAAACTAGATCACCGATTTTTTTTTTGAAAGAATAATAATTAAAACATAGATCTTTGAAAAAAAAAAATTTTTGATAAGATTTGAAAAACCAAGATTTCCGAAAAACACTCTACTTTCTTGGAATCCACCGAAATCAAGATCAAACAATTTTTAAACCAAATCAAAACCTTTTTTTTTATCAATTCTTTTCGAAGAACATCATTCCAGAAACAATATCGAATGTAAAGCTCTTGAATTAAGGCAAATAGAATCTCTAAATCTTGAATAAGAATTTAATCTTTAAACCCGAAATCAAAATGAACATTCAGAATCTGCATAAAAAACAAACCAAAACAAATATGACTAGAAATCTGAAAATCGATTTTCTTTTCAAACAAAACACCCTCTTGAATCCCTTGATATCAAAACCGAGCCTTGAATAAGCTTCAATGGCTCTGATACCAATTGTAAGTCCCGAAAAATATAAATCCGATATTAAGTAACTATCAATCGATGGCGGAATCAAAGATGATAGCAATTCAAGAAACAAATATTATATGATTGAATGATAATACTCAACTAGCATACGATTTCAAGGAATCGTCTGATACTAGAGAGTTTTCTTAGTGTAAACAAAACCGCTTTTGTAAATGAACCACAAAACAACTTTAAATATATGGAAGGTTTCTCAAATGGGCCAACATGGCCTTAGCCCTTCCACAGCCCAATCCACTAGCTAAAGCCCAAATACTAACAAACTGAGAACTAATAACTGAGAACTACTAAACTGTCCGGGAACCTTAGTGTTCTCGGTTCCAAATATCATTACCCAAACATTGATCACTTATTTGTATTTGATAGCGTCAGTCTCACTAATATGGACCCAACAGTAACCAATTGTATAACAGCTAAAATATGTACAAGTAAAAAATTGCAACACTAATTGAACCAAAGGCAACAATGCAAGATAAAGAAACATGAAAGTAGTGAAAAGCTAGGAATCGATCATACCATGAGTAATGATTTCTTAGAAACTGAAAGTTTTTATCTAGTAAGAACTGGTTAAAGTCGTTCAAACAGAATTTGTTGCAAAAGGGGAAGAGTAGAGTTTGTGTCACCGGTGATTTTGGATCCGTCCAATATATAAACGATAGTGTTGATCAAAGTGAATACCTTTTGGTGTTGAACTAATAGTTGATTTGAGGAGACAAAGTATCACGATGTTTCAGCCCAAAGGGTGGTACGCAGGTTCATCACTGCTGCAGTGTGTCTTCCGGTCCTCGTACCAATTGATAAACTACCCGTGGCTGCAAAAAAAGTAATAAAAATTAAATATTAATCAACAATCTTGTGCAAATACTGATTATACAAATCCCAAACCTAAAATTCTGCATTAGAAAAAAGTTTTCATAACTTATTTGATGGTATAGTTATGAAGGAAGTATAAAAAATAACGGGTAACAAAAATCCTTTCTATTACATTCGAGTATGGTCTGAACCTATTTCTCTTGAATGGCGTATCATTGAAATGAGAATAACAATAAGTCAGGGGCACCACTATAAGCTAAAACCTCAGTTAATCTTAGCCTTGAGTCGTCTTGGCTGTAACACAAGCCACAATACAAAGAAGACGACCAAGAATGGGGGAATGGTAGTCAAGTCAAACTCAACCTTTACTTTTCTCTGCTTGGTGCAGTGAATCTGCTGCAGGCTGGCTACTGTAGCGTTCACATACTTTACAAACCTACAAAATATAAGAAATAAAAATAATATTAGAAGAAACAGGAAATTTTATTAACATATTGGTTCTGTTTCATTTTTTGGGTCCCGTAACAGGGTCCGTAATATATCGGGTTGGTTTGGCTAACGGTCATAACCGAATGAGCTATCGAGATAAATATTCCTAAATGTCTTATGACTAACCTGTTGGAATCATCTTCCAGGCTACTTAAAAGTCTTAATGCATCCACAAACCATAGTTCTTCGGCTACTGTTGAAATCTAAAGGATTATATAGAGATATTAGTTAATTAGAATAGAAATGACTATAAAAAGTGATGTTACTCTTTGCCATTGGTTAACAACATAGTTATATTTGTGAACCAAGTGCCGCTCATGCGCCTGGAAGGCCTTAAAACTGTGTAACTGCCATGTGTTAAGTAGCTCAAAACCTCTTTGTTGACAAAGCTTTATACTTTTACCACCATATTATATTATAACTGAAACAAGTAGTAAAAATATCAGGAATGGAACAGCTAAAGCCATTATCTCAACCTTTTACTTATGAATGAGTCAATATGTGTTGTGTTTTATCTCAAATGAATCAAACTATTTTTTGTTGTAATGGGAATGGGTCAAATTGGTTATGACGCCATATAAAAAAAATTAAAAATGGACCGTTACTCAATCCGCCCTTATCAATTGCCATTAAAGCTCGAGTTCAGCTTTTATCTTGTATACCCGACATCATTTTGGCTATTGTGACAAGATTTTGGTATTTAAATATTTTATCATGTGCAACTATCAGACCTCCTCATCTGTTACACAGCCCGCCCAACCCAACCTATCTTGCCTCTTTTAGTTTCTACATACCCAAGCATAGATGTAAGGGGATCATATCCACCACCTCCTGATGCAAAGTTCACCCCTGTCAATAGATCTTCATCTTTTAGGTTCGGGTCAAGATATGGTGGCAATACATCTTTAAACTCTTTAGCAAAGTTCATTTTGGTTACATATTCAAGAAGCTATTACAATCTAAAGCAGATTACTTTATCAACCCACAAATCAACATCTAGATTTATTTACTTCAATTTTCAAAGTTCCTATATCCAGCATCTAAAAGAAATTAGGTTTATTAGATAAACCCAGTGGCTGATCTAAAAAACTAAAAGAAAAAAAAAGATAAACCTTGGGAGGAGAAACGATTCAATTGCCGAAATTCTGAATAACAATACGAGGCTCACTCTCTCTAGTCCACCTACAACAATCACAACCAAATCAAGACATTTGCAAATGCAAGATACTGCATTAACCGTTGATTTGTAGACGTGGAACGAAAAATCTACCGATCCACTGGCGCGGGTCACTGGATTTCTTCTTCCGTGATTTGCACAAAAAAGAGACCAATTAGCAATGATAAAGATGGAAAAGATTGGAACTTTATGTAGGGATTTCGATGAAAATTATAAATTTTACCAGGTATGATATTTGATGGCAAGAAAATTCGATCGACGACTTCGCTTGTTTCACTCTCTGCTGCATTCTTTCAGATTGTGTGTGTGTTTCTCTCTAAAATCTTGAAATTGGTAGAGAGAAAGATTGGGGGTTTGCCATTGATGAATATGATATTAATGCAAGGGTTTTGTAGAATGATGAAGTTAATGAAGAAGTTACGAAGGTGAAGGGATGGGATGTCTGAGAATTAAGCCAAGGGCAAGGATGGAATGAGTTATAGCTTTTTAACTATAAAATCATAATAAAATTACTATTATGCCCTCCAAAGTGTGTTAATTGTCACCAACATTCCTATAATACCCTTATAAAATAAGCTTAAATCTATTGTACATGTTGCTTCTTAACTTGTACGAAAATGAAAATGACTATCTTAGCCATCACTCTTCCTTAATAATATAATATAGATATAGATATAGATATATACGAAGGGTTAGGATCAAATATACAGTGAAAGAAAAATTAGATGTCGTAATAAGGGTATCAAACAGATTCCGATTGAACTCATTCAAGCGGCATTGAAACCGTCTCATCGAATCCTACGATCTTAGTTTTTAGGTTTTTGTTTTTTTTTTTAATTTTTAGCTTATAGTTTTTAGAATTTACGTTATATCATCGTGTCTTTTATGTAGTATTGTGTCTTTTTCTTATTTTTATCATTGTGTCTTTTTTCTTTAGCATTGTGTTATATTTTTGGCATTGTATTATATTTTGTGGCTCATTGTGTCATATTTCGTGATATATTGTGTTTTTTGTATCCTTCTCACACTTCTCATTTTTGTTACACTGTGTAGGATAACTTGACCTATATATGAAATTAAAGTGGGAAGAATAGTGTTTTCACGGGAGTATTGTAAGAAGAGATGCGGTAGTTGTGCTGTTTGCTTTGTGGAGTCACCCGGGTTTGAGCCTTTGGGAGTAGTGGCGGAACTTGACAAAAATGAGGAGTAACGTTCACATTTTTTTCAATCGTAGTTTCATATAATGTAAACGAACTAAAAATAAAATCATGGTAATAGATAAAGTGTCACACGTACCTAATAGATTTTGCTTCTTTGGTTCTTGAAAGTTTGAAATCGAGCCATAACGTTATCTTTTTTTACTTTATCAAAAGTTTTTCTTTCAACTGCATAAATTAGAGCATTGTTCAAATAGTTCTCACCCATTCGATTACGTAAATCCGCCTTGATAAGCTTCATTTTAGAAAAAAAAAAAAAAAAACACTTCTCAACGGTTGCGGTGTCAACCAGTAAAACCGGCGCTAACTTCAATACCCGATAAAACAAAGGAAAAGTTTTATGTTTTCCGGTTCCACCATTACACGATCAAGGTCACACATTATGTCCATTTAAATATATGACCATGTGGTTGAAAAGCCTTTTTTTCACAATATATGCTCTTCTTATGTCATCTATTTGATTAGAGTGATTGCTAGCAATGAGTGGTCTATCAATGGGATACGAAGGAAGAGCATTCAAATCAATATATAAGCTCGCGGTTGAAGCCGAATAATTAGGAACATTTGGACTTGTAGTTATAGCAACATCATCATTCGTTTACATATCATTATCATTATTAGCAACATTATCATTCTCTTACATACTAATATCATCATTCACTTGCGTATCCTTATTATCAGTATTTGGAATATTACTTGAACCAATTATAAACATAAATTATAATTTATAAGATAAACAATAAAATAATCAATTATAGACACAAATTATAATTTATAACATTTTTAGGTGTTAGGGGATCGGGGTGGGCCTGGTTTGGGCTTACTTGTTTGGGTCAAGGGGGTTTGGTTTAAGTTGGGGGTTTTGGGAATTTGGTTGGGTTTTTTTTTTTTTTTTTAGAACGGCCAACACAACAACCGCGAGACTCCCACAAGGGGGCTCGGGCAAATTGGCTTCCCTTGCTGGGAGCCCCGCCCGATAGTGGTTCCCGAACCGGGGAAAACCCGATCCCCACCCGTCCGAAGACCCGCTGTGGAGAACCGGTAAAACCCGGGCGAGATCAAGACTCGAACTCCTAACCATTGGCTAGGAGTCATCCCTCATTTCTCATTATGTCTTCCAAATGTAGCTAGTGGGAATTGAACCCAAGCCTCCCAAAAGAAACTTAGGTGGTGTTTGTTTTTTCCTAGAAGTGCTTCTTGACCTCTTCAGTCTGCGTGGCGCAGACGCGCGCAGATGTTGAGCTCCTGCAGTCCGTTTGTTTTTTGGAAGACCTTTCACTAAAAAAGGTCTTCCTGACCTCTTCTTGGTGCAGACATAGACCAATGTCTTCCCACCCCTTCCAACCTCTTCTCCTTTCTCCTTCCTCCTTTCTTCTTCATCGGTCTTCTTCAACATCATCATTCTTCTTCTTTTCAAACTCATTCTCTCCTCCTCTCCTCTCTTGTCCCTTGCCGCCTCTCTCCTCCCCTCCCCCTCTGCCGCCGTCGCCGTCGCCGCCTCCTCCGACCTCCCCCTCTGCCACCTAAGTTAGAATCTCCAAACTCAAACCGCTACAGAAGCAGTTTTCAATTTCACAGTAATCCATCACGGGTATCTCATAATCACCTCTCGTCCCTTATTTTGTTAATTGCTTCTTATTAATTTGCTCAGAATGCGGGCGTACAGATGTTGCAGTAGGGATTGTTAGCTTTAATATGATTGGAATATTATTTTGACCATTTCAATTTTCAAGGTTGTTTGTTATACTGAATTTATTTTGCATAATGAATAATTATGTTTTGTGCTATACTTCTGTATAATTATTATATAAACATGTGAGCCAATGCTTACCTGGGGTCTTTAATCGTGGTTGCTTATGATTATGGTGGGTTATGGTTTCGGGTAACAATAGATGATGTTGGTTCACGGTGGAGGGTCTAGGTTATGGTGGATTATGGTTTTGGGTTACGCTGCAGACGTTGACAAACAAACAGTCTTTTTCTTGCAGACTGCAGACGTTTGGTCCACCTCTTCTTCTACAGATGTCTGCAGATGTGGTCCGCAGACCGCAGACATTTAACCTCTTAAAAAACAAACAGCACCTTAGGCCAACCAACCAACTGAGCTACAAATGTCGGACGAATTTGGTTGGGTTTGGTAATAGATATGGACTTGTTAGATAAGTGACGTTTAATATAAATAAATTAAGGGCACTTGTCCCTGCCCTTGGGGTTCTTCATATCACGGTAGCAAGGGCATTGAGCCTTAGGTGCATAGGGACCTGAAGGAACGCACCCATTGCATTTCCCACAACATATACCGCAATACTTGAGGCATCTGTCTCCAACTGGATCGCGAACACCTCAATTTGCACTTCTTGTTGCACCCAAATTTACCTGCATTATATTCATCATCAGTTAATAAATGTGATAAAATGTTGTCAACTACATACTATTTATAAATGAAAGAGGATGGATGAAATACATACTTGGGGAGGGGGCCGGGGAAATTGCGAATGCGGATGTGAAGAGAAGAGCAAGGAGGAGAAGAACTGTAAATGAGAGCTTCATCTTGTTCAATGGAGGAGTATGTGTGAGTTGGTTGATGATGGTGAAGAACATGAAGAGTATTTATAGTAGGAGAAGGTGGAGTGAGTCTGTGAAGTTGGCCACTAGGTGTGTAAACTGCCAAATTCAAATGTATCTATCATAATTAATAGTCATATTGATTTGAAGAAAATGGAAGCTGGAGACTGGTAGTAGAAGCTAGTGGTTGGAAGCTGTAGCTTTTTAAATATATTTTGATGTTTGGCAGAGTAGCTGAAACTTTTAATAAACTGTATAAAATGACTATAATGAGCATTAACTAAAAACATATATGCATGTACTAGTAGCTTTTCAATATAGAGTTTTTTCTCCTAACATAAAAGCTTGAAGGTTATTCAACCAAACAAAGTTTTTTATTGAGTATGTGCTTTTTCTTAAAAACTTGAAGCTCATAAAAGCTCTTAAGAGCTCCTTACCAAACATACCCTTGAGCTTTTAGCGAGCTAAGTAGCTTACACATAGGTTGACTCGCTTACACCAGGTGTTTACATTTTAACTACTTGTTTATTATACTAGGTTAATTTTTTCTCCGGCTCATTTGACCTTAGATCGATTTGAGATTTTAGCGAGCTAAGTAGTTATCTCTAGTATAATACTCCTAGTTAAGTTACATCGAGAATGAATTTCTAGCCCAGCCTAGCTGGTTTGAGGTAGGGTGAGTTTTCCCTTAGGAGTTCCCATCCTGGGGTAGGTCATAGGTTCGATCCATGCACACCACAAAAAAAAAAAAATCCCCGTGACGGTTTGAGCTTAAACAAGGAGGACACCGGTGTGTGGGTAGAGATTCGAACATGAGACCGCTAGGTTAGGGTTGTATAAGACTTTCCACTTAACTAAACGTTAAAAAAAACTTTCATATAAATTGAATGAGTTAGTTATCTACTTTTATATAAATTGAATAAGTTAGTTGTTTATCATTATGTTTGAGTTATAAATGCACCATGTGCTCGTGATATTTATTTTGTTACGTAGATATTAGCCGCTAAAACAAATAAGTCAATTACTATATACATGTAACTAGCTAATTTCCTCGGGAGTGTCCCGGAGTTAAAAAAAATCTAATATTACTTAATAAAAAAGGATAAAAGAAGTAAACAGTCTCGACCTCTTTTAATGTTAAAGAAAGTTGTTCTAATGTTTATACTATCAAAAGAGGTTCTCATGCTGTGTTCCCAGCAGATTAAAAAATCTCAATCTCTTTTAATGCTAAGCATATCGTTATAGCACATGAACATGGGCAATTCATATATGTAATAGTAGGTTCGAAAACATATATACTATCATAACATGATTAGTGACTTGCGCATATATGATTATGAAATTATCTAAATACATTGTGTTTTTTTTTCTGCATGAACAAAAACTCACTAAAAAAACATTTTTTTTCGTTTTTGTATAGCACTATATATGGTGCTCGTTGAAAAGATAATAAAGCGATCGTTAATTTGGTGTTTTTTTTTTCAAAAAAATGTCATACATAAAAGTTACTAACGTTTAAAAATTGTGAGCGGAAAATAAGAAAAAAAATAAAGATAAAAATATTAATTAACATATTTGAAATTTTAAAATAATTAATAGGTCACTAACATTTAAAAAATGTGAGAGGAAAATAAGGAAAAGATATTAATTAACATATTTGAAATTTTAAGATAATATAGATATAGATTTTACTTAAAATACAAAATAAATAAATTTAAAAGAAAACTTCACATGATGCCACATGACACATTCCATTGAATGTCACCTCATACAAACTCAATTCTTTTATTATAAGTTATTATAGATTAAATACAAGGGACAAGACTAATTTGTGTGGGGTAGTCCAAAACTAGGGTGGGTTTAATTTAGTCCGAGGGGAGGTGTATTTTGTGACTCGGTCTAATATCGATTCGCACGAAGCTTCCTACCTAGTGAATGTAATTCATAACTCCATTTAAATAATGATTTGCATTTTCGTTTTTTTAACGGCAATCACTTTATAACTGTATATAAAGAGGCAGCAAGAAGCTGAAAAACAAAATACAAAGGACTAAAGAAAAAACGCCAATCAAATTACAATAAGCCAGAAACATCAAAAGACACCCAATCGGGCCAGACACCGATGGGAGTTTCGATCTATGCGAGATCCAAAACAACGAATCCTCCTTGATGAGGTCCACAATCGATGAAACCGGAATGAACTTCCCTTCGAAAACTTAATACGCTAGTACTAGGAACGCCCTCAATCTCGGGTCCTTAGCCAAAAAAGGAAGGCCCTCTCTGTTCTCCACGACCCAGCCATCTTCCGAGTCATTGAGAGAAACTTGCTGCATAAAATAGTTGAATAATTCTTTGAATTGTATTACTTTTCAACAGAAGATACAAGCACTAATATAGGGATTTTTTACAATTAGGAAATACAAGGATAAAGGCAAATAATTAGGGATTGCACTAAATACATATTAACAATATAAATGGTTGGGCAAGAATTATGCAATGTCTTTAGTATAATGGTCAAAGACATTAAATATGGTGATTATGATGATTCATTCCTTATACGCCCCCGCAAGATGGAGGATCCGTCGGATACTCCTATCTTGGATCGATTTCGAAGAAAAGGTGCACGTGGCAGTGGCTTGGTTAGCATATCCGCAAGTTAATCATGTGAGCTTATGTGGAGAACATGTAATTTGCCAGCTGAGACTTTTTCACGAACAAAGTGGTAGTCAAGCGCAATATGCTTCATACGTGAATGATAGACTGGATTGGCACAAAGATAGGTTACACCGGTGTTATCACAGAACAATGTTGGCGCTTGAGCTAAAGGAAAGCCTAGTTCATGTAGCAAGTGTTTGGTCCAAGTTAACTCCGCCGATGCATTTGCTAGAGCTTTATATTCTGCTTCCGTAAAGGAACGGGAAACAGACTTTTGACGAGTGGATTTCTATGAGATGATGTTGTTACCGAGGTAAATAATATATGCAGTAGTGGACCGACCGGCATCATGTACACCTCCCCAATCAGAGTCTGAGAAGGCCGACAAGGTAAGAGGAGATTTACGGTTCAGAAAGAGGCCATGATGAAGCGTTCCCTTTAAGTAACAAAGGACGTGTTTAAGAGCTTGTCAGTGAGTTTGGCGGGGATTGTACATGAATTGAGATAGTTTGTTGATAGCAAAGGAGATGTCCGGACGAGTAAAGGCCAAGTATTGAAGAGAACCGACAAGTTTTCGATAGGGAGTGACATTAACGGAAGGAGATTGGTCATTGGAAGAAAGAGGTTCGGTGGTACTGAGAGGAGTGTGGACATCTTTGGCACCATCCATTTTGAATTGTTGGAGGATGTCTTGAATATAATGATGTTGAGAAAGAAATAAACCTGATGATGTGGGAATAACTTCAACTCCTAGAAAATGATGAAGCATGCCAAGGTCCTTAATAGAAAAGGTAGTACCTAAGGCCTTAACAAATTGGTCTAGAAATGTGGTGTCATTGCCTGTAAGAACAATGTCATCGACATAGACCATGAAGTAACAAGTGACTTGCTTGTGTTTGTAGATAAAGAGAGAGGCATCGGCTAAGGATTTACGAAATCCATAGCGAAGAAGGAAGTTGGTGAGCTCAATGTACCAGGCACGTGGTGCTTGTTTCAGGCCATAAAGAGATTTTTTGAGCTTACATATGTGATGGGGAAATTGAGAATTAACATAGCCTGGAGGTTGATGTTAGTGCATTATTCATGTATGTCCCTAGCTAGTGATTCGGTACAGAATGTCGAAGGTTCAGATAATCAGAAAACGACCAAGACTTTAACATGTGTTAAAAAGTGCTGATTACATGTGTTAAAAGTGCTGATGACCTGAATGTGGAAAAAGTGGACGAAGGTGGAAATACATTGGACAAAATGGGCGAATGTAGAGTGAAAAAGGGGCGAATGTGGAAAGTTTCCACATTCGACCAGTCACACTGGGCGAATGTGGAATCTGTCCACATTCGCACCATGAAAAGGGGCGAACCTGCAGAGCCTATAAATAGATTTTGAGTTTTTGATAATGAAAGAGAGTTGTCATTTTGTGTCCAGGTTCAGATCAGGTTTAGGAGTGTTTTTGAGAGATTATCTGTGTGATTCTAGATTAACATAAACAGTTTGTAAATGCTTATTGATTGAAGTTAATCTATGAAAATGATATTGAAAATGATCTTGATTGTGTCGTGATTTGTATCTTATCAATTTGTTCAGATCTAGGGTTTCCGCACCTAGATTTGTGACTTGTATGATCATATAATCCTGTTTTAGATAAAATCCAACGCTCACAAAGTGGTATCAGAGCATAGAGGATGATACAACAACAAATGTGATAAGATCAGAACTGATTTGGACATGTTTTTGACATAAAATCATCTGTTTTTACAAAAACTCTTAAAAACATAGTTTTTGATCGATTTAAAGGTGAATTTGTGATCGAATTCAAGTTTTCCAAGACTTAAAGTTGTTCCAAATCAATTCCGAAACATAACCTGATTGAGATCATTCAAATCCATGAACTTTTGAAAATCTGAGATCAGAATAACCGTTTTTCAAACAATAACCGTTTTTCAAAAGTGAGATCTGATATAATGGGCGAACCTGGAATCTTCATGTGTTAAACTGGGCGAACCTGGAACTGATCTGGGCGAATCTGGAATTGAACTGGGCGAACCTGAAATTTTTGGGCGAATCTGGAACCTTTTTGGGCGAACCTGGAAATTTTTGGGTGAACGTGGAATTTGAATTTTGATATTCTACATTCTGGTGTTTATTCTACATTCGGCTGATACTTTTGGGCGAACGTGGAATCAAAAGGGGCGAACGTAGAATTACCAGGGGCGAACGTAGAATTTAGTGCCTAAAAATTTAGGCAATTTTTGAAGATTTTTGTTGGAAAAATGATTAATTACATGGCCGTATGTAGAACGGATGAGGAGATCAAAGCTCTAGTAGAAGCTGAAAGAAAGCAACAAAAATTACAGAGACAAAATTCTCAAGCTGACTACAGTTGGAGATTTCCAATGACACCGAAACCAACCGATGAAATGGTACATGTTAACAAGGGTGTTAACAGAGAAGGTGTTCTTTGGAATGGTGTATGTTTAGTTAAACAAATGAGACATGATGATTCCAGTGAAGTGTCAAAGAGTGATTTGAGTTCTGATACGAGTTCAGAACAAAGTACATCCGAACAGAGTGATAGTTCAAATGGTGATGCAAAATCTGATAATGGTAATAAATCAGATGATGAGGTAAGTGCTAGTTGTTTTAAATGTGTCAAGTTGAATTGTGAATTGATGACACTTATTGAGGACAAACAGAAACTAGCTAATGAACTAGAAAATTGTAAAAACCAAATTAAAGTTTTTGAAAAGAATGAAAAAGATTTGTTAAATAAAATTGAATCTTTAAAGAAAGAAATGTTAGAAATAAATAAAAGTGTTTCAAAGAATACTTCCACATCAGAGTTGGAAATCACAACACCTTGCGTTGTTAATTCTGATTCTGAAGTGAAACAAGTGTTTGAATAGAAAACTGAAAATGTTGAAACAACTTCAGAATCTGAATCTGAAGAAAAACCCATATTCAGTTTTCCTGAAGGAGTTGAAGGATCCTACATGTTGGAAGGACATGACAAATTGATTTTAAACAAAGATTTTCTAATCGAGAATATCGAACAATCTCTACTTAAATGTATTTTTGTTGATAATCTTGATTTGTTAAATCAATTTAGAAATCAATTTGATCATCTTCATTTTGAACTCAGTCCTAACCAACATGAGAATAAAGAGGATCAAAAGAAAAATGTTGAAAATAAGAATGGTCCTAAAGTAAAGGGATCAAAACCAAATAAATCGAAAGGAAATGATCAGATGAAAAATTCTCATCAAAAGAATTCAAGAAATTTTTCATCTAGATCATATGACTATTATGATTATTCATATAAATCTCGATTTGATGGTTATTGGGGAAACAACTCACCACAGTATTCTCATGGTTATGTTGAATGGAGAAACTGTTTTGAATGTGGTGAAGTTGGACATATTGCTGCTCATTGTCCCTATTGGTATTGGGATGACGGGTATGCATGTGATTTTGAAGAGTATAGGTCTTGTTATAACTGCGGAGAGTGTGGGCATTTAGTTGCTTACTGTCCGTATGTTAAACAGAAAAAGACAGAAGTGAAATTTGCTAGAAATTCAGGCAATGTCAGAAAGCCTGTATCCCCAAAACCAATCAAGAAGCAAAAGGGGAAACAGGTTGTGTATGACAATCGTAACAAAATTGCCTTGAATAAAAATGGAGATTGTGATAGGGTTGCTAAGGTAAGGGGGAGTTCTAAGACTAAGTCTAAGAATAACTCTAAACCTGGGTCTTCATCAGTTAAGTCTGAGAAGATTCCAAACAAAGTTCAGAAGCAGGTGTCAAACATGAATCCTGAAAAGTCAAAAATCAAAACGATTTCAACAAAATCTAAAATAAACTTTGAACGTGTTTGGAAACCCAAATCACTTTCTAAGTCAATAGCAATTTCTACTTCAAATCAATCCATTGAAAGACCAATTGATTTTTCAAAAGGAGAATGGATTGATGTTCCGAGAATTGATGACCATGGACGACCCATCATTGTGAAGGGATGGGTGCCTCTCTCATGCTAATTGTTTAATAAGTGTGCAGATTGTTCCAGACAGACCTATTAGCTATTCTTTGATAGTTGATAGTGGAGCATCTGTACACACACTATTTATTGGAGAGGTGAAGGTCAAGGAAGGGTTATTGAAGAAGGAAAACATGATTTCAATAGAGAGGAGTAGTTTGACTCCAACCTGTGAAGCCGGAAAAAGTGCAATCTCTTGCAATTGCTCTCAGGTGTTGGATTTCAACAACAGATACGACAACATGGTTTGCTAATTGAAAAATCTTAATGAGTTTAGTAATCTGAGTGGAAAATGGTTTTTAAAACTCAGTGGGTAAACCGCATCGGATATCATTTTATTTTGTTTTTCTTCAAAAGGTTTAAAAATCCAAAAATATGCTTATTTTTAGATTTTTAGGGGGAGAAAAAATTTCAGAAAAATCAAAATAAAAAAAATTAAAAATCAAAAATGAGTTTTCCTGGAGAAAAAGAGGAGATGATAGTACATCAGTGGACTGTCAGACTACTTTATATATTGGTAGGCTTGAAATCAAAGTTTAAAGTTCAGCATGGTGATATAAATTTAAAATCAATAACTGAAATCATGTGGTTCAACGTATCGTTGGCATATGGTCTTAGTACCGAAATTTCGTTTGATAGATTGCCAAAATCGGAGGTTTCGGGTCGTTATATTGAAAGTTATCTGGGGATAGCCTAACTAATCTTTTGTCGTATTGATTTACGGACCTAGATCAGTCAGGGTATCTTATTAAAAGATCTTTAATGACAAAACCTTAAGTTACCGAATGAGGAACTTAACATGTGTGATGATAATCAAAGATTATCTAATGCATCGTATCCAATCATTGATGCAAATCATGATTGATATTAGTCCTCACCCTGGTTGAGTGCATAAGTCGCTTTGAAGCATTAATTTGCTGACCTGTCACCGCTGTGCTTCATACCTTGTAACTAACAGATAACTACAGTATAATCACGCGTTACAATGAAACTTTGCGCAATTCTTGATACGGGAATGTGTCGCGAATGCGGGGACCATAGATTTTTCAGTATCTAATATTACCATAATGTATCTAAAGTGCTGAGCAATGAATGATGATTTTGAGTTTAAATGGACAAACATACTGGTAATGGTTGTAGGATGCTCAATGTCAAAAACAGAAAATTGATCAAAAAGAGTTATGACTGACTGTTTCAATACTGATATGATCCTCTTAACCGGAAAATTCACAAAAATATGTTGAATTTACTTTTAAGTAATTACATTGAAAATTCAAAAAAAAAAAAATTTTTTGGTGTGTTTTAGCTTAAACTTTGAAAAATCAAAAAGTTTTGTTTCAACTTTATTTTCGATAACTGATGTTGGGATACTGAATGAGAATGCTCAGATACTTAAAAAGTTGAAAAAGATTTCAAATTTTTCAAGTTTCTGGTACATATTGAAAATGTTGTATAGTTCAGGGGGAGAACTATTGAGGGTCAAAAGGAATGTGAAGAGTACTTCCGAGATTTTTGTCGTGTTTAACGCCAGTTGTAGTTTGTGCAGTTTTTAGTAAATTTTTCTGCAGAATCAAATACAACAGGTGCACTACTCAAGATTCATCGACAAATTGTGTAACCGAACAAGACCCAAACCTGAACATCAAGATTACCAGAACTACAGAAGTTAGTAAGAAGTTAAAGAAATGATGAAGATTGAAGAAATCAAGACTATCGTCTATTTTCATCTCTGAATGAACAAATGACAAAGCCAAGATTTCTTGAGTCTGTCTGAGATTTCAAAGCTTACTGGAGAGATAGATAGGAACTTCGACACAAACATGCATGAAAGATGGAAAGTTTAAAATTGAAAACTTTCTGTTTTGGTACATCACTAGCTAGGTCCAAGGGGGAGATTGTTAGTGCATTATTCATGTATGTCCCTAGCTAGTGATTCGGTACAGAATGTCGAAGGTTCAGATAATCAGAAAACGACCAAGACTTTAACATGTGTTAAAAAGTGCTGATTACATGTGTTAAAAGTGCTGATGACCTGAATGTGGAAAAAGTGGACGAAGGTGGAAATACATTGGACAAAATGGGCGAATGTAGAGTGAAAAAGGGGCGAATGTGGAAAGTTTCCACATTCGACCAGTCACACTGGGCGAATGTGGAATCTGTCCACATTCGCACCATGAAAAGGGGCGAACCTGCAGAGCCTATAAATAGATTTTGAGTTTTTGATAATGAAAGAGAGTTGTCATTTTGTGTCCAGGTTCAGATCAGGTTTAGGAGTGTTTTTGAGAGATTATCTGTGTGATTCTAGATTAACATAAACAGTTTGTAAATGCTTATTGATTGAAGTTAATCTATGAAAATGATATTGAAAATGATCTTGATTGTGTCGTGATTTGTATCTTATCAATTTGTTCAGATCTAGGGTTTCCGCACCTAGATTTGTGACTTGTATGATCATATAATCCTGTTTTAGATAAAATCCAACGCTCACAGTTGAGTCATAAAAACATCCTAATGAAGAGTGCCATGAAGGAATGCATTATTGACGTCAAGTTGTCGTAGGGGCCAATTTTGGGTTAAAGCAATGGATAGAATAGTACGGATGGTGATAGGTTTGGTGACAGGACTGAATGTATCAAAATAATCTTTTACATGTTGTTGGAGGAACCCTTTAGCAACAAGACGCGCTTTATATTTGGCAATGGAGCCGTCAGAGTTGCGTTTGATGCGAAACACCCATTTGCATCCAATGGGTGTGTGAGAGTTGGGTGGCACAAGATCCCACGTTTGATTTTGGATAAGAGCATTGAATTCAGAGTCCATAGCTTGACGCCACTCTGGGTCTTTGGCAGCTTGAGTATGAGTGGTGGGTTCAAGTGTGGGGGGTAGGGGGTGAAGTGTGGTGGCATTAACAAGGTTGGGATTGTAGTATTTGGGGTTTTGTCTGCGAGTTCGCTGAGGACGAGATGGGGCAGGAGGTGGTGGTTACGAGGTTGAGGAAGATGTGCTTGGGTCAACTGAGGTAGGTGCATTGGGAATAGAGTCAACGTTTGTGGAGACATTGGGAGTCGAGTGAATGGAAGGTTGAGATGAGGTGGGAGTTGGAGAGGGGGTCGTGTGGTAGTTTGTGGCTGGTGTGTTTGGTGGCGTGGGATTATTGGAGGTAGAATTGGTGGGTGAAACAGGTTGGTGTAGGGGCATGGTTGGAGCGGAAGGAAAGGAGTTTGAGGGAGGGTTAGAAAATGGTGTAGGTGTGGTGGGTGAAGATAGTGTAGATGTGCTAGTAGATGGTTTCATTTGAAAAGCATCGGGTGTTGGTAGTGGTATTGGGGAGGAACCATTTGAGGTGAATGGGAAAATGTGATCAATGAATTCCACATGCCTCGAGTGGTATAGAGTGTGAGATGTGGGATCATAGCACTTGTAGGCGGATTTGGAAACGGAATAGCCAAGGAACAGACATTGTTTTGATCGAGGATGAAGTTTGGATGGAGCATATGGGCGTAGCCACGGGTAACATAGGCACCCAAAAGGTTTGAGTTTGGTGTAGTTAGGTGGGTGGTTGTATAATTTTTCATATGGAGATTTAAAGTCAAGAATTTTGGTGGGGAGGCGATTGATGAGATAAACGGCGGTTTGAAAAGCATGGGACCAAAAGGTAAGAGGGAGGTTGGTGTGTTGAAGGAGCGAGAGGCTAGTTTCAACTATATGTCTGTGGCGTCGTTCGGCCACTCCATTTTGCTCCGGTGTATGTGGTGGAGTCGTAAAATGAGAAATGCCATTTTCTTGAAGATAAGAAGTGAGGCCAATGAATTCCCCACCGTTATCAGTAAAGATTGAAACTATGGGGGTATGGAAAAAAATTTTCAACAAGTTGCTTAAATTGCGGGAATAATATGGAAACATCGGATTTGCGTTTGATGGGGTAAAGCCATGTGTATTTGGAGTAAAAATCAACAAAAATGACATAATAGGCAAAACCATCATTAGAGAGTTGAACTGGACCCTAAACATCCGAGTAAACAAGTTCAAGTGGTTTTGAAACTTTGAATGAATTTGTACCAAAGGGTAATTTGTGACTTTTATTTAAAGAGCATGAAATACAATGAAAGAAATTTGTGGACATTATATTAGCGTCAAGTCCTAATTTACTTAGTAGTAGTTTTAGGATCTTGATGGATGGATGTCCAAATTGGTGATGCAAGGAGTGAAGAGATCCAGGAATCTTGGTGCTTGAGTTAAGTTGAAGAGGAGACAAATGATAAGTGGGAGATGCATAATATACATCATTGATGTTCACACCCCACATGAGACGCGCCCCCGTGCGAAGATCCTTAACAAAGAAATGAAAAGGAAAAAATTCAACAGTGACACGGTTAGTGCGACAAAGTTTAGCAACTGAGATAAGATAATTATGTAACTTAGGAACAAGCAAGACATTTTTTAAGTGCAAGGGACGAGAGGAAGTGGCAAGGGACGATTGGCCAATATGAGAAATATGAAGAGTATTACCATTTCCAAGAACAATTTCATCGGGCCCCCCATAGTCCGAGAGGTTGTGTAATGATGCGTGGTCGGAAGTTGCATGACTAGATGCCCCGGTATCAAACATTGGCATGGAAGATGACCCTGCTATAGAGGTGTTTATGGTTGGAGTTGGTGAAGACTGCGCAAGGGCAAGATTATTGTTTTGTAAGAAGCGCGCAAACTTGCGACAATCCTTTGTGTCATGACCTGGGATGCTGCAAAATTGACAGAAAAGATTATTTTTGTTAGTACGAAAAATCGACGCGCCATTGTTCTATTGAGAATAGCGGTTTTGTCTTGGGCCAGGTTGATTGGGCCTGATAGAGTTCCTAAAATCAGAATTGGGCCTTGAAAAAGGTCTTGAACTTTGTCTATGTGTATTGTTTACGGTGGTGACTAGGGCAGGGGTTTGGGAGTCTTTTAATGTCCTTTCATGGTCAACCAACTTTTCAATTAGGTCATGGAAGGAGATGGAGGTGTCTCGCATCTTAACAGCAGCAACTATTGGCTTGTAATCTTCACCTAGATGGGAAATAATATGGACAACAAGATCATCATCATCAACCGGTTTTTGGGCGAGAGCTATGTCACACCCTCAAATTTCCACGTGCGGGGTTTTACCGCGAGGCGCGTGACACACCAGGATCCAAGTCAACAGTCACAATAAACGACACTATATGATACGTAAAAATGACATAAGCAAACCATTAAGTTTTCATAAATGATCCATTGCTGCGGAAGCGTAAAACTTTATTACAACACGAAATCAAAAGTACGAAAGTCTGAAAATACTAAATGAGATGCACATGAATCCTAGACGCCGTGAGACTCCGTGCGCCTATCGACAGCTGCTACCTTAGCGACCTGAGACAAACATGCTAAAAACGTCAGCAAATAATGCCGGTGAGTTCACAGGTTTTTAATGAATACCGACTCCAAATGTATACCAACTCCAAGTGAAAATCCAAGTGAAAATCGACTCCAACTGAATACCCATGGTCAATCCAGACCACATGCATGCAAAACATATGAATACCTATTACTACTGCGATTGGAAAACCATTACTGGACTTGAATACTATGAATACTGAATACGTGCTCGAATGAATACTGAATACTGAATACTGCATACTGAATACTGAATACCTAAGAGACAATATGCACCCGTCCGACCTCCAGTCGACGAGTGGGGCAGGTCAAGCCCAAATAGCGCTATCCACATTTCCCCCGTTGTGCATCCCCGCACATTCATGGTTCTCCCCGGGACTTCCAAAGATCGCATAGTAATATAATGAATACTCTAAAACATAATGAATACGTGAAAACATAATGAATACTCCAAACCCAATGAATTCATGAATACCAAAACGTAGTTAACACACCTTTCATGAAAACTTAGTTGAAACGCCTTTTATGAAAACATAGTTGAAACACGTTTAAAGAACACAGCATGTTTTCTCCCCCGAAAATGTAAAACCAGTAAAAGAGTGGGGCCGTGAAACTCACCTTAGAGTGCGTCTTCTTGATAACTAGAGATCCAACCCGTGTATGATACTCCCGACTAATAACAACCTATTAATGAGTTTACATAAGTGTGATGACTACTTACCCGAATGCTAACTAGTCCCCGATTGTCCAGATCTTGACTACATGTGTTAAAAAGTGTGTTTAAACGTTAACCGGACATCCCAGACCGACCCGACATCCCGTTGGTGACCCATTACATCAATTAGTCATGAACATAAAGTTAACACATAAGTTTCAAGCATAAAACACTTAGTTTGCATCAAAAATCTCATTCCGGACATCTGATGGTCGAATGTGGTTTTTCCCATTTCCACGTTCGCCCGTTTGAGCCACGTTCGCCCGTTTTTCCCACGTTTTGTTCCACGTTCGCCCGTTTGAGCCACGTTCGCCCGTTTTTCCCACATTCTCCCGTTTTTCCCACGTTCGCCCGTTTTTCCCATGTTTTGTTCCACGTTCGCCCATTCGAACCAATTTTATTCCACGTTCGCCCGTTTTCATCAGCATTTTATAACACGCACCAAAACGCATCTAAACGGTCCGAAAACATCACGAAACATCACCAATCACAGCAGTCAACTATCATTAACATATTCCTACAAAACCCTACCAATTTTATCCCGAAATCCGTCCGTTTTACAAGTTACCCGAAATAGCAAATTATGGAGATGTCACATCAAACGCATGCAATCTTTACCCAATTAGGAAACTTTATGAAATCAATCAATAATCAACTTAATATACACAGATTATCATGAACAATAAATCCCCCAATCATATCCTTATCACTATCATAATGAACAAGCCCTAGATCTAACCCAAAATCCCTAAAATGAACATAACATCATCAATAATCAATTGTAACCTATCTCAATCATAAATCATCATCAATAACAGTCCTAGATCATTGTTATAACATCTATACAACAATCAATCATCAAACAATACATAACATCACATAAAACACCATTAACACATGTTAATTTGTATGAAAACTCATTGTTTATGAATAGGTTTTGTTTAGAAAGATATTAGGAAGGTTTTTATTCATGAAAACATGTTTGAATCAGATCTGGACTCTTGGGGTTTAATGAAAACGAATTGAAATGCTTTAAAAATGATTTAGAATGAAGAACACACCTTAGATATTTGTGTAAAAGATGTTTGTAGGTTAGATTATAAAAAAACAAGGGCAAAAACTCCTTCCCCAATGTTAAAAGTTGCTAGAGAGTGTTTTGAGGCGTTTAGGGTTTGTGAAATGGTGAAAAATGACAAAGTGTGGTATTTATACTATGTCCACATTCGCCCCTTTTACCTGGGCGAATGTACCCTCCTTCGACCCTTTCACAGGGTCGAACGTACCCTGACTTGGTCGAATGAAATTCTTTAAATTCCATATCCCAGGTTCGCCCCTTTTACAAGGGTCGAACCAGGAGTATTATCCAGGTTCGCCCATTCGATTGGTCGAACCAGGACTCACGTTTTTCTAGTTTTCCAATTTGTCGTGTTTAACGCATTTTAACGCACCCTAACATACGAGCATGCAACCTTAGTCTATGTTTAACATATTTAAGCACGGATGATTATCTACACATCATTTAAACACATCTAAGCATATAATCCACCATACGACAATTAGTCTACACATACACTTAATTAGTTTATGTAATTCACCAACAACGGGACTCGTATCGTGTGTGTGTGTGTGACTAACCCAATGATCTCCCGAATCATTGGACCCTGGACATTACGGACTGTGTTCCGACTCTACTGACCCCGTCAAGTATGTTTAATAAACGTTTTTCGCTAAAGTAGACTTATGTGTTTATAAAATGTTGACCCAAACATGCCAGGTGTCACATCATCCCCCTGTTGAAAGAATTTTCGTCCCGAAAATTTCCCGAAGTCAAAGAGAACGAAGCGATAAAAAGAAAAATTTTCCCGGTCGTCACATCATCCCCCTGTTGAAAGGAATCTCGCCCCGAGATTCACTCTTCGACAGTAATGAGTGTCGACCAAACCCAAGTAACGTCTCCTAGAACGCAAACGAAGTGATAACCACGAACGAGAGATGATATCAACAGATACTCTATGCTGGGGAACCGCCCTCCCCAAAGTGAATACAAAATAATGAATCCTCCTGATCGAAGGCCTACTAGAGACTACTGTGATCGGTATAAATGACACACCGGTACCGTCCAAGTAGCATCTCTAAAGGACCCACATCAGACCCATGAATGCAAAACGATGACCAAATACCAGACTGAATGCACACAATGAATACGAATCGCCAAACAATGTGAATGAGAATGAATACAAGTATAACGAGAATCAAGAAAAGAATACTCACCAGTAACAGTATCAGGATCCTCCTGGTTTTCCCTAGCGCCAATGACGTAAAAACGACCCGGAGCAGCTCGACCGCCACCCTTGTTGTTCCCAGCACCACCTGCAGTCCCTTGCTTCAGCTTAGGACAATCCCGCTTGAAGTGTCCAGTCTCTCCACAGTGATAACATCCCTGCCTCCCCTGAGGAGCAGTGGCAGTAGTAGTAGCAGTAGTGACCTGTGCCGGTTGTAGCTGAAGAGTAGTCCTACAGTCCTTAGCATGATGACCAAAACGCTGACACCGACGACAGCGAAACTTCTCACAATCACCCGTATGATGAAACCCACACTCACCACACTTCGGGAGTTTCCCAGTATATCCCCCAGACCTCTGCTCGAATGACGCTCCCACAACCTCCTGTTTCTTCGCCTGTGGCTGGGACGATCCAACGCTCTTTCCAGCACTCTCCCACTTCCTCTTGTTGTCCGCAGGGGCTTTCACAGCAGCACCCCTCGGAGGTAGAACGCCTTCAGCAACCTTCATGTTGGTCAGCTTGTGAGCTGCCCGAACAGTGGCTAACATGGTAGTGTGATCAGCAGCGGCAACAAGTCCAGCAATCTCCGGCACTAACCCAGCAACGTAGTGCTCAATCCTCCGGTACTCCGGTGTAGCCAAACCGGGGCACATTACAGCCAACTCGTTGTGCCTAGCAGTAAACTCCTCGATCTCCGACCCAACCATCTTCAGATTCCAAAACTCATGCTCCAACTTCATGATCTCGTCCCTCGGACAATACTCCGCCCGCAACATCTGAACAAACTCGGACCACGGCATAGCATTGGCCTCACCCAGGCCAAGATTCGCAGTGGTGGAGTTCCACCAAGTCAAAGCGTGTCCCTCTAGAGTAGCAGAAGCATACTTGACGCGATCAGCGTCGGGACAGTTACACATAGCAAACACCGATTCGATCTTCTCCAACCACCTAAGTAGTCCCACTGCCCCTTCAGTCCCATTGAAGAAATGGGGCTTACAGTCCATGAACTTCTTGTAGGTGCACCCAGACTGCACCTGATTAGTATTTCCCAGGGTCTGCTGAGCAGCCTGTAAAGCAGCCAACGCAACGTTCAACTGCTGCTGCAACATGTTCTCCAACTCCGCCTGAGTCATGGTGATGTTCCCACCACCTCGTCCACCGCCATTGCGACCCCCGCCGCCACCACGGCATCCACCAGCACGTCCACCAGCGCGACCAAACATGTTCTGCCAAACATGAGACAAGACACTCAAAACCACCAACAGATCGAGCTACAAGTGACCAAACGAATTCAGAACGTGGTTCCAGCATGACCATTAGTCCGAACACGAAGTCCACCAAGATTTTCATGTATTTCGATTTATGATTTCGTGTGCACCCGAAATAACAAATCGCTCTACATGGTCCTCTAGGCGTGCTCCTAGCTAGAACTTCAAATCACCCGATACCCACATTCCTAAAAGAAACTGTTATCGCACGAAGATCCCAAAGTTAACAGTCACTCAGGAGTGTACTATGACAAGTACTAGTGCATGATAGTGTGCGTGTAGGCAAGTATGTACATTAGAGCATAGAGGGGAGATATCCAAAACCCGGAAAGATCTCAAGAATGTGCCGAAGCCACCCCAATGTACACTACTGCCAAGTATAAGCGATAAGCCCCTTCATCTTCAAACCCGAAGAAGAAGATAGAACCAAGGTAGGAATAACAAAAGATGGATAATGTGATACTGTGTGATGAGGACACTGACACCCCGACAAGATTAGTATGTTTACCAAATGACACGACTCGTAGCTATGTGTGACTGTCTAACGTGTGTGATACTCGGCTATAGACTAGACTCTACATGCAGTCCTAGTTCACTATAACCATTGGCTCTGATACCAATCTGTCACACCCTCAAATTTCCACGTGCGGGGTTTTACCGCGAGGCGCGTGACACACCAGGATCCAAGTCAACAGTCATAATAAACGACACTATATGATACGTAAAAATGACATAAGCAAACCATTAAGTTTTCATAAATGATCCATTGCTGCGGAAGCGTAAAACTTTATTACAACACGAAATCAAAAGTACGAAAGTCTGAAAATACTAAATGAGATGCACATGAATCCTAGACGCCGTGAGACTCCGTGCGCCTATCGACAGCTGCTACCTTAGCGACCTGAGACAAACATGCTAAAAACGTCAGCAAATAATGCCGGTGAGTTCACAGGTTTTTAATGAATACCGACTCCAAATGTATACCAACTCCAAGTGAAAATCCACGTGAAAATCGACTCCAACTGAATACCCATGGTCAATCCAGACCACATGCATGCAAAACATATGAATACCTGTTACTACTGCGATTGGAAAACCATTACTGGACTTGAATACTATGAATACTGAATACGTGCCCGAATGAATACTGAATACTGAATACTGCATACTGAATACTGAATACCTAAGAGACAATATGCACCCGTCCGACCTCCAGTCGACGAGTGGGGCAGGTCAAGCCCAAATAGCGCTATCCAATTTGTCGTGTTTAACGCATTTTAACGCACCCTAACATACGAGCATGCAACCTTAGTCTATGTTTAACATATTTAAGCACGGATGATTATCTACACATCATTTAAACACATCTAAGCATATAATCCACCATACGACAATTAGTCTACACATACACTTAATTAGTTTATGTAATTCACCAACAACGGGACTCGTATCGTGTGTGTGTGTGTGTGACTAACCCAATGATCTCCCGAATCATTGGACCCTGGACAATACGGACTGTGTTCCGACTCTACTGACCCCGTCAAGTATGTTTAATAAACGTTTTTCGCTAAGGTAGACTTATGTGTTTATAAAATGTTGACCCAAACATGCCGGGTGTCACAAGCTAATTCATCCGCAATAGCCTTCATCTCATAGAGATATTCGGCGATGGGTTTATTTCCTTTGGTGTGTGTAGCAAGTTTAGATCGTAGAGATATGATAAGAGAGCGCAAAACGCCCGCATAGCTGCCTGTTAAACGGTCAAATAGTTGGCACGATGTCTCGGCAGAGGAGACGATGGAGAGTATGGTGGCAGAACAGCAACCAAGCAAGGTGTAACACCCCAACCGATGGCGGAAACATCGGGATGTCACGTATTGATGATTGTTCAATAGCTCATGGTAAATAATAAGTTTCAATAATTAATTAAATAAATTACATACATTGTTCTAAAAGAAATTTGTACATCTAATGAGAAATACTAAATATGTATCTTCAAGCATTAACTCTAATCTCCAAGCAAAGCTATAACGTGAAACATGTTATGTTTGAAAATATTTTGGGTCAACAAAAGTTAGTGAGAATTACATAATTTTGAACAAAAAAAAAATGTTGTACAATTCGAGTGTCATGGCTAGTCTAGTCCTTATGTGAAAACAAAACTATCAGGTAAATCGAGTGCATAATCAACCCTTGTGACTAGAATACTGTGGTCCATCCCATACGCATATGGTTCACTCGATTATGTTATGTGTTCGATAACAATCACCCACGCTACCTATGTAAGAGGTACACATATCCGGGTGTGATTGTCAGTCCAATAGATCTATCATTGTATACCGTCGGCTGATCAATGTTAATGATTATGCTAGAATAACGTGCTTACCCTAGTAATGTTTAAGACATAATGCAACATAGAATAACACATAGACACTTATGATTGAATTGTAAATTGAATGTTGTAACATGTTTCACCCCAAAATAGTGAAATGGAAAAGGGGCTATGTAAACTCACCTTGATTTGTAGTGGGCTTGCTAGAAATTTAACGAAAAATCAACGTATTTTGCTTGGACCTAATTAAAGGTGATGGTTTAGTATCTATAGTGTTTGCGCATAGAATAACTTTTGATTTATTTTATTGCTATTAAGATGTAGTAACTCTTCCGTTAAAAAGAAAAAGATGTAGTAACTCTCTATTTTAATTGAATCGGCCAGCAGCCTATAGTGAAAAAAAAAATAAATTTCTAATTTCAAGAATGCACAATTTATATACCAGCATACTATACCCATATGCAATTTTAAATAATTGAAGTTGATAAAATGTACATGTACCCAATGAAACTTATTTTATAGAAAAAAAAAATATGTATTATATTCAAACATCTATTAAGTAGTGAATAGATGCTATATCAATGCAAAATGCTATCGGGTATTTTTTTTTCTAAAGAAGGTTATGAATTACAAATAATAAAATACTGGAAATTATTTAACGTTAAAAAAAATAATGCTTATAGAATGAGTAGTTTATAAACTCAAGTATTAAAAGCTCAAATAAAACGGCAGCAACATAAAGTCTTTTCAATACATATTTTAAATTTGAACCCCTTTTTATATATAAAACTAAAATATGTATAAGGAAGCATCATACGTGAGATATTTTTATAAAACTTAGCTAGTTATTTATGGTAGAATGATTGCAATATGAAACAAAGAGTGGAAGAGATGGAGGGTGTACCAATCGGTGGCTGGAGCTGGCGTTCGTTGGTAGATGGTGGTGCAACCGCCACAACTCACTTTCCTATATATATATATGTCTCTCGTCTCTCCCAGCCTAACATAAATCGCAGCCAATCCATTCTCCTATCTAGTGAAGAGGCGGTTTCAAGTGGTGACGAGAACGACAAAGTTTAATGGTGATGGTGTGCTTGAGTTTAAGGTTTCATGGGTGGTGATTTATAAGTGGGAGATGAAGGGGTGTCTGTGGCTGGTAGATGGTTGCAGAGAGGAGGATGGTTCGAGGTATGAGTTCGAAATAGAGCAAAAAGAATACATATATGGTTTTATGCGATGAGAAAAACATAAAGTTATTAGAGATACATTTTTTGAGTAATGATGATTACGATACCGACTTATATGCTTATTCAGCAGTTGACTAAAACTTAATGTAATATTTAAAGGATTTAATTTACTTACGGTTTTAGCGCAACACAATTGTAGTCTATTATTTACTATGGTATTGATTGCTTTCTAATATTGAATGAGAGAGGAATCATGATAATTGTAATTACAATATTTGGTGAAAATTCCTTATTTAATTCATTTTCCAAACCATATAAGATTCTTTCTAAACTTTACACATCGATGAAACCGTTTTACACATTAATATTATAAGTTTAATGTCATGAAAATGTTCATATGATTGTATTCAAATTGTAAGTAGGTCATCAAATGTTTTTTTTCTTATTCATATATATATATATATATATATATATATATATATATATATATATATATATATATTGTTAGTATTTTAATAAAAAAAATAATAATAATTTGGGGTATTACGATTTTACTCCAATTGTTACGTAAAAAAATGGTTTATGCATTTTTTTTATACTACTGTCACTTTAGGTCTCTTAAGTTTTAATGGCTTTATTGAGAAGAATTGCTAATGTTACAGTAGGCGCCTATTAGGATTTGGTCTTGGCGATACCAAACTCGATATTCAGGATTGGGTTTTCCTTCAAGAACTTTCGGTGGTGGTTCGGTGAGGCCGTCAACAAACTGCTCTAGTTTAAGACCCATGAGTGTGGAAAGCACTTGTTTTTGCCAAGACAAAAAATTATCAGCTGTGAGTTGTATGGGAAAATGAGTGTGTGTTGAAAGAGGGATGATGTTGGAGGAAGGTGCCATGGAATCGGATGTTGGATGAAAGAAGCAAGGATCAGGAAAAAAAAACTCAAAGGAGTTTTATGGCTCTGGATACCATAAAATAGTTGAATAATTCTTTGAATTGTATTACTTTTCAACAGAAGATACAAGCACTAATATAGGGATTTTTACAATTAGGAAATACAAGGATAAAGGCAAATAATTAGGGATTGCATTAAATACATATTAACAATATAAATGGTTGGGCAAGAATTATGCAATGTCTTTAGTATAATGGTCAAAGACATTAAAGATGGTGATTATGATGATTCATTCCTTATACTGCAAATCCTATTTAGGGTATATTTAACAAGTAGCTTTTAGGACTTCTAAGTTTAAGCTTCTAATAATAAGCTTATATTTAATAAAAAATCTTGATTAATTGAAGGAGCTTGAAACTTTTAAGTTAGGAGAAAAACTGTATATTGAAGCATTCCTAGTACTAGCGTTTTAAGAAAAAACTCTTACTAGCTACAACATTTAATGAGTAAAAAGACACAAATACTCATTTTACCATAAAAAAACAAATAAAACATGCATACAAGCTTTTAGTTATGCCCATTTAAACATTTTATTAAAAGCTTCAGTTACTCTGCTAAACAACAAAATATATTTAAAAAGATACAGCTACAAACTTCCAGCCACCAGTTAGTTTTGTCAAAGATACCCTTAACTAACACGTATTTAACATGTTATATTCTTCTAAAAATTGGTTTTTAATAAAAAAAAAAGTCGATGTTTAGCAGCTAATAAGGCAAAGTGAAGATTAGTTTGTCTTTTACGTTTATCAATTGTTATTAAATCATTAGTTTAAATTGATAAACTAGAAGTAAGAATTAAAATAGATTATTGAAATTTTAAGGTTTCACTAATTTTTTAGTGTGTTATGAACGACATTATCCAAAAACGGTCACATAAACTTATTAATTTGTTCTTTCAATTAATAAGTTTATTCATTGTATCTTTTCATATCATTGCACATAAAACTTTGGCGAATGCATTTTTTTAGCAAAATCGACCAGTTTTGGGTTGTCCCCCCTGCTAAAGGGCAATTATTAAATGCTTGCAAGGCCCCCACGCCCAAGATTTCCTAACTGTTATCCCGATCGAAGGTCTGGACCAAAGCATGTCCGCTATTGAATGCAGGGTCATTCTTAAATATCGTTTGGTGATCCCCATGTACTAAGAGGATGAAATCTGTCCGATTTACCGTAAGGCGTGCCTGGATGAATACGGGAACATGCGGTTCATTGTAAGGAGTTACCCGGGTTGAAATATCAGCAAGATTGGGTTCGAGATGTCCTGTGGGACATTTTAAAACGGGCTGGGATCTAAGCCAAAAACGAGGCCCCCGTGAACTTCCTCTCGGATCCCACAGAAGGGAGATCCACCCTGCGTCCAGCAGATCTCCTTATCTTTGGGTGGGCGGGGGGAAGCATGCTAATGTTGACCTGACAGGTGTATCTCCCGTAGTTGGGTTGAGGGATAGTGGGTTTGTAGCTAGGCAAGCGGTGCAGAAAGTGGAGGCGAAGTAGGTGGAAAAGCATGCTAAAGCCTGTGAGGAGAACCAACATCTTTCGTATCCCTGGCTTTTGATACATTTTGCTCATTGGCACCGGAGGCTACCCGTTTCTTGACCAGGGTCCAGCGAGTTATTCATAGTAGTGTCTCAGCTCTGGGTGGTCAAAATTACGTTTTTAGTAGATTATGATTTGCCATTAAGAAAGGGATGATAGCGCAGCTTGTTGTTCACATACCCACTATCTTGATGTAATTTTCTCTGTCATGAAATGAAAAATATAATGACATATTATTGCCCGTAAATATATAAATGGGTCTCATATTCAAAATTCGTATTTCAATAATAGTTTGTTTAGTTTTCCTGTACATAAAAAATTATTTATTTACCTTAAAACAATTAAAATTATCATATTAGTATATATATTAATTGTTAACTGTCGGCGGAACAGTATTGTTTGACGTTCTTGCGTTTTCCCCCAAACATGATTTTTCACCCCTTTTTTCCTGCACTTCATTCCTATACTTATTCTATCTTCTTCTTCATGATCTTCCTTCTCAGACAAACCTCTACCCTACCAGCTGCTATCAACTTAGAGTGCTATCAACCTGTTAACGGACCTGTTCCACTTACCGACACCTTACTCCGGTTGCTTGCTTCTCCGCGTCTTCTGGCCCGTCGCTGTATCTTCAGTACTAGCCGACCACGCCGCCGCCAACTGTCTCCCTTCATAAGGTTATTTAATCACGCCTTTCTTCTTTAATATAGGCTTTCTTCATGTCTAAATTATGTTAGCTCTGCTGTATTGTCGGCTTTGCTATCTCTTTTACTGTACCCGTTTATTTATCATTTGTCTGGTGTGGATTTTGAGTTCATAGCCACTGATGTTATAGTTAACATAGTCTGCACAAACATTATTTTCCCCTGCCCTATGTTATACACTCTGATTTTAAGCTTAGTAAAGCTTGTATGAATGTGTCAGTAGCAGATGAAAGTGTGAACATGAAGAAGAACAAGAAATTAATATGATGGCTGCGAGGTGGTTACGAAGTTACGACGGTGTGGGAGAGCCAATGGTTACCTCTCTAAGGACAGAAACTTCGAACGCATCCCACCGCGTAGCGGCGGGTAATCGAACTACATAAGGAAAAAGTCGCCGGCGTTTGCGTGCTGGTGTCGACACGCCGCCGCCGCTTCGCGGCGGGGAATTTTACTAGTTATTATTATATATTAAAAACTAAAACGCGTATGTGAGAGTTCCGTTTCTGTAGCTATTAGTACTGCTTATCCATGCAGGGTTCATTTGGGTGTACAAACCTTATATGCAAGTTTGTAACTTGCTCAGCAGGTCACCGGTTTAGTGTATAAAAAGCAACTTATATCCCTAATATCTCTTCTCCGTCTCAGACCAGCGTCTCACCTCTCTGCATTCTCAAAGCAACTTTTACCTCTAATATCTCTTCTCAGGCCACCGGTTACTGTTTTACGCCATCTTTGGTGGTGGCTTTCTGGTTAATAGACCGGCCGAGAGAGAGGAGAGGTCATGGATGGAGTGAGGAACGAAAATCTCTACATGCTTTTTGTACAAGACTCTACTGCATCTTCTTTACCTGTTCTCCCGGTTGTCGGTATCTCTGTAACACACCATCAACATGTCGACCTCTGCCACCCCCTAGCTCTCTAAAGCTGTGACATCCGTCACTTTTCTTTGTATTATTTTTAATAATCCTATGTGCGTTAAACCACAATAAATGAGACGTTACATTTTCATCATTCTCGTGCATTTAAAAAATATTATGTGACACATTCGGGTTCGTTTAATCATAATATAAGTTAATAATAATAATATAATAGATAAAACCTTGTCAAAAAAATAAATGCTTGGGACGGGGTTCGAACCCGCGTCCCAAGCCGGTTCAATACACACACCAACCAACTGAGCTACATTAACAATCTGTTTTAAATCCCACCCGAATTAATTATATGCATTGCATAGTCGAACAGTTGACTAGAAGAAAAGTCAACTGCGAAGATCAAGCATCAATTACAATTATTCAGACGCGTTGATTAGTTCGATTATGGAATGATGATGATTGCTTGACCAAGTCGCATCATTTACACGTATGAATTCAGTCAAAGCTTTCCTATTATCAATCAATTAGCCGCGTCATCATTCAAACCGAGTCAATACTTGCCTAATCCACAATCCGACCCTTGCCCTATAAATTGGACGTGCCTAGACAATCCCAAATCGCCGATAATCCTCTCTTCACTCTTAATTTTCTGTTTAAACAACCTGCAAACAAGCATCAAGTCGCGATTGACTTTTTCTTTGACCGAGGCTCAATCACGTTTGCATCCTTGTAAGTTCTGTTTCTTGGTTGGGTTATGTTCTTCGGCACATGTAGAACAATAGCCCTAAGAATCCAGGGGCTATTGGTCTCTAATTGTGATGATTGGAAAGTTAGGGCTCGAATTGGATGGTTTGGGGAAGAACACTTGAAAAAGATAACATATATGTTTAATTTAGAACAGAAAATAAACAACCAACTGATCTAGATCAGTTGGTTTACCCTCTTTGTTGTAAAGCTTGAACCGGCCTCTTGGCCAGGTTCGAATCCCACGCACAACAATTCTTTTTTTTCTTTCATTTAATCATTAACCTAATAAACCTATATAATTAATTTAAATCCAATATATTTCGTTCTCAGGGTGTGGCTCAGTTGGTGGCCACGCTTGTGATAAAACCCGAACCGGCCAGAGGCCCGGGTTCGACTCCCATAACCAACAAACATTTTTTTTATATACATATATTTTACATAATAATCTTTTAAAATCGTTTTTAAATACTAAAAGTGGTTTTTAAATTCTACAAAAATTTCCATATGATCTCCAAATGATAAAGTTCATTATCCAATTTTTAGTTTTTCAAAAATAATTTATTTAATATATATTATAAATATTACAAGTTTATTCATTTAAAGTATTAAAATTCAATAAAAATATCTAAACGATTTTATAAAATTCCACAAAAATTATACTAAACTTTTATGACAATAAACATTTCAGAAATTATTTTTAATTCAAAAAAACCGCTCCTTTTATATTTTTAATAAATTTTTGTTAGTTTTAATCATAAATAAATCATAATAAATTCATTTTTTAATATTTTTGCACCAAAAATTTATATAAATTATTTCTAACTATCTAGAACTGAAATACAATTTTTAATTCAGAAATTCTTTAATTTTAATATTTTTAGATATTAAAGTCATATTTTGACAAATTGAAATAATTAGATTAAATATTCTATTTTCAAGAAAATAATTTTATAAAAATTATTTTCATACTCAAAACCTTATGTTGTGACTATATTCAACTTAAAATTTTACAAAGAGACTTTTATTTATTTATTTATTAAATTTCTTATAATTAAATAAACAATTCGTTTATTAATCAAATAAACGTTTATCCCCAATTCGAAACCCTAGAATTACATGTATCCTAGAGTTATTCCCTTACACAATATCAAATTCTTTAGGTTGATCATTTTTGGGGTAATCTCAACTCAAATCTCGTTGTCCAGTTAAATTCCAAGCTATTACGTGAACAGTGAGTATTCCTACCCCTTTTTGCTTTTATACATTTTTGGGGTGTTACATGTACACTATTACAATTTCAAATACAAGTTTACATTTTTACAATAGAATTCTAGTACTATGTGCATTGCTTACAACGTGCTTTATGCTTAGACAATACATGTGGATTACATTTGAACTTAGTGAAATCATTAACATGGTACAAGCCGACCTTAACATTGGATAGCGCTATTTGGATTGACAACCCGCCTAGATTGATTCTCCCCCTTTTTCATCGGAGAATCCGTGGCCATTGTTAAGTTATCACCCATTTATTGGATGAGTACACCACCGTTCATACAGTACATTATACAGTCACAGGGTTGATTTCACTCATTTGTATGATACATAGTTTACATATTTGCACTGTAGCTTGCACTTGAATTGTATATCTTTTTAACTTACTATATATATCAAAACTAGGAATGCTCACCAACATTTCTTATGTTGACCAAACCTATTTTTGTACATGTTTCAGGTGCAGTTTGATCTAGTGCTTTAGCAAGAGACATTTAGTGCCTTATTTAAATTCAATTATTTCAATATTTACATTTCATCTAGACAATGTATTTTCCATTTCCATATAAGACAATTTTGGTTCATTCAATAATATTTACATTTTAGTACCATGTGCTTTTGAACAATCGTCACTACGTGACACCTCGATGATTCCGCCATCGGTTGGGGTGTTACAAAAACTACCACCACACCAAGGGCTTACGGTTTGAAACCTTCATGCTCGGCATACCACAGCCGTCAGCCGCCGCTACCTCCTTTTCATATGAACGATATTGTCTTCCTGTATGAACACGATTGTGTATAGGGTTTTGATTGGGGTTTTTAGCTATGTTTGGATTTCACTTCTCCTGCTCAGAATTGAAATATTAAAGGAAGACGAAGACAATAGTGGTCATTTGATGGTGATGTGGTGGTCGTGGCGTTGACGGTGACGGTGTTGTTGACGGTGATCTTCCGGCGATTGTTGACAAACGTTGTTGCGGTTGACAGCGACGGTTGAGATGCATGTTCCGTTAGGTCACCTCCTTGGCACGTGACGATGGCAAGGCCTTCGATCGTTGTTCAAATGCCTCATTCCGACTATAATAAGGTCTTTCATAGTGGCTGCGGCGGTTTGCTGTGCTACGAATTGTTTATAGGTATAAATTGGGTTTTGGAATTGGTTGCTAATGTTTGGCATTTGGTTTGTAATTCTGCAATTTAAGCTAAGTTTAGTACGAAAATTCCGCAATTTAAGCCAAGTTTAGTACGAATTGTTAACTGGGGTTGAATTGTTAGCTTATTTGTTGTTGTTCTTGGATGATTTGGTAGGATACTACTTTGGGTTTTCAGCTTGGTTGTGTTTGTCATGGTTTCCTAAGCCCTTGACAAGTGGTGGATTTGATTGTCTTATAGCAAGCAGGTGGTCATACATAGCTATGTTAATGGTGGTGGTTGATCTATGGGTTCCGGAATTGAGTCACGCCACGCATAATACGTCTTCGGTTAGTAACGTACATTTTGTTCGAAAAATGACCTGTCAAATAACTACGCTATCATTTCAATATATAAATTCGAAATATTTTACGTTTCGACGACGCCGCAACGGGTCAAGCCGCAGATAAAAATACTAGCCGTGTGCCGCCGCGTGTCGCGGCGGTGGGTAAAATACTAGTTATTATTATGTACTACATACATAAATTGACCAAACAAACATCGACCCCTTGGCAGATTCAACAAGTAGCTGCAAATTCTCCATTGACCTAACCAACAATGGTACTATCGTTACAATCTTGTCTTGATTTAACACAAACTATTTCTAATAATTATTATTTGTTGATTGAAACAATCAGATCCGATTCATATTGCTTCAGAACAGGCAAGGAAAGACTCGTCTGGCCAAGTATTACATTCCTCTTGAAGAATCAGAGAAACACAAGGTCGAATATGAGGTAACAACACAAACGCAATAATTTTAGTTTCTTTCTAATTGAATTGAATGTTTATTTTATGAGTTGGGTGTTTTTAGGTTCATCGGTTGGTAGTCAATATAGATCCAAAGTTTACTAACTTCGTTGAGGTATTTTATTTTTTATCTTCACTTCAACATTGTACCCAATAAAATCATGCCTTTGCTGCGCTTCATGTAAACAGGCTGAGGTAGCGTCTCAAACGCGCTTTTTTAAACCACCTAGGTTGGTGGTTATAAATATTAGGCTATGGGGTGTGGTTACCCTTCCCCCTTCCTTCCCCCTTGTCCACATCAGCGCCACGTCATTTCCCCCTTCCCCCTCCCCCTTGTAGAGGAAATGGTTTCCTCTTCCCCCTTCCCTTTTTTTATTAATTTCATTTTTTATTTATTTTATAAATTAGATTTCATTAAAATATTTTTTCATTAAACATAAAATAAATTACATAGAAAATTAAAAAAAAAATTGAAAATACATTAAAAAACCGGAAATAAATAAAAAAAACTATCAATTAAACGCTCCTCCAAGCCATTTTTTGGCGATTTTGTCTTTTATTTTCGCCGCCACCGCACGTTCCGTTTCATCAAGGCTATCGAGAGGTTCTCTCATCAAGGCGAATTCGGTTGTTTCCTGTCTCGACATTTCCATTTTGAGGCGGTCCCTTTCCAACTCTATCCTCGCCAAGTCTCTCGCCGCGGCGTCTTCTTTCTCCTTCCGTTCCATCTCTAGCCTCGCCAAATCCCTCACCTCCGCTTCTTCCTTCTCCTTCTTTCTTTCCAAGTACCTCTCCGTTTGCTTTTGTTTAAATTCGCTAAAGTTTTTTAGCAACTCTTCAATTTTCTCCACCGCCTTATCTCTTGATGTGTGGCCGGTATCAACACCCTTGCCTTTTGAGGCCGCCGCTTTCTTGGCGCGGTCCCTACCAATCGGCCTCTCACTCTCACTTGGTGGAGCCTCGTCTTCAAACTCCGGGTCGTCGTTTATATTGATAGTACAACGAGCATCCGACCCACCACCACTATAACTCCCCGATGCGCTCGTTTTAGACCTCTTCGCTTGTTCCACCTCATTAGGCACTGGTTTGAACTTTTCACACTTCACCAAAATCTCATACGGTTTCATGTACCCAAACGCCCCGTGCTTGTTGGTGTATGTTTCAATAGCCATCTTCAACACATTCTCATCACTTTGTCCGGACGTACGATTATTCCAAGCTCTTTGATAAAAACCCGCAAAAAGTTGACATTTTGCCATCAAGTCCCGACACTTGGTACTAACGGAGTGAACCCGACGATATTCTTCACGTTGTAACAACTTGAAAAATTCCTTAACAACTTGGTTCCAAAAACCTTCTTTTTTCCTATTTGTAGCTACAATTATATAAAAAAAGTTAGTTTTTTAAAAAAATTAAAACCGAAATTTAAAATATATATATATATATATATATATATATATACGAAATTTACCTAGTATTGGGTCCGTAAAAGCGATAACCCAAGCTTGTGCTAGCGCCTCCAACTCAATGGGAGTCCAACGAATGGAATCGGCCTTGGTACTAGGACCTTCATCTTGGGCCCGTTTTCCCCCTTTTTGACGGTTTTTTTTTTCTTGGGGCCGGTTGGTTTTGTTGGGTGGGGACTTGGGTTTCGGGTATGTGATCATCGTGCGAGGCCAAAGAAACAATATCGTGCTCGTGTTGTGTTTGTGTTTCGGGTATTGGTTGCCATTGAGGTTGTTGCATTTGAGGTTGATGCATTTGCCATGGTTGTTGTTGAAATTGCCATGGATTCATAGGGGTGTTAAACGCGCCAAAGGATAGTGGTTGTGACGCGGGAGTACCGGGTGTGTTAGGAAATCCGAACGGGGGTTGGTTTGAGGGGTTACCGGGTGTGTTAGGGAAGAAAGGACGCCTTGGATCCATGAAGATTTATATAAAAAATTTTATAAAAGAGTAGAAAGTGTATAAAAAGTGTGGGGTAAAATGTGAGGTTTATGGTATTTAAATAGAAGTTAAAATAATTAAAAAAAAATTGTTTTTTTTTTTAAAAAGGGGCAAACGGTAACGGATGGATTTTTAAAATGCATTGGGAAATGGGACGGCACACACGGTACAATGTTACCGTTTTCACCGAGGCCTCATCGGGGGGGGGGGGGGGGGCGGTGTTCCCCGTCGGCACCTGCCTCCACCTCACCCACCGATCACCTTACCGACCCCATACCCCTCAGTCTTAATATGTTGTTCAAACTTCCTCCTGCAGTTCCGTACGCACAAAGTTATCTATAGGCGATATGTTGGACTGTTCTTCTCACTCTGTGTTGATATAACTGATAACGAGCTAGCATATTTGGAGTGCATCCACTTATTTGTAGAAATACTGGATCACTTCTTCAGCAATGTGTGTGAGCTGGATTTGGTCTTCAACTTCCATAAGGTGGTATTCAACTTCTTGATTTTAACATTATGTTGCTGCTTGCTCATATTGGCAAATGTGTTGTGCTTTCCTCACTTACTTATTTTAACTGTTGCTTCTGAGTTTACTTAGAAACAACATTAAGAAACTTATGTTAGCCTGATGAGACGTGACTTAGTGTTAACTTTTCTTAAAGTCCATTAAGAATATACTTAACATACTTCCTTAAGTAGTGCTCTAGGTATCTGATTGTTAGTCAAAGATTTTTAATATTGATTCTTACCAGACCCGTTGTGTCTGACGCGCACCAATTTTGCAACCTCTATCCAAAATTATATGAAACATGCGTTAAGAAGACTTAAGATAGCTTTTATGCTTTTCACTAAATCCTATTCTTTGGTGTGGTGCATACACAAAATTGTATTTGGCCTCATGCAGATTTAGGCAACATGTTTGATTTCCACGTAAACAAGTACATGCAAAATAACAACTTATAACTGAAGATATACATATGATGTGTGGAATTGGATCACAAAGATTTGAAAGTAAGACTCATCAAGGTAGAGGAAAGCAACTGTGAAGTTCCAGGCTACAAAGCCAACAAGGTTGTTTAAATCCTCGCCTAAACAAGCTTGCTGTACACAAAACCATTAACCAGTGATAAAATAAAGGTCTAAATTAGAGGATGAGAGTTCATAAATGGTAGATGCTTCCTAACTTTGTCCATGGTATGCCTGTAATGATTATTTCTTGTGTTTTTTAGCTGTTTCGTAGCTGAAGCATTTAAACAACCTTCTTGGCAAATTTGTAGATTCTTCCTTCACCCTGATAATTCAGTACCTCTTTTGAGTTTTGCCTAAGGCTACATCCCATTTTCTCTTCTGCTCTCTTGTGAATGACATCCATCTTGTTCTTCTTTCCGTGTTTCGCCTTTTCAATTCCAGTGTCCTGCGCATTTTGATATGCTTTCTGGTGAATAACAGTCATCGTGCTTTTTATATGTATATCTTAATCATGTATGGGTGGAAAACAAACATTACCCAATGTGCCTGAAGAATATGATTACTGAAAGGCGTAACAGGCTATCTTACAACATATTTCTTTGTATTACTTCAAAATGGATGTAACAAACAAAACAGGGGTAACTGGTGCTTTCGGCACTGGTTGAAACAGATCTGGTTAGGTTGACTAGCAAGCTTGATTTCAAAAGCGCGAAGCATACAAAAGCGACGAGGTCTAAAACCGAGGCACAAACCGCAAAAACGGTGGGCTTTTCATACGCGAGGCACAAGATGATATTTTTTATATATCTTTTAGGTTTTTAGCATAGCAAATATCCCTTGCTTGTAGTAAGCAACTTTGTGGGCCCGACACAGACAATCTTAGACCCCACAAAGCAGACTGTCAATTTACATCACTCAGATTTCCCATGCATCCAATGGCCATGATCACACACACCACAAAGAGCATCTGTAAGATCATAGCCATCCATTTTGTGGGTCCCACCATGGGTTGCTTTTTATTGCTTCTTGAATCCTTTGCATTAGTAGTAGAGATTTGGATATTCAAATTACATTTGGAAGACATTGGGAAAAAAAAAAAAAACTAAAAATGGGGATGACACCAAGCCATTTGGCGGTATCAAGCTAGCTTTTCTGCAACCCACAGTGATGCCGCCAATTGAATTGGTGTAGTCATTGATGCCGCCGAACGGTTATAATGTTTCACCCTTGATGCCGCCAATCCAATGTCACACTTCAATGATGCCGCCAATCCAATGTCACACTTCATTGACCGCCAAATGGGAATAGGTCTTCTCCATTGATGCCGCCTTGATACCGCCAATTGAGAATGAGGCATCAATGATGCCGCCAAATGGGTTGGCATCTTCTGCCTTCAATTTCCTGCATTTTTTGCAGACTATAAACACTCACCAAAGCATTGCATGCAATGGTGTTGGGTTTTAAAATTTTTTTGCAGATGATATGATAGGCAAATAGTGTATGTGTAAGGCTTTGAGAGTGTAAGAGAGCATCCAAGGGGGGTTATAAAAATGGAGGGTGAGGTGAAGAATGTTAACCATCCACATCCATTTCCACACAATCACCATTACAATCTCAACCAGAAACCTTTGAAATTTATAAAAAATCATACCAAAAAAATTCCTACCACCATGAGTCTAAACATAAACTTACACCCTGGTCCCCTAACCAACGATGTGTTGTATCTACGTGATCGACATCGTTCCTTTCACATCTTCGTAAATGATGAAAACTTCAATGAGCCCCATATGGTAAAACGTAGCGATGGAAGCATATGACGGGCACTTCGTGACAACCCTGTTGTAGGACGGGTTCGTAACCTTGTCGATGCCGCAGGGTTTGGTGGTCTTATAGATTGTGGTTATCGATACGTTGACCACTCCTTAATAACAGCTTTGGTGGAACGATGGAGGCCCGAAACTCACACGTTCCACTTATCATTTGGTGAAGCTACTGTCACCTTACAAGATGTTAACGTCTTGTGGGGGTTATCTATCGAGGGAGGTTTTGTGTCTGGAGCAGATGACGCAATGACAACTGCCGAGGCAATATGGTTGTGCCGACGATGGTTAGGTGTTACGCCTGCAGAGAACCAAATGTCCGGCAAATCCGTTTTGGCTACTGTTATTATTAATGAAATAAAGGAACTGTTTGTTGAAGCTGAGGCTACGGATGAAGCGTGCATTATCCGTGCTCGTTTAATAATTTTTTATTTGATCGGTTCCACTTTGTTCCCTGATAATAACAATAATAGACTAAATGTTTTTTATTTAAAATTTTTACGAGACCCAAGCCGAACAGGATCTTATAGTTGGGGCAGTGCGGTTCTCAGTTGTCTTTATAGGCGGCTTTGTGATGCCACCCAGCCGGATAGGAAAGCCGTGACCGGGCCCATAATGCTCCTTCAAATATGGGCATGGGAGAGGATTCGGTGTCTCGCACCACGACCACCCTCAAACCGGTTTGATTATACTTGTCCGCTAGCGGCTCGGTATATATCGCAAAGCCCAAACAAATATAATGTGTCTGCATGGCATCTCTTTGTATTTTTTTACTGAACACGTTTTTTAAAATGTTAATTTTGTAGGTGGCAAGACCGCAACTTAAACTTCAGGAAGGTATCCACACACTGCCTCAGGACATATCGTTCCTAGCTACAATCATTCAATGAGAACATGGTATGTTTATTAATCCCGTGTTAGTAATTATTTTAAATTTTTTTGTATTAAGCATGCATTTATTGTGTTTTGTTGAGCATCATTACCCTCAACGGGTTATGAAGCAATTCAACATGGTCCAGTACATACCTCCGCAAATAAACCTAATTGTACCCATGGCTGAGCTTGAAACATTGCATGCTTTGAGGTGGCAAGGACACAACGGGGTGGACTGGAGGCGTAGGCACGAAGCCTACGTCAATGCATGGAATAACCGTCGTAACACGGTTTACAGGTCTAATCCTATAAGGATGAGTTCCACAGAGCCCGGTTATATGCAATGGTATTCGGAGCGTACCGTTGCATTTATTGGCAATCCGAGTGTAGCACCGGTCCCAGTTGGCGGTTTCCAAGACGACGGTGCTAGAATCCAGTTTATGGTAAAGCATTTTTATGTGTCTAATTCATACATTAATTATTTGAGTTTACGGTTTCTAACTAATAATTTTGTTTGCAGAGGGATGCCATGGGTGATATTTACCGGTCTTCTCAGCAGGCATTTAATGATCCTCAGTCCTTCGCCACGCAGCTTGAGCTTATACAGAACACGGCGTTTCAAAGTATGATGATGTCACACGATGTCGGACACTTACAAAATCCGACGCATCTTACAACGGACGTCGTCGACTTGTCAGCACCTGCACGACCTCAAAGGGTACGCCGGCGACACGCTTCCCGTCAGGTGCCGACAAACGTGCCGGAAAATCAGCACCAAGCTGGAACTCCGTTTGACAATGATGCTAGGTTTGGTGCATCTGTTGCGGCTAGTAACAATCAGAACCAGGGTGGGGGATATGTCCCGCAATTCTTAGACGTTGGATTGGACCAAGTTGGAACTCCGTTTGGATTGGGTAGTTCCTTCGTACAGGGAACTGGTGATGTTGGTGGGTCCGGTGGCGGTCAACCGGCGGTGACAGGTCAACTAGCTAATTTGATTGCAAGCGGAATTGGCATAAGAGATAGTTAGGCATTTCCCTCATAGGATTTTGTGACGCCGGTTGGACAGGGGTTGCCACGGGTTGATCTCGACCTTGTTAGTGATTTTCATTACCATCCCCCGCATAATTCGTGTGATGAAGGACCTTCAAGCCGGCCAGGACCATCGACGTCACTGAATTTAAACCTCTTTCCCGTTGATCAGTACGGGAATGAAGGAGCACCACCCACCGATGAAACACAAACCCAACAACAACCACCCAGAAGGCAATCTGAACGTCTTAAGAATCAGCCTCCCACGAACTGGTTTAACTTGTAAACATGTTTTAATTACTTTTGTTGTAACATTTGATTTGGTGTATGTATATGAATATATGAATCGTTAAGCCACATGTGATTCAAACACTGATAGGAGATACAACCACTAAAATTAAAATCCAAATACAAGCGTTAAACACTAAAACAAGATTACATAATCATATAACATGACGAGAAGTTGCTTCACAACGGCATTTGTATAGCTCATCTGCCATGTGTCGTCGATAATTCACACAAGCGTCTTCGACGTCGATTTCTAACGACAACGATTTTTTTTTTTCACAAGCCTATCCATCATCATACAAACCAAGACACCTGCATTATCAACCTTTCCGTTGTCTTGGGGCACATCTAATTCAACTAAACCAACAGAAATTGGAGTTTTGTCCACACGATTAGACCTCAGCCAGTAACGAATACGTTGTAAAAACCATTCGAAAAAAAGCCTTACCATCTCCATATAGTGAGCAACTTCGTGTCGCCTTTCGTTTCTCCATCTCTTATCAGTCCAATACTTTGTAATTACCATGTTTCTCATATCAATTCGGACAAGCAGCCAGTCTCCCTCCCCAATCGATAAAGGAAGGTAAACGCGGTCAACCTCCCAGAATGGCGGGTAGGGTTCCATTTTTCCAGCCATGTCGAGGGCAACTGAAGAATTCGGGTCCTTCATTTCATCATAGAAAGCAAGGGGTAACACTGTCCAACGTAGCTGTGAAGCAGGATCTCTTAAAAGCTTTGCTTGTCTATGTCGCATGAGTCTTACCGTCTACGCTTCAACGTGCTGAAATCATAATAATGCATAACGTTCGTTATTGAGTTAAGCAAATCAATTTACTTTCAAGATAAATTAACATGAAAATTACCGTTGCGGATAGCGCCCTGTTGGGTTGGCACACTAGAAGTGTACCCCAAAAATTTCTGTCTAGTTTGGCGGAAATGAAGCGAGTGTAGCAAAATGGGGCATCCCCGTTTGTATAAAAATCGACAAGATCAGCAGACCAGTTGTTTCTGCATTGTTGGTTTTCTTGTGGGTTTTCTGTGGGCTTATCTTCTTCGTTTTCGACTGGTTTCACTTGTGGGTTACGTGAAGACGAACCAGTCGTGAATGTTGTTGATGGCTTGCGTAAATGCCTCCATATTTGCTCGGTCGATTTTACCGTTTTAGGAGCTGGTTGTGAACAGTAAAAGCCTTCTCCATTGAGTGAGTCATGTTTGTGAATCAGCTGCTTTTGAAGAGGTGAAGCCTCGTAATGGTTTGGCGGCATCTACATGAAGCCTCGTATTGGTTTGGCAACATCTACATGAAGCCTCGTAATGGTTTGGCGGCATCATAATGAAGGCGACTTGTAGATGAAGCCTCATAATGGTTTGGCGGCTTCTACATAAAGTCCGGGCCGTTTTCAGGTTGTCCTTGGCTAATACACGGGTGTCGCATGAAGTCCGGGCCGTTTTCGGGTCTCCGGGGAATGATCCTGGTGGCCCGAAAACGGCTAGGAGGTCATTTTTCAAAAAATATCACTATGTTGAAAACGGCCCAGGCTGCCATTTTTTACCTCTGTATAGTCTGACATGGCCTGCCAGTCAGGTAACCGGACTTTCGGACGCGTTGTCCTTGGCTAATACACGGGTGTCGCACGAAGTCCGGGCCGTTTTCGGGTCTCCGGAGCCTGATCCCGGTGGCCCGAAAACGGCTAGGAGGTCATTTTTCAAAAAATATCACTATGTTGAAAACGGCCTAGGTTGCCATTTTTGGACCTCTGTACAGTCTGACATGGCCTGCCAGTCAGGTAACCGGACTTTCGAACGCGTTGTCCTTGGCTAATACACGGGTGTCGCACGAAATCCAGGCCGTTTTCGGGTCTCCGGAGCCTGATCCCGGTGGCCCGAAAACGGCTAGGAGGTCATTTTTCAAAAAACTCACTATGCTATGCAAAACGTTATTCAAATTTAAAAAAGTGTATAAACACATTAATACGTAAACACATAATACATAAACACATAATACATAATACATAAATCCTAATCCTAAAGTACTTATTTAAAGCTTCAGTGAACACATAATATAATCCTAAATTACTTGGTACTCCTCTTCATATGGCTCCCGAGGAGGAGGGTTTGGGGCTGCTGTAGCTTGCTGGTGGGGGGGTGGCTGTACCCTGGTTTTGGGGGATCTATGTACTATCTTGCATCCGGGGGGTGGGTGCTCATAACCTTAAACGGTCCAAATCCCTTAAAACCATGGCATAATCCACAACCCAGACCAACTCATCTTCAGTGAACTCATCATCTGCTGGGGGAGGAAGAGTGGTTATTTGAGTAAGAGCAGGAGGAGTTATTTGTGCAAGAGGAGGAGTATAGAACGAAGGTTGTGCAGGAGTAAGAGGAGATGAAAATGGTAGTCGCCGTCCCCGACGAGAGTATCGCCGGACATTTGAAGATCCGTCACATTCGTGATAACCGCCACCCATAGTTTGTAAACCCTTTGAAGAGAGGCAGTTGTGACTGAGATTGAGTCTTGATATGGTATTTATAATAGTTGAAGTTGATGCCTGATAATGGTTTGGCGGCATAGAAAAAGTTGATGTCTGATAATGGTTTGACGGCATCATAAAAAGTAGATGCCTCAGCATGGGACAGCGGCATCATAAAAAGTTGAAGCCTCATAATGGTTTGGCGGCATCATAAAAAGTTGATGCCTCAGAATGGGACAGCAGCATCATAAAAAGTTGAAGCCTCATAATGGTTTGGCGGCATCATAAAAAAGTTGAAGCCTATTTAAGGGATAATCACCCCAATCCATCCTCACACCGAACATGCTGCCGATAACGAAGAAAATGACGAGGCAGGATCCCCTATGACGGACGAAGAATCTTTCCAAGAACCTTAATATGTTGCCGGTAATGACAATAATGACGGGTTTGAATCCGGAAGCGGAGACTCTGAAGACACGGGAGATAGTGATGACGAACAACCAGTATCAGAAGACTCTGAAGACTCCGCAAACGAGGCCGAGCCCAGTCAACCGATGACCCAACAGACACCACCAAATTACAACCTGGCCCTCCAGTTAGGTCCACGTCAAGACTGCGATCCTCAAGATGATGTGGAGCTAACAGATTACATGGTTCAAGAATACGAAGAGGATGACTTCGTGTTATGGAACCCAAAAGCAGGGGACAATATCCGTCTTAGTATGTATTTCAAATCAAAAGAAGAGGTAGACCGTGCGGTTAGACAGTGGAACATTCGTCGTGGACGGGAGATGTATGTCAAGGCAAGCAAACCAAAGGTATACTTGGTCGTATGTTACACCAGACACCCAAAGTTTGTAAATCCTTTCTCTAGCGGCCGGAAGTGTGAGTGGCGTTGCACGGCATCAATTCGGTCTGACTCACACTACTGGCGAATTACTGTATGGTCTACAAAACACAGCTGTTATTCTTCGGCCATACGTAATAGCAACAGAAGTTTAAAAGCAAAGGATATTGCACAACACATTTTACCGCAAATTCGTACGGACATCAAGCTTAAGGTAAAACATATCCAAACCCATGTCAAGTAGGTTCTGAATGTTGATGTTTCGTATTCCAAGGCGTGGCGAGCAAGAAGAAAGGATATAGAAACTATCTATGGTGACTGGGACAACAATTTTAAGGAGCTACCCACATATCTTATGCAGCTGCAGACAAGGCACCGAGGCACCGTTGTACGACATAACGTGTTCCTGCAAACAATTCCGTTATCTGAACTAAAATCCATACTAACGTTATCTAAATCAATCCAGGAACCCCTATGAAGAAACAACGAGTGATAGGGGGCTTAGGTGTAGGGTAGTATTTGAGGTAACGACTCGTGTTCGCAGCTGGGTATAATCCTTGGCTCACAACGATGGTTGGTCTGTGGTCGTATACGCGGATGTCAAGCAATCATACACAATAGACAAAGATATAAGTGGTTCGATCTAGTAAGATCTACGTCCACTATGAAAGATGATCTTTATTAATGTATAGTGTGAATAACGATACAAGTGGGAGTACAAGTGTGTTCGTTCTTCTTGGCTAATATTAACGTGGAGAGAAAGGAGGTTGAGTCCTCCTTTTATAGGAGATGCATGGGCCAAGGATTCCGGAGCCCATTCATCTCTTAATGGGCCGGGCCTGGGGACCGGGCCGGTTAATTGGCAGGCCCCCTTAGTTGGATCCTAACCCTTGGTTAGATAAAGTGATCCAAGTTGGGGAGGGCTTCTTCTGATTGGACCACGTGTCACCTCGTGGTTGGCAGTTTGGGAGGTTCTTCGTCCACCACACACGTGGCGTGCTGTGGATGGTGTGCAGGGGCGTCAGATGTCAGGCAGCTGACCACTTGTCAGCTGACATCTGACGGGAGGAAGCAAGTTGGTGTCCAAGGGGAGTGTCTTTGGGTGTTGCCAACTGGTGACCCTGCGCCTTTGGCGCTGTGGTGCTCCTGGAAGTGTTTCTTCCCGCGGGTGTTAGAACTTCTAGCGGAGGCTTTTTTGTATGGCGGGTAGGGTGCGCCTGAAAGCGGTACCCTACCCCTTCAAGTCCCCCAAGTCCAGGGTGTCTCCTGTTCTTGCTTAGAGGGCTGGTGGGGCGCTGGACTAAAATTTGTCCTTTGTGTCCCTTTTTGTTGTGATGGAGGAACTACTTTATTTTGAGCGAAAGAGTGCGCGTTGCAACTCTTGTGTCATGTGAAAAGATATTGGCGTCCCATTATCTTTGTACATGGCTCTTTTGTAAAGTAACCTTTTAGGATGTTTTAAAAAGTAGAATCCGACGGACAATGTCTTTTGGATTTTACGTCAACCCATCGCCAAGTGATGACGTGGCACTTAGGGTGTGAAAGGGTAAAATCCGGCGGAGAACGTCCTTTGGATTTTACGTCAACCCATCGCCAAGTGATGACGTGGCACATAGGGTGTGAAAGGGTAAAATCCGGCGGAGAACGTCCTTTGGATTTTACGTCAACCCATCGCCAAGTGATGACGTGGCACATAGGGTGTGAAAGGGTAAAATCCGGCGGAGAACGTCCTTTGGATTTTACGTCAACCCATCGCCAAGTGATGACGTGGCACATAGGGTGTGAAAGGGTAAAATCCGGCGGAGAACGTCCTTTGGATTTTACGTCAACCCATCGCCAAGTGATGACGTGGCACTTAGGGTGTGAAAGGGTAAAATCCGACGGAGAACGTCCTTTGGATTTCACGTCAACCCATCGCCAAGTGATGACGTGGCATTGGGCCAGCGGCAGAAGCTTGGTTTAAAAAAGCGCGAGGCGCTCCGAGGCGTTTTGGTTCCAAAATCCGAAGCGCGGGGCTTAAAGCGCGAGGCGAGAGCTTCACGTATACGACGCGTTTAATATTAAAAAAATATTTATATATGTCAATATGACATATTCTTACTTCTAATCAAACATAAACACAAAAAAATGATTATAAAACACCCTTAAACACTTAAAAAAACATTCGAAACATAAGAATGACCAAGCACATAGTCATCTAAATTCAAAACACCCTTAAAGATGAAGCAACATTAAGTAACTTAACATTAAAGAAGAAGATAAAAAGGAAACATCAGAATATAGGAACGAGTTTGAACTTTGAACTAATTCCCCCTTAATATATCATTGAAAAGCATCAGAATATTATTCATACCAATTATTCAATGCTTGTGATATAACAATCAATACTTGAAAAGCAACATAGAACAACCCAAAACAACTAGTGGGTTGCCCCCTTGGCGGGGGTCGAGGGCAACCCCCTGGGAGCAGGGTCCAAAGAGCGGCAGCCCCTGGCTGGGGCCGAGCTGATACGAATCAACAATCGATAAATTGGCAAGTAATTTGGGGTTGGAAAATTTGGTATAACAATCGATAATCAACATAGAACAATCCATAATACGAATCAACATAGAACTTCACTTGTTGGGCTAAATAGAATAGGCAAAAAATGGTTTTTTGGTTGAGGCGCTACTGAGGCGCCGCCTCAAGCGTCAGGCTTAAAGCGCCGCCCCAAGAGCTTCATGTATCCCAGGGCTTTTCGACAAAAAAAGCGATTTCATTGGAGCCTCGCGCCTCAAGAGCTTAAAGCGCGCCCGAGGCGCTATTTTTTAAACCAAGGGCAGAAGATGACGTGGCAGTCATAATGGCTTGGTATTAATTGGTGTACTGAGTACGTTACCCTTATAATTAATTTTTGAATTTTGAAGGGTCTCCTTGTATTTAGGAAACGTGCTTGGGAAGGTGAGGCGGTTTGGTGGACGTGTCAGAGTGCAGAAAGGATGTCTGCACAGTTGTCAGTCACGTCAGCACGTGGGTGGGGAGTTATCAATCGTGTGTCAGGCGAGTGGCCGTTCACGCGCGCGAGTGGTGCAGCCTGTCAGTCTGGATGCTGACGTTGGGCAGGTGAGAAGTCGTCCTTTTGGGCAGACGCGTGTCTTCACGTGCTGACGAGTAACTGCTCATCCAGCTTTTATGCCACGTGTTGCGTCCAGATGTGTCCTTCCCTGGCAAGATGAAGGGTCATCTGCCAGCTGTGTCTATCGCATTAAATGCGATGGGTATAAATACCCGAGGAGGTTTTTTGAATTCCTTCTTATCCTTCTTTTGTCTCACAATTTCCTTCTTTTCTCTCATCTTCTCCGGTTGATCTTCAAGTTTTCCGGTGACCTTTTAGAAAAAATTTTCTTTCTTTTTTCATATATTTTGCACTATGTCTGAAGGTTCCGACGTTGGTGGTAACCCTGCTAAGGCCACCGAGAAGTCCAAGAAGCTGATTCACAACACCACCTGTAAATGGGGTGAGAAAAGTTTTTCGAAATTTGTCAAGGCCATGGAGTTCGATCCTTCGTGGGAGGTGGAGTTGCCGTCAAACAAGGGCACTGCCTTGGCTCCTCCCACCGGGAAGATGAGTCTGTATGGGGCTCATCTTACCCTCTGTGGGTTCCGGTTACCTGCCACCAAGTTCCAGGTGGACACCTTGGTGCAATATGGCGTTCATGTTACCCAGGTCAGTGGATTTGGGATGCTTCGTCTGGTGCACTTCGAAGCTTGTTGCCGTGCCTTGGATATTGAACCGTCGTTCGAACGGTTCAATGTCTTTTATGTGTTGAACATGGAGGGTTCCTGGTTCAACTTTGTCCCTCGTCCTCAAGTCCCTCCCTGTGGGACTACTGCTCCGAAGTCCCTTCATGACTGGAAAGAGAAATTTTTCTATGTCAAGAGGGGTGTGATTCCGGTGGACATGCCGTGGAAAGTTGTTGCCGAGCGTCAACGGGTGGGTGACCATCCTGTGATGGAGGGTTTCAGGGACCAGGAGTGGTTCAAAGAGCTTGTGGCCCGTGCTTCCCCGTTTGACACGGGTATGTGTTCTGAAGCCATGCTGGCTTTGCTGGGAATGAGTAGGGTTCAGATCGTTGAAGGAAAAGAGCCTGTGGTTACCGTCCCTGGTAAGTCTCTTTCATTTTATTTTCCTGACCTCTCTTTTTTCTTTATTTTGTGTAAATAAAGTTGTGTTTTTGGGCTCAGGAATGTCGAAGTTTGAGGCGTTCCTGCTGAGGGACAAGGCCCCACTTGAGTGGAGAGATCCTGCGGGTGGTAGGATGTCCGTGATTGACGAGATGGTGGGCCGATTTTATTTTCCCTATCTGGAGTTCAAGCCAACCGTCCTCCTGTTTTCACGTGAGCATCCTATAAACCCTGACCCTATATCTTCTGTGCGTCATGCGGGGGTAAACCCTTGTTTTGTCGTTTCCTCTGATGAGGAATCCACTGGATCTTCTGTAGAGATGGTGGATCCAGCGCCTCCGCGTGGTCGTAAGAAGAGCGTGCCACGCTTTCATAAGCATAAGGTCTTGTCTCAAGCTAAGTCTGCGCCTTTGAGTGCAGGTGGTGAAGGGCCTCTCTTTGGTCAACGCGAGCGGCGTGCAGAATCGTCCTCTTCCGCTCCTGAAGATGATTCAGCGGTCAGTCCGCTGAAAAAGAAGCGGAAGTTGGGTAAGGTTTCTGGAGGTAAGGCTGCATCCTCCAAGTCTGGTTCCGCACCGTTCTCTATGGAGATTAGCCCTCCGCCGGAGCGTCGTCCTCTGATCCAGAAGACGTTGAAGAAGGTTACCAGTAAGTGGTGTTCCGCCTCTTTGTTGCTTTTTTTTTTTTTTTTCGTTTTCTTGATATTTTCTAAGTGTTTTGTTTTTCTTGCAGTTGTTTCTCCGCGAGCCTCTGGTTCTGTCTCCGAGCCAAGTGAGACGGAGGTTGCTAGGGAAAGGCGGTAGGAGGAAGAAGCGAAGGGTCGCGCGGAGAAAGAGGCAGCGGAGGCCGAGCAACGGGCCAAGGAAGCTGCCGCCAAGGAGGAGGAGGAGAGGGTAGCGGCTGAGAGGCTGCGTCTGGAGGAAGCAGCTAAAAAAGCTGAGGAAGAAAGATTGGCAGCTGAAAAGCTGCGCATGGAGAAGGAAAAAGCTGAAGCCGAAGCGAGGGCTAAGGAGGCGGCCGCCAAGGCTAGGGCGGAGGAGGAGGCCGCCAAGCTCGCTAGTGTTCAAGCGTTTTCTGGTGGTTCCCCTGGGGGGGTTGGGGGTGGACCTGTTGGGGGGAGGTCCAGTGTGGACCGGAGTGACCCGGGTTACTTCGCGGGCGACGTGATTTGGCGTCCGCACTGGAGTATCCGGGAGAACTCCCGTTTTGCCAACCCTCTAACGGCCGAGGAGTTCGTTTCTGAAGTTGTTCCTCCCAAGGAAAGGGAGTATCAAGATAGCCTCCCCCGGTCGCAGTTGATCACCGATATCTGTGTCGGGCAAGCGCTCCAAGTCGCCGCTATTGAATCTTTAAAGCCGCGTGATCAAGAGTATGCCCGGGATATCGCGGAGTTCAATGCTCGGCGGGCTAGCCAGGCGCAGAGGGAGGAGAAGATGAAGTCGGAGGTAGATAGGTACCGTGATAGGGCCTATAAAGCTGAGGACCGAGTGAAGGAGCTGGAGAAGGAGCATGCGTTGGCTCATCAGCGGTGGGTCGATGCATGCCAGGTGACCAACCAGGAGACTATGAAGCTGAAAGATCAGATCCAGACCCTGAAGAATGAGAACGCGAAGTTTCGGGACACCGCGAAGGCCCATGCCAAGGTTTTGGCTGATAAGGACTCCGTGGTGGCGGGTCTAAGGTCTGATCTTCGCAACAAAGATGATGAGCTTGTTGGTGCCTCTTCTCAGCTTTCTGAGTTGGCGGGTGAGAAGGAAGCGTGGGTGAAGGAGAGGGCGGCGTTGATGGAGGAGCGGGCCTCGTTGGAGGAGTCCTTGACCGTGTCGCAAACAGAGGCTGAAAATGCCAAGGCTCTCTTGGATGAGGCCACTGTTGCGCAGGAGAAGGCTCAGGAGTCCATCCGCTGGGTGATGACCGAGGGTATCGCCAGTGTAAGTACTTTTCTCTCCTTCCTACTGTCCTTAGTGTATTTTCTTTCTAATCCTTGTTTCTATGCAGATTTTCAAGCGGTTCTGGAACGAGCCCAATCTCGGTGACCAGGTTGCTGCTATCGCCGCTGCTGCGCGCGCTGCTGGAGAGGCCGAGGGATTCGACACTGGGTTTTACCATGCGCTGAATGGAGGGTGCATTTCTGAGGGTGCGCATGACGGTAAACCCAGGGAGAAGGAGTATGAAGCTGAGCTTCTGAAGTTTGAGCAGGTCGAGTTCCCCATACTGAAGACGGTTGCGGACTGTAATCAGTATGCTGATCCAGCTGGCGCCCTCCATTACTATATTGAAGAATCCGACCGTTTGGGTGCGGAGGCGCAGCAGAAAGGAAAGCAGCCAGCGGGTGGTGGTGAAGGTCCGTCTGGGACGCGCCCGGAGGATGTTGAAGAACAGTTGGTTGATTTTGGGGAGTCTGGCGAGGAATAGGATTCCTCTGTATGTGTTATGTTTCTTTGTCTTTGTAAAGCTTGAGGCAGCTTGATCGCCTCTTTTTGATAGTTTATATGAATGGAACTTTTTGTTTGTTACCTTGTGTTTTTGGATTGATTAATGAGTGTGGCGATAATGATACATGATATTTATGCCTTCAAGAACCAACTTCCGATATTGCACACTTTAAGAGGCGATAGAATTTTCTTAGGACTCCCAAAAAATAAAAGTGGCTTAGGCATGTGTAGCCTAAGTGTTTACAAGAATTATATGTAACAGAAGCGTAATTGTGCCGCGTTCCAAGAGCGCGGGACAGGCATTCCATCGAGCTTCTCTAACACGTAGGCGCCATTGCCCAAAATTTCTTGTATTTTGTAGGGGCCTTCCCATGTTGGGGCAAGTTTACCTTGCTTTTCCGCGTTTGAAGCGCTATTGTTTCTGAGAACGTAATCTCCAATGTTAAAGTTATGTAACTTAACTTTTTGATTGTAGTAGCGCTCCAATTGACTTTTGTATTTGGCTTCTTTGATGGCGGCGAGCTCTCTTCGTTCTTCAAGCAAGTCGAGGTTTAGTCGTAGCTCTTTGTCATTCTGCCCTTTTTCCGCCATGAGTACTCTTGCGGAGGGGCATCCGATTTCGGCGGGAATGACAGCCTCAGAGCCATAGGTCAGGCTGAAGGGAGTTTCGCCATTGCTGGTTTTGGTGAGTATGCGATTTGCCCATAGGACGTGTGGAAGCTCGTCCACCCATCCTGTTCGTTTGGTCCCCAGCCGCTTTTTAATGCCTTCGATGATGCTTCGATTTGCCCTTTCGACTTGGCCATTCCCTTGGGGGTGGGCGACTGAGGTGAATATCTGCTGGACGCCCATTTGCGCCAACCATTGTTGCAAGTGTTGGTCGGTGAATTGGGTTCCATTGTCGCTTACAATTTGATTTGGCAAACCGAACCTGCAAATGATGAACTCCCAAATGAACTTTTTGGTGTGTGCGCCGTCGATTTTTGCTAGTGGCTTTGCTTCGATCCATTTTGTGAAATAGTCGATTGCCACTATTAAGAACTTTACGTTTCCTGGTGCTGTGGGGAATGGGCCAACAAGGTCTATTGCCCATTTCTGGAACGGCCATGCCGCTGTGACGGGAATTAGGTCGTTTTTAGCGCGCAGGGTGTTTGGCGCGTGGCGTTGGCAAGAGTCGCACTTGCGCAGTTCTGCCACTGCGTCTGGGTGCATGCCTGGCCAATAATAGCCTGCGTTCATTAGCTTGGCCACCACCATTCTGGGTCCTGCATGTAGTCCGCATGTGCCTTCGTGGATGTCTCTGATGAGGAAAGAGGCGTCTTCTTTGTCGACGCATCGCAGTAGTGGACCGAGGTATGATCGTCGATAGAGGATTCCGTCCGTTAACTGATAGTGCAAGGCTTTGTGCTGGAGCTTTTGTGCCTCCGCTTTGTTATCGGGTAACGTTCCGGATGTGAAGTAAGCCTTTAGTGGTGCCATCCAAGAGGTGTTTCCTGTTTGGATGACGTTGACTTGCCTTGTAGGAACTGATGGGGCTTCTTGTAGTTCGACACGGACGTTTTTGGCCATGTGCTCAAAGACTGTGGAAGCCATCTTGCTTAGGGCGTCGGCGGGTTTGTTCTCGCTGCGGTTGATGTGAATGACTGTGCAGGAGACGAATTTGCGTATGAGTAGTTTGGCCTGTTGTAGATATAGGGCCATTGTGGCATCCTTTGCATCGTATGTGCCATTGATGTGGCCCGCCACTAGTAGTGAATCGACATGCGCCTCGATATGTGAGGCTCCCATTTGATGTGCGATGCGTAGGCCTGCTAGGAGCGCTTCATATTCTGCCTCATTGTTTGTTGCGGCAAAGTCTAATCTAATGGCGTATGTGTATTCTTTGTTATTAGGGCTGATCAGCCGCAAACCCGCACCTGCGCCGTCTGAGTTTGACGCACCGTCGGTGTAAAGGTTCCACCTTTCATTTTCCGGCGTTGGTTGTGCGGGATCCTGCTCTGCGAGGCACTCCGCGATTTTGTCGGTTGGTATTTCGGTGGCGAAGTCGGCGAGGACCTGTCCTTTAACTGCGGGTCTGGGCTTGTAGTCGATAGTATGTTCACCTAGTTCGATTGCCCATTTTGCTAGACGTCCCGAGGTTTCTGGCTTGCGTAGGACGTCACTGATTCTGTAGTCTGTTAGGACGTTTATTGGGTGGCCGTGGAAATACCGGCGCAATCTGCGCGAAGCGTGGATGAGGGCTAGTACTAACTTTTCCATTGTGGAGTACCTCGTTTCTGCGTCTAACAAGGTTCTACTGATGTAGTAGATGGGTGTTTGTACAGTTTTGCGGTCTACCAAAAGTACGGCGCCGATTGCCCTTTCTGTTACAGAGAGGTATAGGGTTAGCGGCTCTTTGGGTAATGGTGCTGTGAGAGTAGGTAAATTCATAAGACATTCTTTCATTTCTTTAAAAGCTTTTTCCGCCTCAGGGGTCCAGCGGAAATTACTTTTCTTAAGACAATTCTTTAGAGTGTCTACAAATGGAAAAGACTTTGAAGCGTAATTTGAAAGGAAGCGGTTGAGAGCGACTAGGCGCCCCATTAGCGTTTGTACTTCCTTGATGCTTGTTGGTGAAGGCATTCTTTCAATTGCTAGGACTTTGTCTGGATTTGCGCAGAAACCGTCACGCGTGACTACGACGCCTAGGAATCTTCCCTCCTCCATGCCGAAGGAACATTTGCTGGGGTTGAGCTTCATGCGCACCTTACGCAGTTGGCTGAATGTTTTCTGGATGTCTTCCAGCATGTTGCCTTCGTCTTTGCTTTTGATGACGAGGTCATCAACGTATACTTCCAAGCGCACCCCTATCTCGTGGATGAAAGCGCTGTCCATGAGACGTTGGTATGTGGCTCCCGCGTTTTTCAGACCGAAGGGCATTTTGGTGTAGCAGAAAATGCCCGTGTCTGTGCGGAATGCCGTTTTGTCTTCATCTTCCTTTGCCATTTGGATCTGATGGTAGCCTTTGTAGGCGTCGAGGAAGCATTTGAAGCGGAATGGTGCTAGGGAGTCTACCTTTAAGTCGATTTCTGGGAGAGGGTAGCAATCCTTCGGACAAGCTTTGTTTAGATCTTTGTAATCGACGCACATGCGCCATCCGCCTGTCGCTTTTCCTACCATAACCGGGTTGGCGACCCATGTTTGGTAGCGTATTGGGCAGATAATGCCAGCGTTTAGTAGCTCATTGACTTGTTCGTTCATCGCCTTTGTTTTCTCCGGTCCCATTTTGCGCATCTTTTGGGCAACTGGCTCCACCGATCTGTACGTGTTGAGTTTGTGTTCCGCGATGTTTCTTGGAACGCCAATCATGTCAGATGGTTGCGAGGCGAATATGTCTATGTTCTTTACTAGTAGTTGTTTGAGGTGCGCCCGTATGGTGTCGGAGATTTCATGGCCGATGATGACCGTTTGGTCCGGGAATTTAGGGTTAAGAACCCAGTTTTCCGGTTCCGATCGGGTTTGTGTTTTTTGTGGTTTTGCCACGTCGATCGCGTGGCACTGTTTGTTGCCGCGGACTATTGCTACGCCGGTTCGGGTTGGGGAACCTACCATTTGGTGTGGGGTGGAGGCGTTGGCGTTGAACTTTGCCAAGCCCTCCCGCCCTAGTAGGACATCGTGGCGAGAAGTGACTGGTAGGACCATGAAGTCACAGATTTCTGTGCGTTCGTGGGTACCATCTGTTAGGGTAACCGGGAAGGTGATGATGCCGCGCGGCATGATGACTTCGTCAATAAAGCCTGATATTGGTGCGTTGACTGGAACGAGGCGGGCTTTGTCATCCTCGTCCAGTTGTTGAAAACACTGATCGTATATGATGTCAGTGCTGCTTCCGCCGTCTAGGAACATTGATTGTGTTCGGTAATGTCCTACGACGCCGGTGACGATTAATGGTGCGGTGGCGGAAGGTCCACCTCGTACTCTGGGGAGGAGGACGTCCACCTCTTTCCAGGAGTCATCGATCTCTCTTGGGCGCTTTCCTTTATTTTGGCGTTTTCCCGCGTCGGAGGTCATGTTGCAATGATGATGCGGTGTGTGCCTGATGTAACTTGTTTGTAGGTTCCGGATTGTTTTCTTTCCGGGCTCTTCATGCTTGTCGTCTTGGTTGTTGCGCCCGCCCCTGTTAACGTTTTTGACAAGGTGACCCAGTTGGCCTGTCTTGGTTCCGGATTGTTTTCTTTCCGGGCTCTTCATGCTTGTCGTCTTGGTTGTTGCGCCCGCCCCTGTTAACGTTTTTGACAAGGTGACCCAGTTGGCCTGTCTTCAGTGCTGCCTCGATTTCTAGTTTTAGGCTGTAGCAGTTGTCCGTCAGGTGGCCGTAATCGTTATGGTACTCACAGTATTTGGTGCGGTCCACGTTCTTTCGTTTGCCTAACACTTTAGGCTCCTTGAAAGTGACTTGCTCTGTTTTGAGTACCTGTGAGGGAGTTTTGGTTAACGGCGTCCAGTCGGTGGTTTTCTTGGGTTGGGCTTTGTGGTCCCTTGATTGCCTGTTTGTGATTGTCTGGCGGGCATCTATGGAGGGCGAGTATTTGCCTTCGTCTGTTGGTCCTGAAATGCGGGACCACACGGATTGCTTGCCCTTGTTTCTGTTGGAGTTGCTGGTTTGGTTATATCCGCGCTGTTGTTTGATGGAGCGCTCCGAGGATGCGTATATTTTTGAAGCCTTGATGACTTCTTCCCAGGAATCGGGGACACCCGTTTTCCCGGATAGGGTTTTCATCAAATCCTCACTGCGCACTCCGTGGATGAAGCCTGCGCGGGTTAGTTCTTCCCCACAACCTATTTGCAACGCCTCTTTGTTGTAGCGCACGATGTAGTCGTCTATTGACTCGTTGTCTGTGCGCTGGCAAAGGAGGATGTGTGCCTTATCTCGTTTATGCCGTCTGAGATGGGAGAAGTGATCTTTGAATTTTTGGATGAGGTCATCAAAATCTAAGATGCCGCCGATGGGGAGGTTGTCGAACCAAACTCTGGCTGCGCCGGTAAGGGTTTGTGCGAACAGGTGACACCAGACCTGTACAGGCCAGAGGACTGTGGTTCCGGCGCACTCGAAATCATGCAGGTGGTCCGTGGGGTCTCGCAGGCCATCGTATCTGCCGATGCTGCTGGGGAGTTTTGCTTGTTTTTCTTTGGGTGCGGTGGCTATTCTTTGACAGAATTTTGAACTTAAGGCGAACGACTTAGGCCTGTACGGTTTGTTTAGGTCGTCGTCTTCCTTGTGGTGTGATGTCGCCGAGTTTGTTTTTGCTAGCTTCCGCCTTTTGGCCCTTGAGGCTGTTGCGTCTGAATCGCTGGTGGGTTGGTAGCCGTCGGATTTCGACGCGGAGTCTACTAGGTCCTGGTCGCGCGCGTTTTTGCTGCGACCTACACCCTGAGACCTTGGACGCGTGGTTTGTTTTTCCTTCCCCTTCCGGCTGTGTTTGGCGGAGGGGGAAGCCTTGCTTTTAGATTTACTGTTTTGGATTTTTGCTAGCATGTTCTGGTAGATCTTGGTGTTTTTGAGTTGTTTTCTAAAGAGCCACTCGTCGGGGTCCATGGGTGTGTTAGGTGCGTCTGATTCGGAGGATTCTGAGGCCGAAACCGCGCGGGGCGGTGTTTCCTCCCTTATGGATGCTGGCTGCGTGTCCTTATCCGGAGTTTGGAGCGTTGCCGCTCTGGCGGTCTGAACGACCGTAGAGGGGGTCGCTCCCTTGGATCCGACAGGGGTTAGATCAGCCATTTTGTGAGTAAAAGATGTGGTTTTGAAAGTTTTGTGAGTCTTTCAGCCGGTACGGATGGCGCCAATGAAGAAACAACGAGTGATAGGGGGCTTAGGTGTAGGGTAGTATTTGAGGTAACGACTCGTGTTCGCAGCAGGGTATAATCCTTGGCTCACAACGATGGTTGGTCTATGGTCGTATACGCGGATGTCAAGCAATCATACACAATAGACAAAGATATAAGTGGTTCGATCTAGTAAGATCTACGTCCACTATGAAAGATGATCTTTATTAATGTATAGTGTGAATAACGATACAAGTGGGAGTACAAGTGTGTTCGTTCTTCTTGGCTAATATTAACGTGGAGAGAAAGGAGGTTGAGTCCTCCTTTTATAGGAGATGCATGGGCCAAGGATTCCGGAGCCCATTCATCTCTTAATGGGCCGGGCCTGGGGACCGGGCCGGTTAATTGGCAGGCCCCCTTAGTTGGATCCTAACCCTTGGTTAGATAAAGTGATCCAAGTTGGGGAGGGCTTCTTCTGATTGGACCACGTGTCACCTCGTGGTTGGCAGTTTGGGAGGTTCTTCGTCCACCACACACGTGGCGTGCTGTGGATGGTGTGCAGGGGCGTCAGATGTCAGGCAGCTGACCACTTGTCAGCTGACATCTGACGGGAGGAAGCAAGTTGGTGTCCAAGGGGAGTGTCTTTGGGTGTTGCCAACTGGTGACCCTGCGCCTTTGGCGCTGTGGTGCTCCTGGAAGTGTTTCTTCCCGCGGGTGTTAGAACTTCTAGCGGAGGCTTTTTTGTATGGCGGGTAGGGTGCGCCTGAAAGCGGTACCCTACCCCTTCACCCTATTAAACTTGCACTTTGTTAACCTTAAGGATGATGCTTAATTGGGTTTAAGCGCATCACTGTACCATTAACTTTAAAGATGATGCTTAAAAAACAACACACAAAGAACAAACACAGCATACAAAAACAAACAACAGCAGTAACCGCAACGAAAATTAAAAACGAAAGTTCCAACAAAAAAAAAACCCCTAAAAATTAATGTCATATGTCTGCCAGTGAAAAAAAACCCTAACAATTAATGCCATATTTCTGGCAGAGATTGTTTAGGGTTTTTTCGGGGTTTTTTCGGGTTTTTTGGTTACAAACAACAAAGTACCTTTCTACTCATTCCTCAGAACTCCCTGCTCCTCAATCCACTTTAGATAATCGTTCCAAAGTCCAAGTAGAAAGGGATGGTTTTTCACCTCTTTCCTCACCAAAAAATCATTTATCAGCTTTTCGAAACCAGCTCCGTCATAACGATGGCTCGTTATAAGATTACGGTGTATTGCCAATTGATGATATGTGTCAATGATCTCAGACGGGTCAGGAAGAATGTTAACTTCAACTTCACCATCACTCGTACCAGAAATGTCAAATACAGTTTCACCACCATCACTCGTACTAGAAATGTCAAATGCAGTTTCACCATCACTCGTACCAGAAATGTCAAGTGCAGTTTCACCATCACTCGTACTAGAAATCTCATCACTCGTAAGATCAATATCTACTTTAACATCAGTTTCACCATCACTCTTATCAGTATCGACGGGATTGGAAATATGAAGGAAACTGCATACCGAACTGCATACCGAGAGTATAGCAGCAGCAATAATGACGAAAAAAAGGATGCACACACCCTCATCAGAATTGATCTCCATTTGAAGGGTTTCTTAGGAGATGTGAAGGAAGATGAGAGTAGGAGGCGGAGCAGGCGTCTATCACAGTATGAGAGTAGGACACGTTTGTGAGAGTCCCGGATCTGTAGTTGTTTGTACAAGTTCTTGATGCTTGATTATTTTGTGCGTACAACCATCTGATGCGTGTGGACGACCGGGGCACCCGGTTGCCGATGACAAATGTCGTTTCATTTATGTTGGTTTCCGGCGACTGATTCCCTTTGTGCATCTCCGTCGTACCACTCATCGCCACCGGGTTCGTCCGCAGAGCCCTGGGTAGCGACGAAGTTGTTACGCTTGACAGTTACGATTGAGACGCATGTTCCTTTAGGTCATCGCTACGTTCTTTTGACCGTTTGTGAAGAAACCGGCCGGCCGTACCCCGTGGCCGGTGGTTGAACCGGTAGCCGGTGTAAAATCAATCGATGTTAACGGCTTAAACACATCGGATGTCGGAGAATGAATGTAGATACAACACTAAACGACATATAAGTTGAGGGTTTGTACTTTAGCGGATGCTGATCTACACCGAGACAACACATGCAACCTTACTAGATTTTCGAAGATGGTGTCGTGATGGTGGTGCGTGGTGGTTGTCACCGGCTACCATCAGTTAAAGTGGATGGTGCGACGGTGGCGTAGTGACCGTGTACTTGGTCTCGAGCACTCCGGCAGTAATGGTGGTGTCATTTATAGGAAAAAAATAGAGATGATGGTTTATAAGTTTGAAAATTTCATAGGTGGTTGTGGGTTGTGATCTTAGAAGGACAAAGATGAACAAAAGAGAGAAAGTAGCTTTTTACTTTCTTTTTTTTTCGAAATCACGATCTGCAAACATCATTTGATGAAGCCCTCTCTGTGTGAGGCATGGAAACCGAGGTTTTTGCACTTCTAATATTGTTATCCCCTTTAAGCGCGTTCCTTAAATAAGCCGCTATGCTCTCAATTTTGTGGGAACTATTAATGGGGCATCCTGATTCACAATCTTTCAAGCAAATGAGCGAAGCAATCCGACCATTATGAGTCCATACTTTAGACTCTACCACATCAATTTTGTGGGAATTATTAAAAGCTTACCATCCATGTTCCACCTTCTATCTGAAGAAACATAACCTTTTTTAATCAAAAGATTCAAATCTGTAAGAACTTCCTACTCTCATACAGTGATAGACACCTACTCCGCCTCCTACTCTCATCTTCTTTCACATCTCCCAAGAAACCCTTCAAATGGAGATCAATTCTGATGAGGGTGTGTGCATCCTTTTTTTCGTCATTATTACTGCTGCTATACTCTCGGTATGCAGTTCGGTATGCAGTTTCCTTCATATTTCCAATCCCGCCGATACTGATAAGAGTGATGGTGAAACTGATGTTAAAGTAGATATTGATCTTACGAGTGATGAGATTTCTAGTACGAGTGATGGTGAAACTGCACTTGACATTTCAGGTACGAGTGATGGTGAAACTGCATTTGACATTTCTGGTACGAGTGATGGTGGTGAAACTACATTTGACATTTCTGATACGAGTGATGGTGAAGTTGAAGTTAAGATTCTTCCTGACTCGTCTGAGATCATTGACACATATCATCAATTGGCAATACACCGTAATCTTATAACGAGCCATCGTTATGATGGAGTTGGTTTCGAAAAGCTGATAAATGATTTTTTGGTGAGGAATGAGGTGAAAAACCATCCCTTTCTACTTTGACTTTGGAACGATTATCTAAAGTGGATTGAGGAGCAGAGAGTTCTGAGGAATGAGTAGAAAGGTACTTTGTTGTTTGTAACCAAAAAACCTGAAAAAAAAAACCCGAAAAAACCCTAAACAATCTCTGGCAGAAATATGGCATTAATTGTTAGGGTTTTTTTTCTCTGGCAGACATATGACATTAATTTTTAGGGGTTTTTTTTTGTTGGAACTTTCGTTTTTAATTTCCGTTGCGGTTACTGCTGTTGTTTGTTGTTGTATGCTGTGTTTGTTCTTTGTGTGTTGTTTTTTAAGCATCATCCTTAAAGTTAATGGTACGGTGATGCGCTTGAACCCAATTAAGCATCATCCTTAAGGTTAATAAAGTCCAAGTTTAATAGGGGTTCCTGGATTGATTCAGATAACGTTAGTATGGATTTTAGTTCAGATAACGAAATTGTTTGCAGGAACAGGTTATGTCGTACAAGACTCTACTGCATCTTCTTTACCTATTCTCCCGGTTGTCGGTATCTCTGCAACACACCATCAACATGTCGACCTCTGCCACCCCCTAGCTCTCTAAAACCACCACCACACCAAGGGTTTACGGTTTGAAACCTTCATGCTCGGCACACCACAGCCGCCGCTACCTCCTTTTCATATGAACGATATTGTCTTCCTGTATGAACACGATTGTGTATAGGGTTTTGATTGGGGTTTTTAGCTAACTTAAGATTCAATCCATGAACTATATTAGAGGCGTTGACAAATAGAGCAAGAAGTGAAGTTATCCATAGATGCATACCAAAATAATGATATGCTACCAACAAGAAATCAAATACTTTAAACAAAAGTTACAATTCACTTAATCCTCTGCACACCAAGCCTATCTTCTCTTTTTTTGCATTTCCCATGCCGATTTAACCTCCCAACAATTACAGACTGGTTTTGCAGGTTGTAACTCAATTGTATTTGTCGCCAACACAAATGACCAAAATAAGACGGATGGTAGTCTCAAAATCAAACCCAACAATTAGTTTTGTTTCAAACTTTCAATACATAATAACTTATTGATAAATGGCGGTGGGTCAACAATGAAGGGGCTGATTTTTCTGTGAAATCTGTTCGGCAGGACCTGGTCGTTGCTAAATCAGGCCTGTCAGACGATTTTGTGTTTCGATGGGAGTCGTGGGTTACTCCGAAATGTAACATCCTGGTGTGGAGATCCTTGCAAGGTAGAGTCGCTGTCAAGACTGAACTGGCCGTTAGGGGGATACCTATCCAAGACTGCAGGTGTGCGAGATGCGGCGTTGACTTGGAAGATACGGACCATTTGTTTGTTAATTGCCTTATCGCCAAAGGGATTTGGTGGGAAGTGTGTGCTTGGCTGAGGATTCCTTTTCCCTCCACTATTAACAAGCTCACTGATCTTGTCCGCGCCTTCGGGAATAATCCAGGTTCGAAGATTTGGAAACGGTTGGTGTACACAGTGGTTTACGCCACGGTTTGGCACTTGTGGATCGCGAGGAATTCCATGGTTTTCGACGCCAAATTCATTCATCAGAGAAGGGTCATGGAGCAAATTAAGGAGGATACTTTCGTCTGGATCGGTAACAGGGCCAAGATCTCTTGTCCCTCCTGGTCCGATTGGTTATCGTTTAATGTGTCGGGTTGTGCGCAAGCCCGAGGTCTGTTGTTTTTTCCCTTTCCTCTTTTTTGTATTGTTTCCTCAGCACCTTGCTGGCTCTTTTTATCTATATAAAAAGCGAGTTCCCGTTCAAAAAAAAAACTTATTGATAGGGTCACAAGGTCAACTAATATAGTTGTCAACATCTCCTCTTAAATGCAACAAAAAGTACATAGCACCACATCATTTAAATGAACCGAGCTTGCAAACACAAAATGTCAAAAAAAATAAATAAACCCCTATAAGTTGACCAAAAAAGTCAATGAAAACAATAAATTGATTCATAACATATATAAAAATCGACGAGATTCGAGCTATAAGATGATTAATTTAATAAAAGAGTAAATGAAAATAGGAATATGAGGGTGAAAATGAAGGACCTGAACGATCCAAACGGCGGTGGTGAAGGCGGCGACGCCCCAAGCGGCGGCGGCTGGGATATCGGTGGCTTGAGGACGTTTGTTTGGCTTGACGAGCTTGAATAGACCTCCGGCCATCGTCTCCGGACCCCGTGGCTGGTGGTTGAACCGGTAACACTAGATGTTAACGGCTTAAACACATCGGATGTCGGAGAATGAATATAGATACAACACTGAAACGACATATAATTTGAGGGTTTGTACTTTAGCGGATGCTGATCTACACCGAGACAACACATGCAACCTTACTAGATTTTCGAAGATGGTGTCGTGATGGTTGTCACCGGCTACCATCGGTTAAAGTGGATGGTGCGGCGGTGGCGTTCATTGTGGTGACCGTGTACTGGTGGTGTCATTTAGAGGAAAAAAAATAGAGATGATAGTTTATAAGTTTGAAAATTTCACAGGTGGTTGTGGGTTGTGTTCTTGGTAAAGATATGAAGGACAAAGATGAACAAAAGAGAGAGTAGCTTTTTACTTTTTTTTTTTTTCTTTCAAGCTGATGATGATGAGAGAGAGGAATATGGACTTGAGCTGCGAATGTGATAAACGAGCACCACATTATAAACAGCATTAAATTACAAGGTCGGTTGTGAGGGGGCGACACTATTTCGCTCAATTCAAGTCACTAAAGCCCTGCCTACGTCACGTACAACCGTCAACAGCACCTGCTTGCGTCAGCCTTACCTGTGTAGCCGGTTTCCAATGGCCGGTTGCCGGTTAACAAGTGTACAGGTCGTCTTCTGTGTAAGAAGCACCATCACCGTCATTTCGAGGCCAGATTCGACGCTGCTACGACTTCCTTCACACCGTCGCTTACCCCATACGTTACATACGGACACGTCTGTTTCCAACGCATCCACCGCTGCCGGTGTTTGCCACCGGCCGGATCTTCGCAACCACCGTTCTTACCGTTGCTGACGCTTGGAAAAAAACCCACACCTAGCCGCTCAGAACTTCGTTTTTTTACGGGAGGGTGAAGAGAGATGAGGATGATGATAGCGATGGTGAGGTGGTGGAGAAGGTGGTGCTGGCGGTGGCTGTGGCTGTGGCAGAGATGGAGGCCATTGGACGCCTGGATGGTGGTGATCAGGAATCACGAAATGAGGGATTTGTGATTGGGGTTTTTATGGGTTGAAACAAACTATGAATTGATGCAGGTAATATGCTCTCTCTCACTCATTTTCATAGGTGATGGTTTGAAAAAAGAAGGCCAACAGCATATATTCACGAGATACCAGTGGTTTTTTCTTAAGAACATGGTTTTGATTTATGTTTTGTAGTGGTTTTCATCTTTACGGTTCACTCTTTTTTCTTTCAATTAATTATAGTTTTCTTTTCTGTACTAAAATAATAATGTTACCGTTTCAAAGTTTAATTTAATAATATTCTCTTTATTTTTTATTTTTTTTGGCAGTTTAGTACTATATGTATGGTTTAATAGTATTGGTGTTTAACTCTAAATTATTAAAAAAAAAATACTTTACGTAGTTTTTCCTACATACTAAAATGTTGTTAATTTTAGTTTCTACGGCATAACATTGTGTCTACGTTAACTGCATTTTCTTTAAAATTGGCTCCGTCTGTTATCACGTAACGTTTCGTCATATGTTCTCAATGTAACGTGCGGCGGCTATGTATGTCGCAGTAACCTGTTTGCCCTCGCCACGGCAACACGCGGCGGGTATAAAACTAGTAAGTTTTTAAAATTCACTTTCTAATTGTCACATTATTCATTTTAACTCCATTCAAACCGAGATAAAACTATTGTGTTTTAGAGCATTCACAACCCATCCCCTATTCCCTCCCCCATTCTTACAATTTAAGAAAATCTTACAAAAACTCACTCCATCCCAACCCTTATCCCCATACCCCATTTCTAAAATTTGCAAAATACCTATGTTAAACCCCCATATATGGGGTCTTCCATACCCCCCCCCCCCAATCTCATTTAATAATAATAAAATAATCTAAATTGAAGGTGGAGTAGTTTAATGTTAGTTGTAAAGAAAGAAAATAATAATAAAAAAATCTTATAGGGGATATGAATGGGGAACAGGATGTGAGAGACTTTGAAAAAGTGATAGACAAATTTAGAAAACTATGATTTTTTCTTAAATTATATGGTTGGGGATGGAGGACAGGTTATGAATGCTCTTACACTCTTTTTTTTAGTAATTGTTTTTTACGCATTGCGTTATACACTTCGTGTGTTACATACGGTACGGTTTGACCCGGTGTGCACCGCCGCAACGCGCGGTGGGCAAAATACTAGTTACCTACTAAATTTGATCAACATAAAAGCTAGACAAAACATTATGTTTTGAATTTATATACAAACTATTGTTCGTGATGTTATGAATTAATATATTAATAATACAATAATAATAAAGAGTATAGATCAAATACAAAGTGGTTTTTTGGTAAGAACTGTGAGAATCAAAGGGGGAAAAAATTTAGAATTTTTTTTCCATGTGCTTAAACATACTTTCTAGATGAATAATACAAAAAAAAAAATTAGTTTTTTTTAGACTATAAGGAGTGGTGGGGGGGAGTGGAAGGGGGGAAGTGACATGTGGCATTTCTTTTTTCTTTTTTTTTTATAAAAAAACTTTCATATATTAAAAACATAATAATAATAATAATACAAACCAAAAATATTAAAGTAATAAAAAATATTAATATTAAATAAAATAAAAAAAATTAAATTTTTCTCACCCAAACGTTTAAATTTCAAATTCCATAGGTTACTGTTCCAAACCGTTTGAAATTCAAAATTTCCCCCCAAACCGTTTGAATTTCAAAATTTGCTAACCCTATAAATACAACACCAAATCTGATTTTCCAGTCACACCTCCAATTCCTCATCCTCAAAACAATGAATAACATGGGTGCTGGTTTTCAAGCAGGAGCTGCCGGACCATCTAATATCCGGCAGTACTCTCGCCGGGTCCGGGGACGGGTCGCCCCCGGAGACAACCATTCACCTCCTCTACTCCTCCTACTGCTGCACAACCTCCTATTTCTCCTCCTCCTCCTCCTCCACAACATTGGTTATATCCCCCTCCTGCTGCTGCTGCACAACCAACCTTTTCTCCTCTTGAAGTTGATGATGACTGGACGGATGAGGAAATGGTCTGGGCCATGGATTATGTCATGGCTGTTAACGAAATGGACCGACTAATGTTGTCGGCCCCCACCCCCCGGGCTGCTGCGGCTATCCCCACCCCCACCCCCCGGACTGCTGCTGCTATCCCCACCACCATCCCCCAACACCAGACTACCCCCATCCCCCAACACCAGGCTACCCCCACCCCCTACCACGAGACTTCCCCAACTGAGGGGGACTTAGAAGCCCTCAGGGAGATTGAGGAGGAGGAACTCTACTGGAGCTGACCTACCCCTCCTCGTGAGTACTACTACTTCCCCTCGGATGCGAGATCCGATGGACGGGATAGCTCACGTTCCGTCTCACCCGAGTACATCACCCTCCCCGGGGAATGGGACGACTACTCTCCATAGTGGAGAAAATTAAGATTAAATAAGTAATTTAGGATTTATTTATGTTTAAATAAGTAATTTAAGATTTATTTATGTTTAAATAAGTAATTTAGGAATTATTAGGATTATGTAATGGTTGTTTAAGTCTGTAATGGTTATTAAGTAATTTAATTATGTAATGTTTTTTTATTTATTTTTTTTATTTAATTTCTTTTTTTTAAAAAAAATCCGGGCATTTTAAAATGATAAAATAGATTATTGTTTTTTTTTAATAAATAAACATCATCCAATAAAAAGCCTCCACGTGTCCTCCCCTTCCCCCCCACACCGGTGAAACCTCCCCCGCCCCACCCCCCACGCCACTCTCCCGCCCCTACCGGCGGCGGTGTTCCCCCTCTCCCGCCCCCACTCCGCTTAGTCTTAGTGTAATTACGTCATTAAAGTAAATACATTAGTTTACACTAGAGTAATTATGTAATTACTCTACACCAAAATTTATTTATTTTTTGTTTTTTTAGATTTCAATACTATAATACATGTTTATTAATATGGGGAAAAAAATTTGAAAAAAAAATAAAAAAAAAAAATACCATCTTTTGATTCTCACAGTTCTTACCAAAAAACATTTTGTACAAGATCTTTCCCCTAATAATAAAACATGTATAAATTATAATCAGTATTTTTTATTTATTTAATATTGAAGGAATCAAACGGGTGAGACCATCCTTGCCAGTTGGTACGATGACCAGTTTGTGTTCGTGTAGAAATCACTACAATAATACGTCCACATGAGTCACATCACATGCCACTCACTTTTTTACTTTGTAAATAGTATTAACTAGCAATTAGAATTAGACCCGTGCGCGTTGCCACGCGGGTACATTGCAAGCACATACGGATTAGGCAAAGCGTCACTAAACCAACAGCTGATGTATCTGCGCGTTGCCGCGGTAGAGCGAAGAACCCTATCGCATCACAAAAAACAAATGGTACCCGCAAAGCTAACCTATAGAAATGAAATGATTTCCAAATATGTAGCCATAAACCTACGTATAAGCACCTTTGCCGAATCAAATATAGCCAAGCATTTAGTTCTATGTATTCAAGGTTGCGGAGACTAAACAATAGCAGAAACCGTCCCTAAACCGGTCAGCGCCCCTAGATCCGATGACCGGACTTCAACATGAAACACAGTCGGACGTCGATTGCCAAGAATGTAATCGAAAAGAAACATGCAGCCGGGAAAAAAAACTATACCAGAAGGTAATCCGAACCCTAGCCGGCGGCGAAAGCTTTATGAGTTGTTTTCTTCGGTGGTGAGAACCAAGATCAGCGGTAACAGTAGCCGTCGTTGCAACGTCGACCTCCGGAGTAGAACCCGGCATCAACGATTGAGGTTAACACCTGCCACCGGCAGTCGTTAATTCAAACCTTTCCTAAGAACGTGACAATGACTGATTGGTTGTAGGGAAGACCCGACCGGAGAGAGACACTGTAACATCGCAAAATTTTTCCCCAAATCCTAATACGTATATTATATTTTTTTTTATCATTTATAATGTGCCTCTAAGCCTTTATTTTACTACCACACAACTTATATAAATATATATATATATATGTAGGTTTATAATAACAATAATAATAATAATAATAATAATAATAATAATAATAATAATAATAATAATAATTATAACTAAAATAAAGTGGACTTCTACAAAACAAAACAACCCCATCTTATCCATTCTTGTTTCGGAGCCCAGCCCAGATAAACGGCCCAACACCCTTGGATCCGGCCCACTAGCTTTTCCCACCCTTCACTTTTTTTTAAAAAAAAAAAAAAGAAAGGGATTGCTTCTGCTAGGTTTCAAACCTGAGTCAACCCTAAACACACACACACGCCACACCATTGAACCACTCATCAAGTTGTGGTTTTAAACCTGACATTAATACTTTTATACGTTTTTAAATCAAATTACATGTTTCCTTCTGCTGCTGTTGTTCGATGTGCGACACAGCCAAGGACCCATCTTTGGTTGACCAAATTCCCAAGGCAAACCTTATTATTTTTGGAAACCCTTTAATTCCGCATCAAGACTGATGCAACCATTCCACAATTTACCAACAATTAGACAAGAATTAAGCTTAATCACGCGTTTTGACCATGTAATTGGTCAAGGAATTTAAACCTTCCATCTACGCAATATCAGTATAAATTGGACATAACACAACGATCACAACTCACCATTCACTCTTTCTCAACCTCCAATTCTTCATAAAAATCCTCTGTTCTTGATAATTCAATCGCATTTTGACTTTTGAGTTGACTGTCCCATTTGTGCTCGATAACGCATTGTAAGTGTGTTTTTTGTTGTGGGTTTCATTAATCGGAGCTTACACAACATTAACCCCATGATTAATTGGGTTAATGTTGTGTGGTTCGATCGATTGCAGAATCTAGGGCTTGTTCTTATTAATTTGGGGAAGAACACGATTTTTTTATACGATATATAAATTAAACGAACTGAACCAAACACAACCACTGGTCTGGACCAGGTGGTTGTGTCTGGTTCCTTGTGAACCGGACCACACGGGTTCGAGTCCCACCCTATGCATTTTTTTTGGCTTTTCAATTTAAATGTTTAAATTATATAATTATTCATTTTAATTATTTAAAATACTTATAAGCCTTCAAAAATTCCCAAAATTTTACATAATGATGTTCATACCCTAAATATCATTATTCAGATTTTTATTTCCGAAAATATATTTATTTAATATATATAATAAATAATTCAAATTTATTCCATTTTATTTATAAAATTCTATAGAAATATCAAAACAATTTTATAAATTTCCACAAAAATTATTCTAAGTTTTTATAACATTAAACTTTTCAGAAATGATTTTTATTTCTGAAAAATCATTTATTTAATATTTTTAATCAATTTTTGTTAGTTTTAATCATAAATAAATCATAATAAATTAATTTTTCAATTATTTGGAACAGAAATACAATTTTTAAAGTAAAAATTCTGTAATTTTAATATTTTTAAATATTAAAGTTAAATTTTGGCAAATTGTAATAAATAGATTTAATATTCTATTTTTAAGAAAATAATTTTATAAAAATTATTTTTATACTTTAAACTCATTATTTTGATTATCTTAAATTCAAATTTCATAAAAAGACTTTGTTTATTTATTTATTAAATTTCTCTTATTTATTTACACATATTATTTATTAATCTAACGAACATTTATCCCCAAATCGAAGCCCTAGAATATATACAATTGTAGACTAGATAAACTTAGACATATTTATTACCTTATTATAGGGTGACACTTGACACATTTGGGCAATACCACTATTCAATTTTTCAACAGAAATAACATTTTGCTAAGGTGAGTTTACATAGCCCCTTTACTCTATTTTCACTATTTTTGGGGTGAAACATGTTTAAACATTTTATACTATCATTTACTCATATTTACTTGTGATTCAATTACAACATCATTCTATCATTTGACTGTAACAAAAAGACACAGTACAATCATTAACATTGATCAAGCCGCCTGTTTAGATTATAGCGCTATAGGTCTGACAAACCCATCCCCCCGCATAAATTCATGGATGATCGATAACAGTAACAACATTTAACTAACTTGCGAGTTAGTCATCAGTCGACACAAGGTTTGATTGTACAAAGATGCATTGTTACATGTCGGTATCATACTTCATCATCATACAACTGGGAATGTTGTACAAACTATTGTTATCAATTATTTTCAAAAACCTATGTATTCTCACCAACTTTTGTTGACCCAAAATATTTTCAACTTAACATGTTTCAGGTTCTACTTGCTTGAAGATTTGAATTATTGCCTGAAGATGTGTGCATACTTATATTCAATTTGATGTATGAATTCTTGTAGAACAATTGTATGTAATCTATTTAAATCATTTATTAAAATTTATTATTCACCATGAGCTACTGAACAAATCATCAATACGTGACATCCCGATGTTTCCGCCATCGGTTGGGGTGTTACAGACACCGGCGATGGCCGCGCCCGCAAGTGCGACGGCTTCGTCGATGTTTTTGTGGTTCGTTGGTTGCTCCGGTTACACCAAACATGAAGTCGTGAACATTGAGTTAGCAGCACTTAGTTGACCAAGGTCATAAATAAAGGGGCCAACAATTGAATGACACGTGGTGAATTGTGATTGCAAATTATGACGGCCACCGACGTTACTTCTTAGTATGTGTATAAATAAGATCTTTATCACGAAAAGTCCAAAATACCAATACCGATACCGAACACATACGGTACGGTACGGTATCGGTTCGGTATCGGTATGGTACCAGTATGGTATTGGTATTTTGCCTTAAAATACTGATACCATACCGATACCGTACCGATACCGATAATACCGAAACCGAAAATCCATAAATATGGGTATCGATACCGATCCCGAAATCCCTCGGTTCGGTATCGGTTCGGTACGGTATCGGGATCAGGACGGTACGAGATCGATATTCGGCCTTGTATGCTCATCCCTACTTTGAATGTTTACGTGTATTTTTTCATACTACTTTAAAACTATATAATTTTAAATATATAATGAATCTCTGCCTTATAAAGTGAAACAACAATGTAAGTATCCATCGCCACCAATTGCAATTGCAATTGCAAATGCAGATCCAGTGATTGCAGGTGCTATAAACTCGTTATAAATTAGATATTGGGATGCGTAAAATGTGGTGGCATCCAGTTGGATCCTTCATAGGTTTCATAATTGTTATTCCCCACCACCAACGCGTTCTGGTACCTCCACTAGAACCTTCCTTTTTTTGATCGGCGAATAACTGTGTGGCAACCACTCTTGCGGGGCGCCATGCCCAAAAATCGACTACTCGACCTCCAGCAGCCTCCGCCTTCTCCCGATGCGCGGAAACCCGAGCCCCACCCGCCCGAAGGCACGACAGTGTTATAGAACTCGGTAAAACCTCGCCACCCGTCAGATTCGAACCGGCGCCATCCGTATTCGATCATCACCCGGATACCAAACCATAAATGATGGAAGTGGGGATTGAACCTTTGATCACATAGGTGAAACAAAAGCCACTCTACCACTCCACCACTAGAACCTTCCTTCAATCACTTTTCAACTCATATGTTTGGGTTATCACCCGCGTTTTGCGGTGTTTACAAAACATAAACATAGATAAAAGTAAGCAAATTGTGACCAGACAATTTATGTGACAATATAAAAAACATGTAATGGTGGTGTATTCAAAAGTCACGAAAAACTATTGATTCAGCCTGTTACGACATCGACACTCGTTATAACTATAAAAACGAAGGCCTGCAGCGGGTTCTGAATGTAAATAACATAACCTACTTATGAAGGTACATATGAAATTTAGACAAACTTAAAGTTCAGGGTCTAAATAGTAATTACAAAAAGTGTGATTGAGAATAATAAAAGTTAGGGGTCTAAACACTAAATATAATAAAGTGTAAGGGCATATAATGAAAAATTAAAAAATAAAACTTTAATTAAGTTCAAGGACTAAGGGGCTGTTTGGTTGATTAAGTGCTGAATCAATAAGAGGTCTGAATGGTTAAGAAGTCTGTATAGTTAAGTGCTGAATCAAGTTGGACCTCTTAATGGTTAGTTTTCTTGTCCCACATTGGTATGAGAGTTTCATTAAGGTTCAGCGATTTAGTGCTTAATGGTTCAGCAACATCCCAAGTCTTAATGATTCAGCCTTAACCATTCCATTCAGAGGCTGAAACAAACGCGCTGAATGCTAAATCATTCAGCACTGAATGGTTAAGAGCCTCATTAAGAGGCTACCAAACAGCCCCTAAATATGTTATTACCAAAATAGGGGGCGTATATAAATTTATTAAAGATAAAGGGGTGTAAAAAAACCATGCATTAATATATATATATATATATCTACTATAATATATAAATAAAAGCTATTGTAAGACACATGGCACAATATGAGGGCCTCTGATTTTGTTTTCCCGCTCATTTTTGTGGGTTATCAATATTCGGGTCATCTGCGCTCCATATTCTATTTTTTACCCCGACATATAAATGCCTTTTATTATTTTTTCCATTCAACAACTCTCCGTTTCTCTCTCACGGGAACACTCTTCTCCCCTTTTCTCATCCGCCATTCCAACTGCCGCCGTTGACAATGTTAATAATCCCTTTCTCGATAATCATCTCTCAAGGCAAATGTTGTTGATTTTTGTTTATTGTGTGTTGGTTTTCTCATTTTTCTATTATCTGAAATTTCTATGTGCGTCACTCTTTGTAAGGCGATTATTGGTTGTAACCAAAACACAATCGTTCAAGTTTGTTGTTTAGGTTGTAAGTCGGATTAGTTTTACCTTTCAAACGGTTCTTCTATTCTATTTAATAAAATTATATATTATTCAGTCGATTCCATTCTAACCAATCTATGTGCTCTCTCCATTGAAGCCGATTATTTGATCCTTTGAAGTATGTTTGTCCCCTACAAATTTAAATCTGCTTATCAAATCTATGAAGATTTATTTGCATCTTAATTATAGGGTTATAGTTTTTCAAAATTGGGTGAATCGTGTGGTGGTGCGTTTTATTGTTTCATGGGAGATTAGGGATTGTATTGTAGAGATTTCTATTTGGTAGTGTGTCTTTATCTTTTTAACCGATTCCGTGTACAATCATAGGAATTTACATTCTATGTCATTCCAGTCCATGCTCTTTCTTAATTGTGGATTTTTATCTATTTTGGATTCCAGATCACATTCGAGATTGGTCGCTATAAGGCACATGAAAGGGATATTTGAAGATGCAACAAATGTTGATTGGAGTGTGCGAATTTGGATATTGCTAATGTTGAAAATATTCGTCATGGTGACATAAATGGTGTTGGAGGTCGAAGAAGCATATGAAGAATAAATCAAAGAAAGATAAGACTATTGGCACATTTTTTTATATTCCCTGTTTGAATGTGAGTATAGTTTTAGTAGAAAAAACTTAAAATTTCTACTATAAAATTGGAGATTGTGCATGAAGTGGAACTAATGTAGGAAATGGAAACTAAAAATGAAGGCTATATGCATGCATATAGATTTATTAGTGCGAAACTAATTGGAAAAGTTGCCATAGTGTTCCAACAGAATTAGTGAATCAATCTAGGTAACCATCGAGTAGAGTACTTGGTTGGATATGGGTCAAGGTGTTTTATCAGCTGGTACTGGGGAGCCAAATCTGGGTTCAAAAATCACATCTTGCAGTGGAATATGCTGCAGCAAGCAAGCTGGCACACCATGCGGTTACCGACCCACCAGCGAAATGAAAAACATCACACCTTTGAAAATTGAAATCATTGTTTCTTGATCTTCATGCAGGTAGTCATACTTAGGCGCTTTCACATTAGCACCGTAATCTCTTTTACTATATAAAAATATAACAAGTCAGTAAGCGCGAATGTCTGGGCCTACCTGCACCGCACTCATGTTCAGTTTATCTCAACCGGAAAAAAAAAACTCAAAGCGGGTTATTATCTATGCCCTTTCTTGATTATGAATTTTTTATCCACTTTAGACATGTGCCCTTTTTTATCCTATTGCGTTTCTAGGGTTCTCATTCACCGATTGTTTACTCGCCAGTACATCTCTCATATTTTCCAGTACACTTCCTATCTTCAATAATTGTCATGGTTACAGTAATTTTACTAATTTTAATGATATTGTTTTAGATTTTCCTTTTATTACTTGAGATAATGATCCATCATCGTCTAACTTCCCAATTTCTAATTGTGTTTTGTATGTTGTTTAGTCAAATAAAGATCGGAATCAATGGTACTAAATCTTCTACAAACAGGTTCTGAATTTCGCTTAGTTTACACACAAACACACTCATGTGCGAAAGGTTATTATTTTTAGTGGTCTGATAGACTTTATTGTTGGCATTTGATTCAAAGGTCCATTACCTTTAGTGAAAGAAAGGATATGTTAATTTAATCCTTTTTAGTTATACAATATTCAAATATGTTTTACAACATGCAATGAATAAACAAATTCCTAATTTTGTAGTTGTTGGCATGTCAGTAACATGTTAGTTTATGCAATAAAACAAGGAATTTAGAATCCAAAATGGAGTTTTTCCGGCTATAACATAATATAAAGGAACATCAGTCATCTTCTCAACTTTTGGAGTTGATCGAACCATATTAAAATTGCAACTTCTAACTAGAAACATTTTTCCTTATCCTATTCATATACATCTTTGCACTTATTATAGGAAGATGAGCTAAGGATGACTCGAACGAATACTTTCCTTGTAGTTCGAAAACACAAGGCATTTATAGTTTTGTATATATATTTTTAAATATAATTTACGGATTCTTTTATATTAACACATGTCATTAGTTCAAAACATTAAGCTTTCTTAAAGTATAGCAGTTTATTTAATTTCTTTGTACCACCCGTGTAACACACGGGTTCTAACCTAGTATATATATATATATATATATATATATATATATGAACATAAATTTCATTCAAAAACACAAGGAGGCCCTCAAAATAAGGACCCCACAAAAACCAACATTTACATCATGTACAATGGGTATTTGACCCAATCATGCCACACAATCCTACTACAATGGGATCTATACTTAAACCAAATGAAAGACATAGATTTAACTATACCCACCACATCCAACACCTTCGGAGTGGCATTGTGAAAAACAACCTTATTACGTTCACTCCAGATCGCCCAACACGTAACCACAAGGATCCCTCGAACGATCTTCTTAACCTTCTTAGAAACAGCATCCGGACCATGAATCACATCTTCAATAGAACCAAAAGTAGCTGGATTTAAGTGACACCAATTCCAAACTTGTCTCCAAACTCCAGTCGCAAAACCACAATCGAAAAACACATGAGGAACAGATTCGTCTAAAACATCGCACATCGGACATCTAGAACTATTTAAACCAACATTCCGCTTAATCAGTTCCAGCCGGGTAGGAATTTTACCTTTATCAATACGCCACGCCAAAACATTAACCTTAATAGGAACCCATTTGACCCAAACATAATATCGCGTCTGACCAAACAGATTTCGAATAAGAGAAGCTTTAACCGCTGCAACTGAAAAAACCCAATTCGGATTATTATCCCATGTCCACCGATCTTTATAGTTCTTGAGCTTCACCTGGGTCAACATAAACATAGCGTCTTGGACTTCCGAAATTCCTTCCACCGATTGTGCACCCAAACCTCAGCTATCCGTAGCTAGATTTACGACACCGTCAAACTGTATAAACCTGCTGACTGGACCATTTCTATCTCTGTTCAAAGCAAACAAGGTAGGCCATCTAAAAGATAAAGCTTTATCCCCATACCACACATCCTTCCAGAAGCATATATTATCACCATTCCCAGCTGGCACGACATGTAACTGCTTATCTTTATTGAACCCACTCTAATCAACACCATATCTCACTCAGTGCAATTTCACGGCATGCGTGATGAAGACCCATATGGCCATTTAACTAGATTTGGTATAGTCTGTAGCACCTTCCAGCTTGATGGTGTCACTGATGACGCCATTCGTTTGCGTCTATTCCCATTCTCACTTACTGATCAGGCCCTCACATGGTTGGACTCCCTCCCACAGGGAGCCATCACCTCTTGGACTGATCTTCAGACGAAATTCCTGCAGAAGTATTTTCCCGTTGCTAAAACTGCTCGTCTTAAAAATCTTATCTATGCCTTTACTGAGCAGTCAGGGGAGTCCTTCTATGAGACATGGGACAGATTCAAGGCACTTTTGAACAAGTGCCCCCATCATGGTCTTGAGGACTGGAGAGTCATGGAGAAATTCTATACTGGAGTTTATGACGCGACCAAAAGATTTCTTGACTCTACAGCAGGCGGTAACATGATGAAAACCAAAACCGCTGCTGAATGCCTTGAGATGATAGAGGACCTAGCCACTAGCACGTACATTGAGCCTGGCTCTGGGGGCGTTACTGCTGTCCCTAAAGGTATCCATTCTGTTGAGAGTAGCAGTGCACTAGCCGCCCAGGTAGAATCTTTAGCTAAGGTCATGAAGGACATTCAGGGTAAGATTAGTGCTAAGTGTGAGATTTGTAGAGGGGATCATGAGACAATAGATTGCCACGTAGGTCCTAGTGAGGAGTTGAACTATATCCAGAATTCAGATCAAGTCCAAAGTTATAACTCTGGATGGCAGAGTATAGGAGATCCTAAGTCTGAGATTAGTGAGTTAATAAAGAAAAATGAGGAGAATCAGGCTAGGACAAATAAGCTCCTAGAGACCATAGTGATGCAGCGTGAGGCCCGTTATCAGGAGCAACAAAAGAAAAATCAGGAATTTGAGCTTTTATTTAGGAATCAGGGGTCCACGTTCCAGAGTTTAGAGAGGGTCATAGGAGAGTTAGTTGGTAAGATGACCAGGAATTCGACAGATGCTCAGGTAAATGCAGTGTTCACCAAAAGTGGGAAGAGCACGGGAGTTGATCACCCGGTGTTGAGAGAGAGTGAGGTAGTTGAGGAGGAGAGTGTCGATGAGGAGACTAGGGTAGGGCCTCCGAGCAAGGTGCACCCTACTAGGCTAAACCCAGCAAGTACCGCACAGCCCAAAAGTAGGTTGAAGGAGAAACAGTCTGACGAGGAGCCCAAAAAGGTTTATGTTCCACCTGCCCCATATGTACCAGTACCGCCCTATCCAGGTAGGTTGAATAAGAGTGAGCACTTACAGCAACATAGGCACTACATTGATATGTCTAGAGAACCTAAGATTAGTGTCCCATTCATTAATGTTTGTAGAGATATGCCTAAGTATGGGAAGTTCTTGAGGGAGATGTTGTCCCGTAAGGAGAAGTTGAAAGAGCATTCCCAAGTCACTCTGAGTGAGAAGTGTTCGGCTGTCGTTCTTAATAAACTACCCGAGAAGATGACTGATCCTGGGAGTTTCACTATCCCTTGTCAGATAGGTGATTTGACAGTTAGGAACGCCCTCGCTGATTTAGGTGCTAGCATTAATCTCATGCCCTATTCCATGTTTAAGAGATTAGATCTTGGGGAGTTGAATCCAACTAGGATGTGCTTACAGTTGACTGATAAATCTGTGAAGTACCCTATGGGCATTCTAGAGAATTTGCTAGTAAGGGTGGAGAGCTTTGTGTTTCCCGTTGATTTTGTCGTACTTGATATACGGGAAGACGAGCATGTTCCGTTGATCTTAGGACGACCTTTCTTATGCACCGCAAAGGCATTGATCGATGTCTCGGACGGTCGGATTACACTGCGTGTAGGGGATGACTCCATCACTTTTGGTGTTAATAGGTCTAGGGAGAGTACGAGTAGTCAGGTCGAATCTGCGTGCTTTCTAGGCACTTTCATGTCACATGTCAACCGGTGCATTGACTACATCTGTGGAGCAGACTTATTGGATAGGCGGCACAAAACAGAAGAGAGGCAGGAGGTAGAGATAGAGACTGTAGTTTCTGTGGAGCATGATCCGGGCCCTGCAGCCGGTGAGCCTCCCAATAGGTTACAGGTAGTTAAGGTTGTTAAGAGTTCAGAGGAGGTGATGGATAAGCCCTCGGTTCATATTTTGCTATCCCACGAGTGTGAAAGTAAGCACAAGAGAGATGCGGAGAGAGGGGCACTGTTTAAATTTAGCCTTGAGGTACTGAATAAACCTAAGTGTGGGGATAGGATCCTGATTCACCACTCGCATTTAAGAATTTTTTCTGGTGATCCTAGATTTAGGTGGAAAAGATCGTGCCTTGGGAGAGATAACATAAGTGGGACGATTGATTTACATGAGGATGGTGGTGATATCCTCGTTGATCCAGGTTAGAGTGCTTGATAAGAATAGGATCACACGGGTGAAAACCCAAGTGTAGAGTTTTGTATCATCATTTGTCATATATGTTTTTATTTTATTTTATTTTCATTCTTTATTTATTTATTTTTTTAGTTTATCGAGTCTTATGGGATTGCCTTGGCCTTTTTCACTATTGGATCCTCCCCGCCCGTACTCAATCTCCATTCGGATGGGGTGGATCTTAAAATATTTTGTTGTAAACAGGCATCTCACTTGTCATTGAGTCATTTTACTTTCACTTTCTTTTTAGTTTATTTTTGCAGGATTCTGACTATGGCCGCGAAGGAAATGCTATACGGCTGTAGATGATGGACGGACAGAACACTTTCTGCGAGTTATCGCCATATATTCCAGGGGAGTTCGTTCCATTTATTTTGTTGTTATATTTTTTATTTTTGCATTTTTATTTTTAGTTTACGTTGTATCCTGGAGCACATTGAGGACATTGTGCCTTTCTAAGTGTGGGGATGGGAGACTTCGTCTTTATTTTGCTTAGTTGTAGGTTGAGTAAAAAAAAAAATAGAAAAATTCAAAAAAAAAAAAATGTCCCTGATCTTTTATGCATTTTATATGGAAAATGATAGTAAAATTGGGATTTTTGGTTTTCAAAATATTATATATATATGAGAAAATAAATAGATTGAAAGCGTGTTTGCTTAAGATGTGTCGGTAGGCCCATCTAGCTTTGAAAGGTCCTAGGATTGTTCTTAATATACCTTAATAAATCATGAAATCTTGTGGGTGCTCATCTTAGGAGAAACGGTAGAACTGAAACCGCTGATTGTAATTAGAGGTACCACTGTAGGTTGAAAGTCCATATGTATTATTAATTAAATGGCACTCTTGATCCTTTTTATGAGAATAAATCCGGTGAAAAGTGGCGCCTGAAAAAATAAATCCACATGTCCATCAATTGAGCTAGACCAAAAAAAAAAAAAAAAATACCGAAACTCATGCTGTCGCTCTTGAGGATGGTGACTCTGATTGAGACAACCTCTGGGTTAGGTATGAAAAAAATACAAATGTGTCTAAGCTCATAAACTTCATCCATCATCCATCATCCATCATAAATTTAATTTCTAATACATTAGGGAGTTTAGTTTGCAGTGGTTGGTAAATTTATATGGTTTAACCTTTGCTTCGAAAGCTTGAGGTGGGATTAGGTGAAGCTGGATATCTTGAGTGTGAGACCTATAGATTGATTGTAATAATACGAACTTAATTGCTTTACATGATTGGGGCCTGATTAGCTAGTGGTTGGGTTTAGGTGGACAAAAATACCGACAGTTTTGGTTGATGCGTAATTAGATCTTAATTAATGAACCTAAAAGTTTTTTAAACCAAGAATTCTAATTATGATTCCATTGCAGTCTTTTTCAGGGACGAAAAAGGTTTAAGTGTGGGGATGTTTGATGTGTTGCAAAACACATCTAATTTCCTGTTAGGATCTGAGTTTGTTTGTTTTGATTGTTTAACAAAATGATGGTAATAATGAAATGAAAATAGAATGAAAGTGCAGCGGAATAATAAACTGTAAATCAAAACAAGAGAGTAAATGTTTTTAGATCGAATGCTTTCATTAATTCAAAGATTACAATCGTACAAGTTACTCCCCCTCAGCCTGATCACACAGTGTTTGTCAGAGAGAATGTTTTGTGTGTGATACAATAGAACAGTACAAGCACTGTTCTATTTATAGACTGACTCAAACCACTGATGACCTAGGCTGACGTCACCTAAGACAGTGACCTCTAACAGAATAACAAACTTAAACATCTGCTATACAAACTACTGTTACATTGAAAGCACTGATATTAAACAGCTGTTGAAGATAAACTCTGATGGTCTTGTATCCACTGCTGGAGCCTAAGTGCTGTTGGTTCCAGCAGTGCTTTGGTCTTCAGTACTTGTATCAGCAGTTGCTCTTTATCAGACCTTTGGTCAGCAGTTGTTCTTCATCAGTTGTTTCCTCAGCAGTTCTTTATATCAGCAGTTGTTGAGCAGTTGTTTGGATAGAACAGTAGTTAGGGTCAGCAGTCTTTTGGGAGAAGCAAGTTATAAAGACTGTTTATTCAAGGATCAAATAGATAGTATGTTTTGGCTTTCTAATCATCTGTTCTTCTCCAGGTCAGCAGACCCAACAATCTCCCCCTAGAACAGATGATGCCCAAACTCAGCTTTATTTATTGATCTTTATTCCTCATCAGACTTTCTCTGATTTGACCTTTGAATTGTAGTTCAAAGTTCAAAGCAAATAGGTCTTCTTCATCTCTTTCTAGATCCAGATTTAGCAATGCTTGGTGATCTTCTGCACATAGGCTGTAAGCATCATCCATGCTGATCTTCTGAACCTTTCCATCTGACCTGAGCAATGTCAATTCGTGGTTGTCTTTGTTGACCTTCCACTTTAGAATTTTTGAGTCAGTGGATTTGCTGAGATGAACCTTTATTCTTGATGAGTTGGGTGAAGGTGGTCTTCCAATGAGTTCTCTGAGTTTCTCTGTTGTAGGATCAGAGAAATAATGTATTTGATTGAAGAGCCCTTCCTTGATAAATGTATCAGCAAACTTTCTTTGATCTTCCTCTGACATCTCCTTCTGCTTTTTGTACTGTCTACTTGCAGCAGCTGTGAGATCAGAGGTTTCAAGTAAGCTGTCCAGATTAAAAGTCTGTTGGGGTCTCTTCATCATTGGCTCATCAGTGTAAATTGGTTTTCTTGGAAGGCTGGGATCCTTCTTTCTATTTTCTTCCAGACTTTTGTAGGTTTCAACCAACCTTAACTCTGACCATCTGGAAACAGACCTCATCTCCCCATAGTTGGCAGCTACAATCTCCTGCCTCATCCTTTTGAATTTCAAGGCTCTGACTGGGTCTCTGCCTTTGCCAAAATTAGGAGTGGAGACTTTAGCTTTGGGGTCTTTGGCCATTTTTTCTATTCTGATCAGTTCTTCTCTCAAAGCATGAGTAGTCCAACCATTGAACTGCTTTTTGTTTGCTTTGTAAGGCTTGGTTGCCATTATCTGTTCAAGAAGGGATTCCCTTATCTCCTTTTCCATATCTACACTGAGTGGCATGGAGGACATGGAATTGCTCAGGGTCTTAGCAAAATCTTCAATCCTTCTGAGTTTGCTAAGCTCTGCTGAATGGATGCCCTGAGCAGTCCTGTCATCCTTCCCTTTGCATTTCTCCCTGATGATGGCATCCACCTGTTCACCCTTGTATTTTAGATAGGTATCAATGTTGAGGGGAACAGGGAAGTTTGGGAGAGATGGGAAGGATCTTTCAGATGGCTGTTCAGTATTGTAGAAGGATTGTAATTCCCCCTTGAGTAGATCAAGTTCAAGGGGATACTGAACAACCAATGGTGTAATGGTTGGTGGTGGTCTATGGGATTTGAATTTGGATGTATGTGGTAAGAATGAAGTGAGTGGAATAGCTGTGATGGGAGGAGTGGATTGGGCAGTTGAAATGGTGGTTGGTGATGTGTGTATGTTTTCATCATGCACAACAAAGGTTGATTTTCTCTTCCTTGTGTACATGATTTTTGGTGAAGGTGATTTGGTAGCAGTGGTTGGATTAACATCTGTTGGCTTTTTAGAAGAACCAGCAGATGTTGGGGTTTTGGTTGGTGATGTAGGTTTGGTGGTTGTTTGTTCAGGTGTGTGTGTTGGTTTGGGTATAATGGTTTCAGTGTTTTGGGTAGTTTCAGTGTTTTGGGTGACAGTGGTTTCAGTAGCAGTGGTTTTATCAACAGAGGTTTTCAGATTAGATGGTGGTTTTCTAACATGCTTGGCAGGTCTTTTCATCCTTTTAGAGGATCCCACATCTTCTTTCTCCTGCTGTTGTTCTCTTTTGAGATTCACCAGTAACTCTGCTTTAGCTTCCAAGGTGTCAGCCCTCTTTTGTTTGGCCTGAGCAGCCTTTTCAGCTTCTATGTTTGCAGAGTCATCTACTGCTTTATTCTTTTCAGTGGTTTGTTGTGGTGGTGCTGTTGGTGTTGCTTGTTGTTGTTGTTGTGGAGCTGATTTGGTAGACTCTGGTTTCTTGGCAGACTTGGCTTGACCTTTTTGAGAAGGAGGACAACCAAAAGGATCTAATTTTGGTAGCCTATCTCTGCCACTCTCCCCCTTTTTGGCATCATCAGCAGTGAAAGCATCATCATCTTCATCTCTGAGGATGGTGGTAGGGGCAGAGCCAGTAGTCTTCAGCAGGTGATCCTTGATGGCTTTGATATCAGCATGGGTATCTTTGTACCTTGCATCTACCATATTCTTGATTTCAGCCATGTAGGTTTCATGTGTCTGATCAGCCAATTTTCTGTGAGCTATGATGATGGGGGAAACAGATTTCCATAACTCATTGGCTATATCAGCTGTGGATGGTTGACTCTTGGAGAGATCTGCAATTGAGCTCAGTAGAAGCTTGACATCAGATTTGATGTCAGCAACAGAGGTTTCAATAACAGAAACTCTGTCCGTCAATTCTTGGTATTTTGACCCATCTCCTAAATTAATAGGATCATCTGAGTCCCTACCAGTGGTAGTTTTACCTGATTCAGGCCTAATAGGTGAATCAGATGCCCCTTTGTCTTGGTACTGGGGACTTCCAACTGTTTTTGGAGACACTATAGTGGCTTCAACAGTTGTTGCCTTCAAGGGAGTCTTAGCTATGAAATCACTGTCCTGATGTGAGACAGTGGTCTCTACATCAGTAGTGGCTGCTCCACTTGAAAACTCACCTAGAGTTTCATTGAACCCAGGTGGTGTAACCTCCTCTTCTGTTTGTGGGATAGCAGATTGAATATTCTCAGGGCCAGTCACTTGTTGGAGTATACTCTCAGTGACAGGTGGAAGAGAGGAACTGGGATCTTCCTGAGATTTTTCAATTGCTTCAAACAGAGGTTGCATTGTTTGTGGGACATGTGATGGTGAGAGTGGTGGAGTAAGAAGAGAATTAGCCCTGGGAGAGGGGCTTGTGAACATATGGTCAAGTGACTCAAATGCATCATGATGTGTGTCCCCTTGGCTTACAACATGATCCTTTTGAGGGGATTCATGAGGAGTTTGGTCAGGTGGAGGTATGTCCAACTGTTGTGAGGAAGTAACAACAGTGGTTTCAGGTTGCTTTTGTTGTGCAACAGAGGTTTCTTCTGGTACCTCAACATTCAGAAGCCTCATTTGTGGTTGAGTGGTGGTTTTGTGGATGGATGTTTCTTTTTGGAAGTGGCTGGTGTGGGTTTCATAGCACTGGATGTAGTGCCATGATCACCAGGAGCAGTGGGCTCAACAACAGAGGTTTTGACAACAGTTGTTGCCTTTGTCCTCTTTGTTTGTGTTTTAGAAACTTTTGACACTTTAGACACTTTTTCTTGGGTGCTTCCACCCAGCATTCTTGTGAAAGTTTCATCAGTTAAGCTTTTCATTTGCATAGCAGCACCCTTTTTGAAAACTTTTTCTGGTAATACTTTTTGTAAGATTACACTAAGAATTCTTGGGTAAATAAGAAAAGCATTGTTTGACCCAGACTTGACTGCTTTCACATTTGATACCAAGTCCATGAACAATCCCTGGGAAAGATTGAAGTCAGAGTTTGACAACATAGCATAACCCAGATATTGCATCCTCAATGGAATTTCATTAAAGGATGTGGACTTAGCAGAGACACAAAGAAGAAGAGTATGGAAGAAAAATTTCATGACTGGAGGGAAAAACTTTTTGAAAAGAGTTGATCCAGTCATTTGACCATCATACCCTCTTTCTTGGAACTCAGTGTGAAGCTCTGTTTTAGTAAAGGAATCCTTACCTGCCAGGTCATTCAGTGTGAAGGTTGTGGATATGATTGCAGGGGTAATGACGATACTGATTTCTCCAATTTTGGAAATAATGGAGGTAGGCTTTTTGTCCTGTAGTAGAAACTCAGCATTCAACCAAAATTCTTGGAGTGTATCAAGATAAATGGGGGCGTTGGCGGTTAGGATGGGTAAGTATTTGGAGTTAAGGAAAATGTCGATGGTGGAATGAAATGGAGTGTTGTCATCTGTTTTAATCAGATAGGGGAGACAATTGTGTGTAGCTTTGGCTTGAAGATCCATTGTAATGGATTTCGAAGGTGAAAATGATTGAAGATTGATGAAGGGTTTGAGAGTGAAGAAGGCGGTTTACAGTATTTTGAATACAATGAGACAGTGTAACATCTGTTGTGGTAAAACAGGGTTTTTATAGGCTCAATGAAACCGCTGATGTGGCCAAACCTCTGCTTATATGAGCAGACATGGCAATCATCTGATGGATGTAACATCTGGTGGAGAACAGCTGTTTTGGGTAAACAACTGATACAAACAGCTGATGGAACCAACTGTTGGGTTTTTTTTTTCTTTTTTAATATTGTATATATATATATATATATATATAAGCGGACAGTTGTTTTATCTGAACAAATGTTCTGAAACAGATTTTTCAACTAACAGTTGTTTTATCTGATCAGATGTTTTGAAACAGACTTTTCAACTAACAGTTGGTTTATCTGATCAGATGTTATAAACAGATTTTTCAACCAAACAGCTATTAAAAAAATTGAATTTCTGAACTATTTTATAAAAAATTTATTTGTTTAATCCATGTTTAACATACCAATTCTGGAAATCAGATTTGTAAAGGTAGATGTGTCTAAAGCTTTTGTTAACACATCTGCCAACTGATCCTCTGTTGGAACATGGTGTAAAGAAATTAAACCTTTTTCATAGCTGTCTCTGACAAAATGATGTCTTATGTCAATGTGCTTGGTAGTGGAATGAGAGACTGGATTCTTGATGATATTTTCAGCAGCTTGGCTGTCCAACATGAGTGGAGTCCTAAGTGCAGTTATCCCAAAATCCAGTAGTTGATTTTGAAGCCACATGAGTTGGGCTGTACAGCTTGCAGCAGCAATGTATTCAGCTTCAGCTGTTGAAGTTGAAACAGCTGCCTGCTTTTTGCTTTGCCATGAAACTAAGGCATTCCCTAGAAATTGGCACCCTCCTGAAGTGGATTTTCTTGTGGTGTGACAGCCAGCAAAGTCACTATCTGAATAACCTGAAAGCTCAATGTTTCCATTAGCAGGATACCAGATACCAAGTGTGGGAGCACCTTTGAGGTATCTGAATATCCTTTTCACAGCAATAAGGTTTGACTTTCTGGGTGAAGCCTGGGATCTGGCACAGACACAGGTAGCAAACATAATGTCTGGCCTAGATGCAGTTAGGTACAATAAGGACCCAATCATACATCTATAATGTGTTTGATCAACCAGTTCATCCTTGTCATCAATAGTGAGCAGCTTGACTGTACTCATGGGTGTGCTACATGGCTTACAATCATTCATCTCAAATCTGGTTAATAAGTTCTTTACATATTTGTTTTGGTGAATGAATGTGCCATTTTGCAGTTGTTTCACTTGAAGACCAAGGAAACACTGAAGCTCACCCATGGCACTCATCTCAAACTCTGCTGTCATGAGTTTTCTGAACTCTTCACACATTTGGTTACATGTGGATCCAAAAATGATGTCATCCACATATATTTGAACAATCATTAAGTGTTTCCCTTTCCATTTAAGAAATAAAGTTTTGTCAATTTTACCTCTTGTGAAGCCAATGGATAAGAGAAATGTGGAAAGAGTTTCATACCAGGCCCTTGGTGCTTGTTTGAGTCCATACAAAGCTTTGTTGAGCTTGTAGACATAATCAGGATGGAATGTGTCTTCAAAACCAGGTGGCTGACATACATAGACCTCCTCCTGAATTTTGCCATAAAGGAAAGCACATTTGATGTCCATCTGATACACCTTTATATTGTGGTTGACAGCAAAGGCTAAAAAGAGTCTGATGGCCTCTAGTCTAGCTACAGGAGCAAAGGTCTCATCATAATCTATTCCTTCTTCTTGTCTGAAGCCTTGAACCACAAGCCTGGCTTTATTCTTGACAACAATACCCCTTTCATCAGTCTTGTTTTTGAAGACCCACTTTGTTCCTATAGGACAAACATCCTTAGGAAGTGGTACAAGCTCCCATACTTGTTGTCTTTTGAATTGAAGGAGTTCTTCTTGCATGGCTTCTACCCAACTGTTGTCTTTCAGTGCCTCTTGGTTCTTGACAGGTTGTGTGAGGGATAAGAAACCTGCAAAAAGACAGATATTTGAGGATTGGCTTCTTGTGAGCACACCCTCTCTGATGTTGCCAATGATCTGGTCTGGTGGATGAGCTCTTAAGTAAATAAGATCTCCTTGATATGGAACAATGGCATTTTGAGGTGATGGACAGAGGTTTGGTGACTCTGTTGGTGTAACATCTGTTGGTACTTCTGTAGTGCCATCAGATGTTTGAAATGGTAATGGAGGAATGGGTCCAAGTGGTGTGAAACTTGACTGACTTTTGTCAACAGATGATTGACTTTTGTCAACAGATGATAGGTCAGTGGTTGTGAGGGGTGAGGCAGAGGTTTGAGGATAGGACTGGCCAACAGTGGTTGACACAGCTGTGGCAGAGTTTTGACAATTGTTTTGAACAGCTGCTTCCTCTGATGCAGAATAGACTTTGTAGTGACTGGGGATCACAACATCTGTTCTGTAATCTTGCTGTGGAGACTGTGGAATACCTGCATTGTTAGTTTTAACAGTGATATCTTCAAATTTGAATTTATCTAAATCAAATAATTCAGCAGGGTTTGCAGGAATTTTTAGAGATGAAAGTTCATTGAACTTAACATTCAAAGTTTCTTCTATTGTCTTAGTCCTTGTGTTAAACACTTTGTAGGCCTTAGCAGTAGAAGAATATCCCAGAAAATAACCACAGTCTACTTTGGCTGCAAATTTTGAAATGGAATCTTTGAGATTTAAAATGAAACATGGGCAGCCAAAGATTTTGAAAAATGAGATTAATGGTTTGATTTTGAACAAAATTTCATAAGCAGTTTTTTGATGTCTGGGGTTGATCAAAACTCTGTTTTGAACATAGCAAGCAGTGTTTACAGCTTCTGCCCAAAAGGACAGTGGCAAACCAGAATCTGCTAGCATGGTTCTTGCAGCTTCTATAAGAGTTCTATTTTTCCTCTCAACTACCCCATTTTGTTCTGGTGTTCTTGGGATGCTGAACTGCCTCACAATCCCTTTTGACACACAGAAGTCATCCAACTCCTTATTTTTAAACTCTGTTCCATTGTCACTCCTGAAGACTTTTACTGGCAAGTCATATTGCTTTTCAACCTTGGTGACAAAGTCCTTCAATATACCTGCAGTCTCATCCTTAGAGTGTAAAAAGTAAGTCCATGTAAACCTAGAAAAATCATCAACTATGACAAGACAAAATCTCTTTCTTCTTAGACTCATGATTTTAACAGGGCCAAACAAGTCCATGTGCAACAGTTGTAAACACTGACTAGTTTTGGACTCATCAATGGATTTGTAAGAGCTTTTATGTTGTTTCCCTTTTAAGCAAGAAACACAATGCTCATCACATTTAAATTCTTTTGATGGTAAACCTCTGACAAGGCTTTGTTTTGAGAGTGTGTTGATAGTATTAAGGTTGGTGTGACCCAATCTCCTATGCCACAATTCTGTCTCCTTAGTGGAGGCAGCAGAAAACAGACAGACATTTGCCATAGGATTGTCCTTTAACATATCAACAACATACACATTGCCACTTCTATGAGCAACAAGCTGTGTTTTGCTCTCAGCAATAATGGTATCAATCTTTTTCACCACTTCTGGCCCAATAATCTTACAAGTTTTCTTTGTGAAAAATGAGCCATAACCTTTGTCACTCATTTGTGAAACACTCAGAAGATTAAACTTGAGATTATCAATAAGATTGACATTTTCAAACTTGAGTTTTCCAGCCTGTACAGTCCCTGAACCCAACACCTTACCTTTAGAATCATTACCAAAGGATATATCACCCCCTCCATGAGCCAAGAAGTCCAGAAGTAGGGCTCTACATCCTGTCATGTGCCTGGAACCTCCACTATCTACATACCAAAGACTATCTAAACAAGCAGAAGCTCCCTGCACATCAGTAAATGATTAGTTTTGGTGAGTGTCCAAAGCCAAATTGGCTTTGGATGGGTCCTTAGACCTTTCAGACTCAAGCTTTGGAAGGTGATCAGTGGTTTGGACCAATTTCTGAATTAAGGTCAACAACTGCTGCTGACCATTTGCCAGTGCTTGGATGTCAACACTTGGGGCAGCAGTTGTTTGATCACTTCCTGACAGATGATAATACCCATATGGATTTCTGTTCACTCTTGGTTTAGAGGGTCTTTTTGGCTCCTCATAAACATGTGGCAGACTGTGACATGGAGGTTGACCATAACCTCTTGGGTATTTGCTTGTGGGTGGAGCATCTGTTACTTGGACATCTCTAGAAGCAGATGTTTCAAGCCTTTTTGTAACAGATGTTTGGGCAGGTGTGAAGGTCTGTTTGGGCTTTCCTTTTGGAGTACTAACCACAGGGTTTGCAAGAGTTTTTGCTTTGTATTCTTGTATTTTTACATCAAAATTTTTGAGATACAAGCACTCTTTGGTCTTGTGATTCTTTTTCCCACATATTAAGCATGTGGCTTTGGAATCACATTCACTTGTTCCTTTGTTGATGTCATATGCTTTTAGAAGAAAACAGTTTTTGGTGACATGATTCTTCTTTTCACAGAAATCACAAAACAAGTTAACAGTCTTTTCTTTCTTCTTCCCCTTTTCAGTTTTCTTTTCAGCAGATGTTTGAGCATCTGCTGGAGAATCTTTCAGGGGAATGACTTTTGCCAAGGGAATGACCCTTGCCTGAGGAGCTGTCTTTCCCTCAGGAGTTTTAAAATCTACAGGTTTATAATTTTCAAGAGTATCACACTCATCAGACCAAGTAGGTTTAAATTCATACTTTTCAAGTTCAGTAAAAGATGAGGAACCTTCTGGTTTTTCAAGAACAATTTTCTTACCATTTGGTTCAGTGATTTTAATCTCTTGACCCTGCAGGTTTGTTGGTACTATCTCAACAGACTTTTGACTCTTTGTGTCAGTGTTTTCAAAAGCTGGAGCAGTGGTTGCAAAACCAAAGCCAAACTTCACATGACTTTTGGTTTGTTTGTTGAGTAGCATCTCAAAACCTCTACATGATTCCACCCATTTTTTACATTCAACTTGGGTGGACTCAAGCTCACTTTTACAACTTTGATATTTTGTTATCATAGTTTGGAGCTGGTCTTTGGTTATAGTTGCTTCATGTTTTAAATTGCTAATTTCAGACTCTTTTGCAGTTAAACTTGTTTTCAAATCTTTTGTGAGTTTTTCAAATTTAACTTCATCATCCAAAATTTTCTTTCTAAGGTTTTCATTCACCTCTTTGATGTTAGCAAATGCTATTACACATTTGTCAGAACACAACTCTTTAAGAATTTGAGGAGATACCTTAGCAGCAGCCATCAAAGCACAATCACACTTGCACTCACATTCATCAGATGCACCCCAGGGATCTGAGAGATTCACAACCTCTTCTTCAGGTTTTTCACCTGTAATAGCTTCACTAACAATATCATCAGTCACAACATCAGATTCAGTTACCACTTCCTCAGATTCAATCTCATCTACCATAGCCATGAAACAAAAATTTTCTGGTTCATTTTCAGCTTTGGCAACTAGTGCAAAATTCTCATCTGTTAGCTCATCAGGTAGACTGCTCCAATCAACAAAGCCTTGTGTAAAGAAGCTCTGTTGACTGGTCTCTGCAGGAGCAGAGGATGGAGCAACAGTCGTTTGCACAGGTGTTTGAGCAACAGGTGTTTGCACATAATGAATCTGAGGAACAGTGGTTTGGACATACTGGACAGGAACAGTGTTTGAGGACTGTGCAAAATGAGCAGTGTTTTGCACATTTGGTCCAGGGGTATTATAGGAATTCTGATAGGTGTTGGTCTGTGGTCTTTGATTTGGATAGGTTATCATAGGTGTACCATGTTGACCCCTACATTCCCTAGCAAAATGACCAAACCTATGACATTTATAACACTTGATCTTTGATTTATCCAACCCAACCTTAGATCTGCCTGTCAACCCTGGAAACCTTCTCCCAGTTTTCTTGTAAAAATTATTAGTTCTTACACTGAGAAGGGCCAATTGGTGCATAATGTCCATTTCTTCCAAATCATCAGGGTCAAAGTATTTCAGGTCATCATACTCAAAGGATATATTGTCAGATGCCTGTATATCACCACCACTTGCTGTGAAAGCATAGTTTGGTGAATAAGAATCAGAGTTAAAACCTGAGTTAAAACCTGAAGTTATGTCAATAAAATGATCATAACTCTGATCCTTTGTGTTTCCAGGAACCTCATCATGACCCAAAAGTGCTGTATTCCCAAACACATAGTCATCAGACACTTTTCCAGAGTCCTGGAGCTTCTTTTTCTGGTTAAGCTCTCTTTCATAGGTCAAGAGCTTACCATGAAGCTGGGTCAGTGATAGGTCTTTAAATCCTATTGAGTTTCTCATTACAATTGCAATAGTGTCCCATTTGTCTGGTAATGATCTTAAAAACCTATGGTTCAAAGTTGAATGAGGGTAAGTAAGACCAACCAATTTTAGTTCACTAATTAAACAATTAAATCTCTCAAACTGTTGAGTTAATGACTCTCCTTTGACATGACTGAATGTTTCATATTGTTGGTTAAGTATTTCACGGTTGTTTTCAATAACCTCTTCAGTCCCACCAAACTGCTCTTTCAATGCATCCCACAACTCCTTTGCACTGTTACAGTGTAACAACCCAGCATATATATCATTGGGTAGAGCCATGGCCACAATACTGAAGGCCTTAGCATCTAACTCAATTTTCTGAAAATCCTGGTCGGAGTAGTTTTCAAGTTTCTTTGGCTCAAACACTTTGGGATCTTCAGTACTCGGCACAGTCGGAACATGTGGTCCGAAGATAACCGACTTCCAACACCCAGTGTTTTGTTGAGCTAGAACATGGCTCATCCGACGTTGCCAGATATTGTATTCAGATCTGACAAGCATCGGTGGCTTGTTGTTCATGCCAGTGTTATGTGGATCGTGATTGATAGAAGCCATTCTCTGATTTTTCAAAAAACAAAGTCTGTTTAACAACGGTTGAAGCGAAATTAAACTATTACTCTGTTTTCAATCTAACTGACAAACGATATCAATAATTGTGAGCTGATTATTAAATTGATTTGTTAGATCGAATTTAATTGACCAAGCTCTGATACCAATTGTTAGGATCTGAGTTTGTTTGTTTTGATTGTTTAACAAAATGATGGTAATAATGAAATGAAAATAGAATGAAAGTGCAGCGGAATAATAAACTGTAAATCAAAACAAGAGAGTAAATGTTTTTAGATCGAATGCTTTCATTAATTCAAAGATTACAATCGTACAAGTTACTCCCCCTCAGCCTGATCACACAGTGTTTGTCAGAGAGAATGTTTTGTGTGTGATACAATAGAACAGTACAAGCACTGTTCTATTTATAGACTGACTCAAACCACTGATGACCTAGGCTGACGTCACCTAAGACAGTGACCTCTAACAGAATAACAAACTTAAACATCTGCTATACAAACTACTGTTACATTGAAAGCACTGATATTAAACAGCTGTTGAAGATAAACTCTGATGGTCTTGTATCCACTGCTGGAGCCTAAGTGCTGTTGGTTCCAGCAGTGCTTTGGTCTTCAGTACTTGTATCAGCAGTTGCTCTTTATCAGACCTTTGGTCAGCAGTTGTTCTTCATCAGTTGTTTCCTCAGCAGTTCTTTATATCAGCAGTTGTTGAGCAGTTGTTTGGATAGAACAGTAGTTAGGGTCAGCAGTCTTTTGGGAGAAGCAAGTTATAAAGACTGTTTATTCAAGGATCAAATAGATAGTATGTTTTGGCTTTCTAATCATCTGTTCTTCTCCAGGTCAGCAGACCCAACATTTCCTTTGTATTTTGTAGTCATTTTCGAGTCCTTTTATTAGTGTTTTATTAGTTTTAGGCTTGTACCCGTCTATTTTATTTATTTTAGCGTTTAATTAGATTTTTATTAGTTTTGAGTCGTTTTTATTATGTATTTATTTATTTTATTATTTTATAGGTGTTCGTGGAAAATGAGCTTAAAACGAAAGAATTTTAATCAAGACACCAACACTTGAGAGCATGTATTCATGGACGTTGGAGCGTAAACGAAGAATTTTGGTCGAGCCAAGAAACACCCGAGATGCAAGCTTGGAGTATACTACAAATAATAATAATATAAATGAGACCAAAAGGTCTCGTGGATTTAAAAAGAAGCAAAAAAAACAAATAATAATAATAAGGCTTTAGGCCATTCACCGAAGCCCAAATTGGTATTACACCCTAATTTATTAGCGGCACATAATATTATTATGGAGAGAATAGTGCCGCAAGGAGAATATTATTAGACGGGGATCTATATTGGAAAAGAACATTTTTTTTTTCGAAGCGAGAGAACACAGACGCAAGAGGGCAATCGAGGAGAAGCATTCTAATTGTTTTTGAGAAGAAGGAGGGTTCAAGATTGAAGGTTCGGGTTTGACTATAATAATTTTTTGGTTTATATTTATTTACTTCGTGTTCATAAATATTAGTACCATGACTATGTGTTATTTCGAACCTTTGTTTTTATCTTGTTCCGTTGTTATGAATAGCTAAACATTTTAGGCTATCTAGGTCGTTATGATGAATACTTAGCATTTTTATAACTCTCGGATTCGTTTAATTATATAATTGGCTTATGTTTTGGTAAAGATTTAATTGTGTTTGTTTATGATGCATATGCGTATTTAAGTCTAATTTATGATCCTTGATAGTTCCACATGTGTCTTGTTGAATGTCTTTCAGTTATAGATGCATGTTAGGTTGCCTGCTTTGTGCTTGTAACTAGTTTATGGTTTTTGACGTCTAATTCCATAGGAACTTGATTTGAGAGTTTAGAGGACTTAGGTATTCTGCCATTCCTTGAGACCGGGAGGTGATAGGGTGTCGGGTTGTCTAGATCTTTAGGTATCGGGTAGAGGTGAGACCGGGAGGTGATCCTTGCCTAGTGTGTCTTTAGATTCTTGTAATTCCGAATTATTTTCAAGCCAATTAGATTACTCCTTCACATTTTTGGGTGTGTTGTGACTAGCGAGACCGGGAGGTGAGCGAGTCTTTCGAGTACCTTAGCATTCCCTAGTGAGGTGAGACCGGGAGGTGATCCGAACTAGAAACTAGTGATTTACACGTCCCTTAGGATTTTCTGAGAGGTGTTAGTGAGACCGGGAGGTGATCTAGCATGCTTTAGGGGTTTCCTGGGTCGGGCGTATCTTTAGAAAACCTGGTAGCCAATCCATTATTCGATTCCGAGAGTTGTGAGTCTGCGGGTAGGATTCTAGACCTAGGTAGTTGCCTTCCATATTATCTAAGTTTGATCAAGTGTTCTTAGCTTCTCATTTTCGTCTCTGTGTTATTTATTTTAATTGCTTTTATTTTATTTGCATTTAGCTTATAATTAATTCTTAAAAATCCAAATTAATAGTTTAGGAGTCAACAGAGGTTTAGTACCGAGAGTCGCCATATTGTGTCCACGGTTCGATATTCCGGACTTACTTGCTTTGCTACACTGCGACCGGTACACTTGCCGTTAGTGTGTGGTTTTGTAGGTTTTTCCATTTTTAAAACTTGACTGATTTATTTACTACACATTTCACACATCAATCACCTTTCTCCAAAGCTCACCATGATTAGTTTTAAAACGCCACGCCCATTTAATCAAAAGCGCCAAATTGACATCGGACAATTTGGAAATACCCAACCCTCCACCCTTCTTTGGTCTAGTAACTATCTCCCAAGCAACCCAATGAATGCCTTTACCTTCTTTACTCCCTACCCATAAAAATTTTCTCATCATCTTCTCAATCTCTTCAGTCACCGACTTTGGAGCTTTAAATAAGGACAAATAATACACCGGGAGACTAGCAAGCACCGATTTAATCAAGGTTAACCGACCACCAATGGAGAGCGTTTTGGCCTTCCATGATTGAAGTCTATTTTGCACCGTCTCCAAAACCGGAGCCCAATGAGTTGACCTATTCATATTAGCACCTATTTTAACCCCAAGATACTTAAATGGCAATTCTCCAACTTGACACCCCAAAACTACCGCCATATCCTCCACCTCCTTCGAAGAAACACCCAAACCAAATAAATGCGATTTATGCACATTGATCCTATGCCCGAGCACACACACACATATATATATATATATATATATATATATATATATATATATATATATATATAAAACCTCGCTACTGTTCCTAAGACACCCAAGATTGTTTATATAATTAAACTAGTAATTTTACCGTTCGCGCAATGCGGTGGCATCGAAGCTTAAATTAACTCATATTTATATCGTCTATTGAAAACTTATTATATTTGACCCAACTCGTTTACGAAAAAAATTTACATCAAAACATATACCAACTAAAATGTAGATAAAAATAAGCATGAGAAATGTATTATATTTTACTTGACTCATTTTCGAAAAAAACTATGTCGTAACGTAAACGTACTTAATTTATACCAATGAATACATAAAAATAAGCATGTAAAAAAATAATGGTTTATTAAGTTAAAGAATGGTAAGACTGAATGTTTAGAAACTTGATAGGTCAAAATGCCATTTTATAGATGTGACATCCGTCCCTTTTATTTTGACATCAGTACAACTTTAGTCCTCCTTGTAAGTATACAATTACAAAGTCAATTCTTATACTCTCCGTTTATTTTTAAACTATGAATTATATTAAGCATTTCGTATCTTTCTAATACAAATATTTATAATCTAACTATACATATAAGCAATTATATAATATGTTCGAAATGTTTTCTTTGGTTATTTATTTATTTATTTAAAGGTTTAAGACTTAACATTGATGAAAACTTATAAAAATGTACGTGAATGCTATTTTTTTTTTAAATATTTAAAGTTTAGCGAAGGGATCATGTTAGTCCTATTAGACATTTAAAAGTTTAAAAATACTTTAACGTTTAAAATTTATAATGATTGAAGGTTTATAAAGGTTGGGTTAATAGAAAGGTTAAAAGTGACTAGTTTGTTAAGGAAATATCAAGAATTATAAACTGGTTTCATATCATCGAAACCGAAACTTGAAGGACCATTTTTACCAATATGTAATTTTTTTAAAACATCATCTCCTTCCCAGCCCCAATCCCGTTTTTCCGGCGGGTGTGGTCACCGGCGGCAACCACATTCTGGTCAAAGTTGAAACCTTCGTTTTAAGCCTTTTAATTGAGTGTTAATGTATTATTGTGTTTTCTCCATCATAAACAGTCGTTTCCACTTTAATTACTCATCATAATTATTTGTTAACCAATGGTTTTTGATTGGTTATGTGTAACCGTCGAGTTACTCCGGCCATTAATAAAAAACTCGTTGTTAGCATTTCCCAATCATTCTATAAACTAACCATTCCGAATCATTTCCAATCCTTTAACCATTTTAAACCCACAATAAAAGCTTCTTAATCACGTCTAGAAAGTCTGCAAATTTGCGATCCATGTCTTGACTTTATTTCATTCGTTTTGTCTCAGAACGATCGTGTAAGTGCAAAATCTTTATGTCGTTTTAATCTTTATTTAGTGCTATTTGAAAGCCCCATAGTTTTGGGTTATGATTTGGGGAAGAAGATGAAGTTGGAATCACAGTTTTTATATTTTATTTTTCTAAATAATATGAAAAAATGTCTTTTGGTGGAGTGGTTTTTGCGTGATTGGATGTTTGTTTGGAAAGAACTCGGGTTTGAGTCTAAGTGACCACGGGTCTCTGACACCTTATTCTTTTTCTTTTATTTGGATTTCTATTGTAGGAATATTGGTTTGTGTGAGAAGTGTAGGAAAGATTAAAAATTGATATGTATGCATATTTTTTTAACGTATTCATGATATTTTGGATTGTTTTACTTAGAAAAACACCAAACATAACAAATTAATAACCGAAAACAATGTATTTTAAGCATAGTGTTTTAAGTAATTACTATGGTATTTTAAGCAGAGTGTTTTAAGTAAGTACTAGGGTGTTTTATCTGTAATTTAAATTTAATGACTATAATACATTAGATTGTGTTTTAAATTTTTGTATATTGTTGTGTTAAGTGTTTTTCAAGCCAAAACAACCCAATACATCATTTCGAAATAAAAAAAAACATGATGCCTACATGTCAATTGTTAATCTTTCCTACACTTCTCACACAAAACAATATTCCTACATGATCCTCTACTTATATATATATATATATATATATATATATATATATATATATATATATATATATATATATATATATAGGGTTAGGATACTTTGAAAACCAAGGTGAGTTGTGAGAACCATAGGAACTCTTTTGAGCCATTGATCTTGATGATCCAACGGTTGAGATTAAAAGATGTGACATTTTTTGTCTTGACTTGGTATTTGCTTTTTATTATTACCTTTTTGAATAAAATAAAGCACATAAGGGTATTTTAGTAAAGTATACCATGAGAGAGAAAAAAATGATATAATAACATATTAATATTTTATTCAAAACTATTAAAGAAACATATTTTTAACCTATTTTTTTTAATTCATTTACTTTTTTAAAAACAAAAAAATATATATTCAAAATTCAAAAAACTGTACATCTCGTTTAGGAGTCACCCTATATAAAAATTATTTACATCAGTGTAAAATTCAAAAAGACATTTATAAAGTTGAAAGCCATTACAAAAATCTTGCAAATAAAACCTGCCACTGATCAATTACACCAGTGTAAGAAAAACGAAAAACATATTTACACCACTGTAAAACACCTATAAAACGAATAAAACATATTAACCAAAATTACCAACAAAAACATCTATAATTCGAATTACACCACTGCAAAAATGCCCCACAAACATCAACAAAAACATCTATAATTTCGAATTACACCACTGTAAAAACACCGAAAACATCTATAAATTCATGTAATATATCCGTTACTGTTGGATCAGTGTATTAAGCTGCTCTTATATTTGAACTTGCTAGTAGACACTTAAGTGTTTAGCAAGTTCTTTGTGAGTGTTAGCACAGCGGAATGTTTATAAGTTTATAGCTACACTTTGTCAACAGGAGTTATTACTCCCCCTGGAATCAAGAACTAATAAAGGAGAAGTGTTTATTGAGAATCTAAGTATTGAATGAGAATGAAATACTTTGAGAGATTCTCAGTAAACACGAAAATAACAATAATAAGTGTTGAAGGATTTCTTGTATTAAAATCAATGTCTAAAACAGAAGGATGAATCCTCCTATTTATAGACTTTACAAATACATGAACCTTGCCAAAAAGCAAGTTCAGAAACAAGTTGCAACAAGTTGTAGTCTTGGAACTTGTACATAAAGCAAAAAGAAATACTAAAGTATTAAACTACTGATATACAAGGGCGGTGGAAAAGATCTTCTTTAAGTACTGATGAATGACAAACTACTGATGAGTAGTTTGTCTTCAGTAGTTCTTCAGTTGAAGTGTCTGGTTTGAACTTCAGAACTTCTGATGACTTCTTCTTCAGTACTTCTGAATGTCTTCTTCAGCAGTTTGATTCCTTGTCTTCAGCAGTTCCATACTTAGAGTATTTTGACAGAAAGTGAATTAGACTAAGGTTTGCAAAAGTGGTTTCACCAATCCTTTTTGTCCTAACAATACTAATTCCTTATTGTTCCTTTCTGTCCTTCACAATTTTCCATATTCCTTTGAACATGGAATTCTTGAGCTGGTTGAGTTGATCATCAGTAAGAGACCCTTGTCTTGGTTCCAAGTGTTGGATTGTAAGCAGGTCTTTGGTTGATAGTTTCTTCAGTTCTTTCATCGACCTATATTCCCTGCTTGTTTGATCTCTTCTTGTCACAAGTACTGAGTTGTTATCAGTAAAGGACCATCTGATGACTGGTACTTTAGACTTGTCAAAGTCTGCAGTGTAGGGAACCATGGTGGTACCCTGGGTTTCTCCTGAGTGTTGAATGTTTTCAACTTCAGTGACTCTCAGGTGGGATTCACCTCCTTGCTGTTGTTCCATCATATTAGGTATCTGAAATGTTGGCAAATGATGTTCAGTTGTTACCTTAGTATGCATTTTGTCTGTGATGGTCCTCTGGATTTGATATGCAAAGGTGGAAGGATCCCTGAATTGTGTGAGCAGAGGCTTCTCTTCTATGTCAAAATCAGAATGTACTACTGTACTACCTTCTAGTAGTACCATTCTGAAATCAGTCTTTACTTTTTCCTCTGTCTTCTTTTTTTGGGTAGCTGGTCTTCTTTGAACACCAGAAGTTCTAACTACTGAAGTTGAAGCTTCAGCAGTTTGAAACTTCTCTGGATTAGCAGCCCTTGCAGCCTTGTATTTTCTGTATGTGTCCACCAATCTTTCTTCTTTCCACTTGGACACTAAGGCTTTTGAACCATAACCATTGGCTACCAGTTCTTCTATCATCTGAGCTCTCTTGGCCTTTGTGTCTTTACCTGTTGCAAGCTTATCTGCAACAAGTTGAGCTCTTCTTGTCAGCTCTTCCACAGAGAGTCTCTTCAATGTATGGGCTTTGACTTTGCTGTTCTTCATAATGTAAGACATTAGTTGATGTCTTTTGTCTTGTTCAGCAATCTCATCAAGGCTAGCCTGCCTTTGTAGTTCAGCTTCATAAGCCTGAAGTTTTTCTTCATGGCTTAGGTCTAAGTCATCCCTTTCTTCCAGGTTTTTCCAAATCAGATCTTCTCTGGCCTTCTTCTGGGCTGCAACTAAACTCTTCTCTAGTAATTCAGCTGATTGAGAGATTGGAGAAGGGTTTAGCACAGTCATTGTTGTAACTGTTGTAGTTGGCCTGATAGGAGCAGATGTTGGTTGAGTAGGAGCAGTTGTTCTGGAAGGGTCAGTAGTTTGAGTCTTGGAAGTGTTAACATCTGATGGGTTGACAACTACTGAAGGTTTGTCAACTACTGAAGGATTGTCTTCAGTACTTTCTGATTCTTCATCAGAACTTTGGCCATCAGAGGTTTCTTCATTATGCCCTTGGGTTTCATCAGCCTTTTCAGCATCTTCTATTTCTTGAATAGAGACACCAAACTGTTGTGCCAGTTTCTCTTTTCTGGCCTGATCTTGTTGATCTCTAGCTAGGATAGCCACTCTTGCCTTTCTTCTGGCTTCAAGTGTATCCATAGGTACCTTGATTTTCTCCCCCTTTTTGGCTTTATCACCTTTGGAAGTTGAAGCTTGGGAGAAATGACCTTGAAGATGAGCAATCTGTTTGCTGTTGTGATCAATCTTGTTGGACAGATCATTCATCTTCGTCTGTATCACTCCAAATTGATTCTTCATGGACAGCTCCAAGTCAGCTGTGTATGTTTGGATGTGATTTTTGATGAGGGTGTTCATCAAGTGATACAAGGGACCATCTGGGCTGCATAGTTGGTTCAGGTCTATGCTAGGTTGCCCAGGGAATTGGGTAGGCATTTGTAGTGAGGGGTGTGTTTTTGGTTGATCTCCTTGTTGTACAGGAGATGCCACTCTAGGGGAATCATGGATTGAGTGGGCTTTAACCTGAGATGGTGTGACTAGCTTCTTGAGCTTAGAGACACCAGGTGCAGGACCTTCACTTACAGCCGTCAATTCAGTAGTTTTGAGTGTTGAAACATCATCCAAATTAATGGAATCATCTGAATCCCTGATTACATCCTCAATGAGGACTGTATCAGTTACATCATGAGCTGAGCCCAACTCAGTTGTCTCATGTACCTCTTGTTCTTGGTACAGAGGATTTCCTACCTCAGGCATTAAGCCTTCATCAGTAGTTGCCACAGTTGAGGTCTTAGCTGTTTTACTTCTGTCCTCAGGTCCACCACTGGGTGGTAAATGAGTAGCAGCAGCCTCAAAAGTACCAAAGGTTTCTAAGTTTGGGCTTAGAGACCCTGGTTCATCCTCATCTCTTTGGTTGGGGCTATGAGTGTCCACATCCATGTCACTGTCTGAGTCTATATCCCCTGTTTGATGTGGTTGATGGGGACTGACATGTGTTGATGGGACTTTCTCTTTTAGCCCGGAGAGAAGTTTGGCTATTTCTATGTCTGGTTCAGAAATTTGGGGTGCTGGTTCAGTAGTTTGGGCAGTGGGTTCAGCAGTTTCAAAAGAAGAATCTATTGGAATAGTTTTTCTAAGTCTTTTTCTTTTGAAAAGGATAGTTATTGGTGCTCTTGGTGGGGTTTGAGATGGATGAGACTGAGAGGATGTTTCAGTCACATCTTTAAGAAGTGCAGATTGCACAGTAGTCTGTTCAAGCATCTCAACCTCCTGAACAGCTTTTCTTTTGGGTTTGGTGGGTTTTTGTTTTGTTATCTTGGGTTTCTTGGCCTTTGGTGGTGTAGGTTTGGAAGATGAGGGTTCCATGGGGACTGGTGCTTGTTCCCCTTGGTCATCTTCTGGCCAGGCAGCCTGTTTGTTGTGCCTTGAGTATGCTTGTGAGGTTAAAGGTTTTAAAATTTCAATTTTACCCACAAGCACCTCATTACCCAGTTCAGATATTATGCACTGCATAATGAACCTTGGATATAACAAAAACTTTTTCTTAGTGTTATTGTGATGTAACACCAACTCATTAAAGAAAAGTTTTGATGCCCTGAAATTTGTTTCATTCACAATGGAATGAAATATTGGTTGAAAGGTTGAGGGCATCTGGTCATAAGACCCAATTTTAGGACTCAAGCACATAATAATATAATGAAACAAAAGCTTATATTTTGGTTCAAAATACTTTTTAAAGATTGTAGCTTGTGAGAGAGTACCTTGATAACCACACTCAGTCATGGTTAGGTGGATAGCAGAGTTGTCAAACTTGTCAGGGGCATTCACATCATTCAACCCCAGTCTGTTTGAGAGTATGGCCTCTGTTATGGCCATTTGTCTCCCTCTGATTGTTGAGTTGAGGGAGATAACTTCATCATCCACCATCACTGTCTCAGCATTAGCCCAAAACTCATTTAGAGTTTCAGGTGGAATTGGTGGGTCTATGGTGAGAGCGGTGAAATATTGGGATTTGACGACGAGATCAATGATCTCATCGTATTGGGACCAGCCTTCTTGTTTTTCTAAGTAGGCTATGAGATTGTGTCCCTGTTTGAGAAGTAAAGCCATGTGGTTTGTGTGTGTTGATGAATCGAACAGTGATAGAGAAGGAGGGAATTTTTGTGTTTGAAAGGATAAGTGTTGAAAAAAGATATTTATCAGAAGTTTTTAACCGCTTGGATCTTCTTTATTAGAAGTTTTTAAACCGCCTAGGTTAAAAATCTCTTTATCAGAAGTTTTAAACCGACTAGGTCAAACTTCTGATGATGGGAAAAGTCAGATTTGGCCTTTTTGACTAAACTGCTGATGAAGGATTATCTTCATCAGTAGTTCCCATTTCCTCTTCAGTAGTTTTAACAGCTGATGAGAAATACCTTATAAATACTTTTATTCATAACTTCTGAAGTTTATTTTATCAGAAGTTATTCACTTTTCAGAAATTATCCCCATACTGATGTTTTGTTCATCAGTAGTTTCTCTCTTTTCAGAAGTTTTTCAAGTGTTTTGAAAACAGATGTAAGTGAAAAACAAAAAATGTGCAGAAAAATAAATAGAAACACTTACAAATTTAGCATCCCTAGCATGGATACTAACTTCTGAAATGTTGATGTGTCAAGGGGTTTAGTGAAAATGTCAGCTATTTGATTAGCTGTTGCTACATGTTTCACTTCAATCTTGCCTTTTTCATAGCAATCTCTTATGAAATGATACCTGATCTCAATGTGTTTAGTTTTTAAAAACTGAACAGGATTTTGAATGATGCTAATGGCAGATTTGCTGTCTACAAGCAATGGTGTCTTGGTCTCTTTGATTCCATAATCAAGAAGTTGATATTGGAGCCATTGTATCTGTGATGTACAACTTGCAGCTGCAATGTATTCAGCTTCAGCAGTTGAAGTTGCAACAGATGTTTGCTTCTTTGATTGCCAGGACACTAGACAGTTTCCCAAGAATTGACAACCACCAGATGTTGATTTTCTTGACATTTTACACCCTGCATAGTCACTATCTGAAAAAGCTGACAACTTGGTATTGCTTGAAGCAGGATACCAAATTCCAAGTGTTGGAGTTCCTTTCAGATATCTAAAAATTCTTTTGACTGCAATAAGGTGTGATTCCCTAGGAGCTGATTGATATCTAGCACAGACACATGTTGAAAACATAATATCTGGTCTAGAAGCAGTTAGATATAAAAGGGAACCTATCATACATCTGTACATGGTTTGATCAACCTGTTTTCCTTGATCATCTGGTTCAACTTGTGTGGTTGGTGTCATGGGGGTGGAACATGATTTACAGTCTTGTAAAGAAAACTTGTTTAATAATTCTTTAACATATTTTGATTGATGTATAAAAGTTCCATTTGTTTGTTGTTTAATCTGCAGTCCCAAAAAGTACTGCAGTTCCCCCATTGTACTCATCTCAAATTTGGATTGCATGAGTTTCTTAAATTCATCACATAATTTTGTGTTTGTTGAACCAAAAATGATATCATCAACATATATTTGAACAAGTAAGATATGATTTCCAACATGTTTTATGAAAAGTGTTTTATCAATGGCACCTCTTGTGAAGTTATTTTTGAGTAAAAAGGTTGAAAGTGTATCATACCAGGCTCTTGGAGCCTGTTTGAGCCCATAAAGAGCTTTGTCTAGTTTGTACACCCACTCAGGATGAGAAGGATCCTCAAACCCAGGTGGCTGACAAACATACACTTCCTCTTTTATCTTCCCATACAAAAATGCACTCTTGACATCCATTTGATAAACTTTTATTTTGTTGGAAATGGCATAGGCCAGAAATAACCTGATGGCCTCAAGCCTTGTAACTGGAGCAAAGGTTTCATCATAGTCAATGCCTTCTTCTTGAGAGTAACCTTGTACTACCAGTCTTGCCTTGTTCTTTATTATCATACCAGCTTCATCTTGTTTGTTCCTGAATGTAACACCCCAACCGATGGCGGAAACATCGGGATGTCACGTATTGATGATTGTTCAGTAGCTCATGATAATACATATGTTTAAATAATCCTTTATTACATTACAATATTGAATTACATTAAAGTCTACATCAAATAATCAAACAAAGCTTAAAACTTCAAATATCTCCTCATGCTAGCTCTAGACTTCATGCACCAGTATTTCCTGTTGAGTTTGGAAAAATGGGGGGGGGGGGGGGTCAACTAGAAGTTGGTGAGAATACATAATCCATGTTAAGCATATAGTTTAAGTATAAAAGTTTAGCAATTCGTATGTCTATCGTAAATTTAAGTCTACATGAATAGTATAATATGTTGACATAATCAAACCTCCGACTAGTTTAGGTCCATCCCGTCATCTACGGTTCACCTTAGTAATATGTTGAACGATAACAATCACCCACGTTACCTAGGTAGAGGTACACGTATCCGGGTGGGGTTGTCAATCCAATAGATCTATTATTGAGTATCGCCGGCTTGGCCATAGCTAATGATTATGTAAATGTTGAAACTCGTTGAAACTCGTTGAAACTGTTGACTAATTCATGAGGCAATAAAGTTTACTACTAGACATGCATGTTGAATTGCTTAAATAATTGTTGCAAGTATAAAGAATCGCATAAACATGGTTACGTAAACTCACCTTAGCAAAGTATTAAGTCTCGAGAAATAGAATATGTGTAGCCCCAAAGTTGCCAATTACAAGAGCTTATAATCAAAACTTCAATTGTAGAAGTAATAGACTATAGAAGAAAGGTATGAGGGAAAGTTTAATCGGATTGAAACAATCGATTTAGAGGTGCAAAGTATAATGGGTCATAGGTGGGTTTTTATACTAGTTTTGGATTCAATTAGCCATTAAAATTGGTCAACACCATAAAGTAAGGTTTTATGATGAATTGACTATTTGACTAAGACTTTGATTGTTTGACTAAGACTTTGACTAGGACTTTGACTATTTGACTCAAGGCTTTATTTAAATAAAAAAAAATCTTGTATGTGAAAAAAAAAAAAAGAATTTAGAATCATATTATTATTATTATTATTATTTATATACATTTATGTATGTATATAAGTTGTGAGTTAGGATAAATAAAGACTTAGGCACATTTGTATAATATTAATGATAAAGGTGTAATAAATATATATATATATATATATATATATATATATATATATATATATATATATATATAAGGGCTTTTTATGTATTAAAATTTTGGGGAAAATTTTGCACTGTTACAGTCTCCCCTACTTTTGGAAACTTCGTCCCGAAGTTTATTGAAAACACAGGGTTGAAGGTGATTGGGTAGAAATTAGGACAAGGGTGGTTTGGGAAGTTTCGAGTTAAGGCATGACATAAATTTATAGGTAATAGAATAAACTGTTTCGAATAATTTGGGTAAGAGTTTTGATATGTGTGAGTTTTAAGGGTTGGATTAGGTTCATCTGAAATAGCAAGGAGAATAAGAATCTTAAGTTTTAGGAGTCCTAAAAGGAATGAGTTGATGGACTATTGAAAGACTAAATGAACTACCAGATAACTAAGGTTTATAATTGGTCAACTACCGAAAACCTTGATAGAATTTCACACTACCTTAACGTACCTGTAAATTCATAATTACGTTCCGGACCGCAATCACCAATTTACCTTACATTAGGGTTTTGTGTCCTTCTATAACTCTAGACACACATGTAAAATAATATGATTAACCATGTATCCAAAAATGAGTCCAACTGTTGAGTAGGAAAAAGACTTCTACCAGTCAGTGAGTAGGAACCTCTACCGATTGTTGAGCAGGTATGATAGCCTCTACCAGTCGTTGAGCAGGTTGTAGGGCCTCTACCGACTGTTGAGCAGGCATGATGACCTCTACCAATCGTTGAGTAGGTTATTTTGTACTCTACTAACTGTTGAGCAAGTATTTCATCCTCTATCAGTTGTTTGATTAAGTGTACCAATTATTACACACATGAATTGCAAATTGATAATATGTACATGTAAGCAATCAAGTATCAAGTATAGCATACGAGTTGTAATAGAGTTGCCCTAGATAAGGTTAATGACTCTAGGTGTGTCTATAGTAAATAGCTTATATTCCATGAATTCTAGTTTCAAATGTTCAAATAAGGCAAATAGTCGAATCCTCATGTATAACTAAGGATTATGTTTGATGCAACACACAATCAAGTTTCAATAGTTTGGTTATCATGGGTAACTAGCTCATGTGTGAGAAGGTGAAGGATATGAATTTAGTTCTTGAGAGGATGATGAAAAATTCTTGAAGCAGAATCAAAGTTGTGAGAGATAGTGAATGTGAAGATAGTTGATAAAGAGTTTATTTTATAGTATGGAGATTATATGATTTGGGTAGGGTGTTGAATATTTAAAAAGTGGCTAAGATGGTAAGGTGAAGCGTGATTGTGAAATCCATGGATGGTTATGAAATGAGATTGATTTAAGCTGTAAAATTTTGAGATTTTTGAGCTTAGTTTAAGGAAGGTGAGTGTAATCATTTATTCATTAATTAAAACGAATAAACGAAAACGTTGACTTATCAAAACTTCTAGATTCTAATAACATAGTGAAGACATGCTTTAGCCTATAAGTGAACACTCATCCCGAGAATTCCCAGGTAGGCATCCGGGTCCCTCGTCTGATTGGGATATATGCGCAATGCCAGTCCTAGACAGAAAACTCAGAATACAGGCGTTCACCCTTCCAGATTGCACGTGTTCGTTATTAAAATCTAGAACTTCGACGAGATCTCAAGGTGGTTTAGGCTAAACCTGAGGATTGTCCTATTAGTCTAAGAGTAGATCTTGTGATGGAGAGCAATCTTCTTGTAGGGGTTGAAGTAGGGATAAGAAGTAGGAGTGAGATAGAGAATAGCAAGTAAAAGTTGCAAGTAAAAGGAGCAAGTACTGATTAAAATCCTATGGTTATAGACTAGATTATTTTTTTTTTCCAATAACCTAATTCCCTATAACCATGGCTCTGATACCAATCTGTAACACCCCAACCGATGGCGGAAACATCGGGATGTCACGTATTGATGATTGTTCAGTAGCTCATGATAATACATATGTTTAAATAATCCTTTATTACATTACAATATTGAATTACATTAAAGTCTACATCAAATAATCAAACAAAGCTTAAAACTTCAAATATCTCCTCATGCTAGCTCTAGACTTCATGCACCAGTATTTCCTGTTGAGTTTGGGAAAATGGGGGGGGGGTCAACTAGAAGTTGGTGAGAATACATAATCCATGTTAAGCATATAGTTTAAGTATAAAAGTTTAGCAATTCGTATGTCTATCGTAAATTTAAGTCTACATGAATAGTATAATATGTTGACATAATCAAACCTCCGACTAGTTTAGGTCCATCCCGTCATCTACGGTTCACCTTAGTAATATGTTGAACGATAACAATCACCCACGTTACCTATGTAGGAGGTACACGTATCCGGGTGGGGTTGTCAATCCAATAGATCTATTATTGAGTATCGCCGGCTTGGCCATAGCTAATGATTATGTAAATGTTGAAACTCGTTGAAACTCGTTGAAACTGTTGACTAATTCATGAGGCAATAAAGTTTACTACTAGACATGCATGTTGAATTGCTTAAATAATTGTTGCAAGTATAAAGAATCGCATAAACATGGTTACGTAAACTCACCTTAGCAAAGTATTAAGTCTCGAGAAATAGAATATGTGTAGCCCCAAAGTTGCCAATTACAAGAGCTTATAATCAAAACTTCAATTGTAGAAGTAATAGACTATAGAAGAAAGGTATGAGGGAAAGTTTAATCGGATTGAAACAATCGATTTAGAGGTGCAAAGTATAATGGGTCATAGGTGGGTTTTTATACTAGTTTTGGATTCAATTAGCCATTAAAATTGGTCAACACCATAAAGTAAGGTTTTATGATGAATTGACTATTTGACTAAGACTTTGACTGTTTGACTAAGACTTTGACTAGGACTTTGACTATTTGACTCAAGGCTTTATTTAAATAAAAAAAAATCTTGTATGTGAAAAAAAAAAAGAATTTAGAATCATATTATTATTATTATTATTTATATACATTTATGTATGTATATAAGTTGTGAGTTAGGATAAATAAAGACTTAGGCACATTTGTATAATATTAATGATAAAGGTGTAATAAAATATATATATATATATATATATATATATATATATATATATATAAGGGCTTTTTATGTATTAAAATTTTGGGGAAAATTTTGCACTGTTACACTGAAAACCCATCTTGTGCCAATTGGTTGCTTGTTTGGTGGTAAGGGACAGATTTCCCATACCTGTTGCTTGTTGAATTGAAGCAATTCATCTTGCATTGCCTGCACCCAATTGTTGTCTTTGAGGGCTTCCTGGTACTTCTTTGGTTCCAACTGTGAAATAAATGCTGAGAATAGACAAAAGTTGGAAAGCTGGTTTCTTGTAAGAACACCTGATGCAATATCACCCATGATTTGATCAAGTGGATGATCTTTGTGTTCGATCAGTTGTTGTAAACCATTGACAGTTGTTGGTGGCTCATGTTCTTCAAACAAACTACTGAGGTCTATTATATCTGGTTCAGCAGTTTCAGTGTCTTCAGTAGTTGCAGGTGCTGAAGCAGATGTTTGAGTTTGGCCTTCAGTATTTGTTGAATCAGAAGTTTGTGAAACTTCTGATGGTTTTGAAGTTGACTTAATGACTGTTTGAGGAGTCCATGGTGCTGGATCCTCATCATCAAACCTTTGATCACCATAATAAGTAGGTTTGGATGAAGTGACAGTCTTTTCAGGTTCAAAATGAAAGTTGTCAAGGTCAAAGAGTTCAGTAGGATGTGCTGGAATGAGAGTGTGTTTTGACTCATTGAACTTGACATTCAGTGTTTCTTCTACTATCCTGGTCTTTGAGTTAAAAACCTTGTAGGCTTTTCTAGTTGATGAATAACCAAGAAAGTAACCTGAGTCAACTTTGGCAGCAAACTTTGAAATAGATTCCTTGATGTTCAAGATGAAACATTGACATCCAAAAGCCCTGAAAAAGGAGATAAGGGGCTTCATGCCATGAAGAACTTCATAGGCAGTCTTTGAATGTCTCTTGACAACAAGAACTCTATTTTGAACATAACATGATGTGTTAACTGCTTCTGCCCAGAAGTATAAAGGTAGGCCAGAATCAGCTAACATTGTTCTTGCTCCTTCTATTAAAGTTCTGTTCTTCCTTTCTACCACACCATTTTGTTCAGGAGTTCTGGCAACACTGAATTGTCTAATAATCCCTTTAGACAAACAGAAGTCATTCAGAGTTTTGTTCCTGAACTTTGTCCCATTATCACTTCTAATGGTTTTGACAGGTAGAGAGTATTGCTTCTCTACTTGTAGAATGAAGAACTTGATGATTTCAGCAGCCTCATCCTTGGAAAATAAGAAGAATACCCATGTAAATCTTGAGTAGTCATCAATGATGACTAAGCAGTACTTCTTTTTACCAAGGCTCATGATCTTTACAGGCCCAAATAAGTCCATATGGAGTAGTTGAAGACATGCAGTTGTTTTTTATTCTTCAATAGACTTACAGGAGGACTTATGTTGTTTACCCTTCAAACAGGATACACAGTGTTCTTGACACTGGTATACTTTTAAGGGTAGACCTCTGACCAAGCCCATTTTTGTGACTTTATTTATGGTTTTAAAGTTCACATGGCCAAGTCTCCTATGCCAGAGATCAGTTTCTGAAGTTGATGCCCTTGAGAAGAAACAGGCAGTGTTGTTCAGTACTTTGTCTTTTTCAATGTCCACTGCATAGACATTGCCACATCTTTTGGCAATTAACAAAGTATGATCTTCAATGATCTTCGCTATCAACTTCTGCCCTTCTGGTGATATGATCTTGCATGTTGTCTTTGTGAAAAAGGAAGAATATCCTTTATCACACATTTGTGACACACTAAGCAAGTTGTACTCAAGGTTTTCAACCAGATTGACCTTGTCAAACTGTATTTTTTCAGAGGAGACATTGCCATGTCCTAGCACATATCCCTTAGCATTGTTCCCAAAGGACACAGATCCATCTCTTTGACTGATAAAATTGTTTATCAGGTATCTGCATCCTGTCATGTGCATTGAGCCTCCACTGTCTACATACCAAATGCTATTCAAGCCTCTGGAAACTCTCTGCACAATATAGCAAATTAGTTAGATTTAGGAACCCAAGCCAGTTTGGCTTTGGGTTTGCTCTTGAGAACATTAACAGTTTGTTCTTGACCAAGTTTATAAATCCATGTCTTTTTGGCAATGGATTTTGCATTAAGCACAATGGTAGTATCCTTTTGAGGACCACCATCAACTTTGGTCATCAGTAGTTGTACCATGTTCATAAGATCTTTAATCTCAGCAGTTTGTGAAACTGCTGATGATTTAGGTCTAACTACTGATAGAGAATTTTGAGAAAAAGACTTTTGTTGAGATTTTGTCTTTTTCTGAGAAAGGGTTTTTGCTGGTTGTTGTTTCTTGGGAGAAAAAGGTTTTTGCATAATCATTTTTTATTTGTTCTCCCACAACCAGTTTTTGATTTTTCTTATTAAACTGAATGCCCTTTCTATATCTGCAAAATTCTGTTTTGTGGTTGAACAGACCACAAATTTCACATTCTTTTGTCTTTTCTTTCAAAGACAAATCTCTGACTGTTTTGATTGGATTTAGGTCATCAGTAGTTTTCAGGTTCTCAACTCCTGATGTAGTTGAAACTGCTGATGACTTAAAGTCAGATTTAGTCAATACTTCTGAAGAACTTTCTTTGTGTGATTTTAGAAAGTTTTCATGGAAAGTTGTGCATTCTTCCTCTTCAGAAGTTTCACCTGAAACAATTTTTCTCCCATCTTCAGTAGTTTTGGGAGAGAAATCTGTTGGTGTTTCAGTGTGATTGTACCCTATGCCAAACCTAACATTTGAAGCACTTTGTTTGTTTAGCAATAGTTGGTACCCCTTACAAGATTCCACCCATTTTTCACACGTGACCTTGGTGTCAGCAAGCTCTTGTCTGACATTTCCTAGGTCATTAATCATTATTTTGATTTGTGCTTAGGTTTCAATAGCCGAGTTAGTTAATTTAGAAACTTCTTTTGTTTTTGCAGAAAGTTTTCTTTCTAAATCACATTTTATCTGAGTGAGTTTTCTCTCAGAGTCATTGGCTTTTCCTTGTAAGTGCACATTTGTCTCTCTTATGAGAGCAAAAGATTCTTTGCATGAATTTGAACATAGTTTTGTCAAAGATTCTTTTGATACCTGAGACAAGGCAGATTTTGAGGAGCATCCCTCAAATGCCATCAAGGCAAAGTTCTTTCTGCCATTGTCAGGCTCTCCCCAGTTGATGTCAAACATTTTGTTGTCTGCATCAGGATTGCACTCTGTGGTGTCAAAAGGAAGACTGCTCCAGTCAACATACCCTGAGGTAAATAAACTTTGTTGAGAGGGTTGTTGTTGCTGTGGAGGTTGTTGAGCAGCTGGAAAGGGAGGGATTGATTGTTAGCTCTGCATCTGTTGAGCAGGCACCTGTACATATTGTACTTGTGGCACATATTGGTGTTGTGGAGCTTGTGCCTGTACAAAATGTGCACTCCCTTGTGTTCCATTATTCCTATTATAATTGGGGTTAAAATTGTTTCCAGACTGAGATTGGTTAAAGCCAGAGCTTCTACATTCTCTAGCAAAGTGTCCCAACTTTTGACACTTATGACATCTAAGTTTAGATTTGTCAAAACCAATTTTTGTAGAACTGTTAAGTCCTAGAAACTTCCTTCCTGACCTTTTGTAAATTTATTTGTTTTTAAACTTAACATGGCCAGTTGGTGCAAAATATCCATTTCTTCAAGGTCATCACTGCTGAAACTATTTAAGTCATCCATGATAAAACACATGTTATCAGCAGTTTGACCAAAGTCATTATTGTCATAACCTGGGAATGATCTTTCAGATGAGATCCCAGCAGTTATGTCAATGTGGTCAAAAGATCCAAAACTATTTGAACAAGTTGGTGAGTCTTGTCCCAATAGTGTTGTACTACCAGGTAGATAGTCATCAGCAGTTTTACCAGAGTTTTGTAACTTTTTCTTTTGATCAATTTCTCTCTCAAAAGTAAGTAATCTCCCATGAAGTTTTGTAAGAGTGAGGGAGCTAAAATCTGGTGAAGATCTTAAGACTATTGAGTATGTTTCCCATTTATCAGGTAAAGACCTTAAAAATCTATGAAGCATAGATACAGTTGTATAGGTCTGACCATTTAGTTTTAGCTCAGATATTAATGAGGAAAATCTTTCAAATTGCTGAGTTAAAGTTTTCCCATTAATATGAGCAAAAGTTTCATATTGCTGAGCCAAGATTTCTCTGGTGTTGGCAATCACCTCTTCAGTTCCTCCAAACTGTTCTTTTAGGCAGTCCCAAAGCTCTTTGGCACTATCACAATGTAATAGGCCAGAGTAGATTTCATTTGGGAGTGCCATTGCCAACATAGAAAAAGCTTTTGCATTAAGCTCAAGTTTTAGGAAATCATCATCAGTATAGTCTTTTGGTTCTTTTGGAATCTCTTCCTTAGTTTCAAGATTTATGTTTACTGGTTTATGAGGACTATATATCACAGATCTCCAACAACCTGTGTTGGTCTGTGACAAGGTATGTGCCATTCTCTTTTGCCATATGCTATATTCATTTCTTACAAGCATGGAAGGTTTAGTGGCAGAACCAGTATTATGAGGATCCATTTTAAAGAGTATTGATTTGTCAAATATCTCTTAAAGTGATGGATGTTGAAAAAAGTGAGCTTATAATCCTTTATTGAATATCAACAAGAGCCTGTGTCTGATTCTCAATTTGTTAGATTGATATGTGATCAGATAAACCAGTGCTCTGATACCAATTGTTGGATCAGTGTATTAAGTTGCTCTTATATTTGAACTTGCTAGTAGACACTTAAGTGTTTAGCAAGTTCTTTGTGAGTGTTAGCACAACGAAATGTTTATAAGTTTATAGCTACACTTTGTCAACAGGAGTTATTACTCCCCCTGGAATCAAGAACTAATAAATGAGAAGTGTTTATTGAGAATCTAAGTATTGAATGAGAATGAAATACTTTGAGAGATTCTCAGTAAACACGAAATGGAAATAACAATAATAAGTGTTGAAGGATTTCTTGTATTAAAATCAATGTCTAAAACAGAAGGATGAATCCTCCTATTTATAGACTTTACAAATACATGAACCTTGCCAAAAAGCAAGTTCAGAAACAAGTTGCAACAAGTTGCAGTCTTGGAACTTGTACATAAAGCAAAAAGAAATACTAAAGTATTAAACTACTGATATACAAGGGCGGTGGAAAAGATCTTCTTTAAGTACTGATGAATGACAAACTACTGATGAGTAGTTTGTCTTCAGCAGTTCTTCAGTTGAAGTGTCTGGTTTGAACTTCAGAACTTCTAATGACTTCTTCTTCAGTACTTCTGAATGTCTTCTTCAGCAGTTTGATTCCTTGTCTTCAGCAGTCCATACTTAGAGTATTTTGACAGAAAGTGAAATAGACTAAGGTTTGCAAAAGTGGTTTCACCAATCCTTTTTGTCCTAACAGTTACATCAATGTAAACAAACAAAAAAGTTACCTAAAAACAACAAAAACGCCAATGTAAAACATAGTTACACCAAAAAATATACAACCTACATCTATGTCCACTAATACAAACAATTACACCAGTGTAATTTTTCAATAATAATAATAATAACAATATGTAACCATTCATTCTTACCATCCTTCTTCATCATCAAAGCATCTTCAACAAAACACCACCACCGTCGTCAGCCACTACCACCGTCGTCAGCCACCATCAAAGCATCTTAAAAAAAAATAATAAATACAGAAAATAAAAAATTATAAATATAATAACAGGAAAATAAATAATAATAATAATAATAATAGTAGTAACAAATAATAGTGATAATAATAATAATAATAACAATAATAATAATAAAAACCTTACCGTCGTCAGCCACCACCACCGTCGTCAGCCACCACCACCGTCTGAGCCACCACCACCCTCAAAACCCATCTTCAAAACCCAGATCTGGCACCACCATCGAACACCATCCCATCATCGAACCCCACCGTCTCCTTCACCCTCCATCCTCAACCTTTTGCAACGAAAACCACCATCTTCTTTGTTCACCCTCCATCCTCAACCTTCTGCATCGAACCCCACCATCTCCTTCACCCTCCATCCTCAACCTTCTGCAACCTTCACCCTCCATCTCCTTGTCGTCGTCTTCTTTGTTCAGCCCCTGTTCTTCTGTGTTTTTAGAGAGAGAAATAAAGAGAGAGAGAGAGACGGTATGTGTGTGTTTTAGAGAGAGAAAGGAAGTGAGAGAGAGAGAGAGAGATGAGAGACTGTGTAATACTGTATGTGTGTATGTTTTAGAGAGAGAAACGAAGTGAGAGAGAGAGAGAGAGAGAGAGATGAGAGACTGATTATTATTAAGAGAGAGAAATGTATTTAAACATATATGGTGGGGTGTGGGTGGGGTGGGGTGGGGTGGGGTAGGGTAGGGGATGTGTTATTTGACTAAAATGCCCTCCATTATAATAATGTTAAGTGGCTTATGTGTCACATTATTATTGGGTTAGGGGAGTTCTCAAGTTCTCGCAACTCAGGGGAGTTTTCAAAATATCCGGATCCTATATATATATATATATATATATATATATATATATATATAGGGGAAAGTTAATTTGAGAACACCTATATTTCATGCGAACCGTGAGAACGGCATCTAAAACCATTCAAATTCAAAATTTCTTTTTACACTTATCTTTATTACTAAAATACAATCCCAAAAACACAATTAACGCGTAAAAATTCAAACGTATACAAAAATAAATTGTTTTTACACATGTGTAAATTTACTGTTTATACATGTGTAAACTGTTTCATTTACACATGTGTAAAAAGTTAATTTGAAAGTGTTTTTGCAAGAAAATATGTATTATTTGGAAGGAAAACTCATTTATTAATGTTGTATTTTGATTATAATGAGGTTTCTATTAAAAAAATTTGATTTTGATTGATTTTTTTACTTGTTCTCACGGTTCTCACAATATTTAGCGTTCTCAAGATAACCCTCCCCTATATATATATATAGGCTAAGTATCCCCATAAAACCCAAAATTTTGAAAAAACCCCCCACAAACCCAATGAGTGGACCACAATCATCCACATAGGCCATAAAGTTTATTATTTTTTTATTAAGAAAAGGTTAATATAGTAATTTACCACACCCTACCACATATATAACCCTTTCTTTCTCTCTCCCATTTCAAATTTTCATCTCCCTCTAACTTATCCCTCTCCCCTCATCCTCTCTCTCTCTGTAATTTTGTTCTTGTAACCAAATCATCCTCTCGAACCACCAACACCATCATTGTCATCTCGAACCACCAACACCATCATTGTCATCTCACCAGGATCATCGTACAACCAACACCACAATCGGTGGTGACCGGAGAAGATGACCAGGTTATGAATGATTAATTCCCCCCCCCCCCCCCTTTTATGTGCATGTATTGTTTTAAAGTGTGAAATAAGTGATTAATTTTTTTTAAGTTTGTTTAGTGATTAGGACCTTTCGTTTCTGTTATTTTTTTTAAGTTATAGATTCATGGTGTTTTTTTATTTTTTTTACATATTCATGTGGTGGCTGTGGGTTTCAAGATATTATTAGTTTTTTTTTACATATTCATGTAGTCATGGTGGTTCAAGTTAGAGGTTTTGTTATATATTCATGGTGTTTCAAGTTATTATTAGTTTTTTATGTTTTTTTTACCTATTCATGACTAATTTGCTCTCTGTTTTTTTTTTTTTTTGTTCTATGTGTCTAGTTATAGCAAATCTTTTTTTTTTTTTGCGGTCAAAGTATGTTTTTTTATGCAGTCTAAATGTGTGATGTTTGCAGAGTACAAAGTTTTGTCTATTTTTGCAGTAAAAAACATCTGTTACACACGTAACAGAAAATGTCTGTTTTGTCATGGTGTTGCAAGTTATTAGTTTTTTTTTTATATTCATGGTGTTTCAAGTTATTATTTGTCTTTTTAGATTGTTATTTTTGTTTTTCAAAAGATTCACGTCATCATTTTTAGTAAGCATAATAATTGATTTTATTTTTAATTTGCTTTTTTTTAATTCATAAAAAAAGACCATGAATATTCACTTTTTTACAGGAAATATCTTGTTTTGGGGGTTAGGTGGCTTGATATTTTTATTTTTTTTTAAGTTGGAAATAATTGTTGTTTTTTTGTTTGTTACTAGCATCTCTTTTTTTTTGGGGTGATTTATTATATTAAACATCGAGAATGATTTTTCGTTTTGTGTTTTATGTTCGTAGTGTCTTTGTGTTTTAGTTAGGGTGTTTTTATCTTCTATATTTTCGTATAATCTTTGTGCTGAGTTAGGCTGTTACGTGTGTAGCATATCCGTTTTTTTGTAGTCAAATTCTGTTTCTATGTTTTCTAGCATATCAAATTCTGCTCTATGTTTACTGCAGACCACAAAAGTTTTTGTTGTGTATTCCTGTTACACATGTAACACTCGTGTGTTTTTGCACCATGTCTGTCTATTTTTTTTGTTTTCGAATGTATGAGTTTTTTTTATGTTACTTATGTGTTTTTTTTTTTTTTACAGAAAATGTTTGTTTTTGTATGACCTATATTTTGTATTATGTATTTCTTTATAAAGAATCATTTTTTTTTATTAAAGAATTATTTGTTAAGGTGTTTTATCTGTATTTAGTTATACCATATGTGTGTGTAAGTTAAGGTGTTACGTGTGTAGCATATCTTTTTTTCTTTTTTGCAGTCAACGTGTGTTGTGTGCAGTCAGAATGTTTGATGTTTGCAGACTACAAGAATTTTGTATGTGTTTGCAGAAAAAAACGCCTGTTTAAACACGTAACACTCGACTTTGCCATGGCTCCTTATTATATATTAAATAAGCTGTTTTCCGCATCTTACATTAGTTTTTTTTTTCATATTAAAAATGTCCACATTTACTCTGTGATAACATATGTTACAGGTCCTTTTTTAGTTAAATCATGAATTCCAAACCGAGCACTCCCCCTTGGGAGGTTTTCGAGGCCCGTCACCATCTCAACCCAATCGCACACGAGCCACCTCAAAATGAACCGGATATGGCAATTGCACCTGAATTACCCCCACCTGTTGAACTAGATATCCTCCCTGTTGCAGCTGAACATGAACCCCTCCCCCCTGTTGACCCGGTTATCCCGCCCCTAGAACCGGTTATACCCCTAGAGCAGGCGGATGATGGGTTTGTAAGCGACGAAGATTTTGATTGGAATGCAGCATTTGATTACGTTTTCCCTGAAGAATATCCGCCACCAGAAGACTATATGACACCGGAGGATGATGCGCATGATGTAAGTTACACACCTGAATGGGCTGTTGGTTACGAATCAGACGCAGGGGCTGAATATGAAGAACCATATGAACCTAAATTTAAGAAACCTGGGCTGTCGGTTACGTCTCAGGAAGGTGGGCGTAGTAGGGCAGAATGGGAGGGTATAGGTTATACCGAGGAACAGTGGGCTTTTTATGTCAAGTATGGTTGTTGGATGCCGTCTGCTACTGTTGGTTGCAATGCAGGATGTCTGGGTTTACATATTACATATGACGAATTGGCTTTTTATGAAAAGAATGTTTATTGGATGCCAAGGGGTGGTGTATGAATCTTTAATACTATGTTTTGTGGTTGATACAAGATGAACAATATGATGTATAGCTTTTTTTGAATAGTATGTTTATTGCAAGTTTTTTTGTATTGTCATGCAATGCAGCCCTACTTAACAAAAATGATGTCGGCTGATGAATCTTAACATATGTTACAAACTTAGAACAGTTTCATTGTAATATAATTTTCATGTTGTCAGCTGAATCTTAATTTTATATATTTATGTTTTTATTTTTAAAAAGTAGTGAATATTAAAAGAAAACCATATGTACCTTTCGTTAAGTATGCAACAACTCTAGTGCTGGTACCAAATTAATAAGCATAATTTTTTAAAATAATATGAACTACCTGACACGTTTATTACGTACGTAGTATCACTGGTTCTGGTAATTTTAAACAAAAAAAATAACATTGTTTAAAAAAAGCTTAACAAGTCAGGATTTTTTTAAATTTAATATGAAAATGTCGTGACGTTTTTTACGTGCGTAACAACACTGGTGCTGGAATAATAATATGAATCTGATTAAGCCATGCTTTTAATAATAAATAAAATATTTTTTCTTAATCACTAAAAATTTGATTTTTTGTAAAGAAAAAAGTGAAAGGGAGAATGTTGGAGAGAGAAGATTAGTGAGAGAAAGTGAGAGAGAGAGAGAGAGAGAGAGAGAGAAAGAGAGAGAGATGATTGATTTGATGGAGAGAGAAGAAGGTGCAAATTACCCTTCTAACCTTTTTTGTCATCTTCTATCATTATAATACTCACTTTTAATCTTGACCATTGATCAAGTACAATGGATGGTAGAGATGAAGTTTACAAGGTTTCTTCATTTTGAAGGGTTTTTATTTAATCCATCCCATATATATATAGGGGTGGTTAAAATAAAAACCCACTCAAAACGAGTAAACTCGGGAAACTCTGACTTCCCGAACTTTTTATCATCTGAAAAAATTAGGGTATGTAATATACATGTTTTTAAGAGTTTTGAGCCAAAAAAACAAAAAAAATAAATAAGTTTTTTGTGTTACATATGTAACATGTCTGTTTTTGTGTAACATACGTAACACAAAAAAAACTTATTTATTTTTTTTAAAAATATCCACTCGGCGCTTTTTTGATTTTTTTGGCTCAAAACTCTTAAAATTCATGTATATTACATACCCTAATTTTTTCAGATGATAAAAAGCTTGGGAAGTTAGAGTTTACCGAGTTTACTCGTTTTAGAGGGTTTCCGGTATCCCCTTCCCTTATATATATATATATATATATATATATATATATATATATATATATATATATATATATATGGTTAGGATACTTTGAAAACTCGTATGAGTTGCGAGAACCATAGGAACTCTTTTGAGCCATTGATCTTGATGATCCAATGGTTGAGATCAAATGATAAGACTTTTTTGTCTTGACATGTGGCTTGACTTTTTAATAAAATAAAGTAGATAAGGGTATTTAGGTAAAATATACTATGAGAGAGAATAAAATAAAATAATATCATATTAATTTTTTATTCAATTATTAAAGTATCATATTTTTTAAACTTTATTTTATTTTTTAATTCATTTATTTTTTAAAACAAAAATAATACATATTAAAAAATCAAATCTGTGCATTTATTATTTAGGAAACCCCATATATCTAAATTATTTACATTAGTGTAAAAACCCATATATGAAAATTATTTACATCAATGTAATACATGTAATATTCCCTTACATCAATGTAAACAACAAACTTGCATGAAAAATAACAACATACATCAATGTAATATAGTTACACCAACAAAAAGGAAAACATAACCAAGTTGCTAATCCACTAAAATATATAGAAACTACATCTAACTAGCTCTTCAAAAACATATTGGCCTTGGATTGTCTTCATGTTTGAGGATCCATCTCTACACAAATAAGTGTAACAAAAGTCACTATGCACGAACGACTAACACCCGATTTACATAAGTGTAACAAAAGTATTTACATGTGTCCAAAAAATAAAACACTACAAAAACCTACAAAAAAAAAGGGTAATACATATTCAATGTAATACATGTAATATTCCCTTACACCAATGTAAAATATTGTAAAATCGTTTGCCACTATATATAAGAAGATTTCTATTAAAATGCTTAACCAAACAAGATTTGATTTCATCACACTAATGTAAATATTTACACCAATATAGATATTGTAAAATCACATCTTACACTTATGTAAATTCACATCTTGAATTACAAAAAAATTACCTGGTTTCACAAAAAGAAAGCCACATCTTACAATTATATAAATTCACACTAGTGTAAATCTGCCGTACACAAACTTCTACAAAAATACGCTACTCAAACACAAACAAGCCACATCTTACAAAATTTGTATATTACATCAATGTAAAAAATCAAAACATCTATAAAACAAAAAAATACGAGAAGAAATGTGCAACCACGAACACCATGTCAATGAAAGCAAGGCAACAACGAACATTAAATTTGAAATTGTCATTAAATAATAGCAACAGCCCAGCACCATTATTTGATTTCTCACTACCAAACAATAACTTTAAGAAGAAACAAGATCACATGACTACAAAACACACATAACTACAAAATGAACACAAAATAAACCATCATTGCATCAAACATAAGAATTGAAAGATGCATTTACCCTCTCATCATTCTGTTGAAAACAAAGGCATTCACACCATCATCTGCAATCTGGAGTGACGAAATGGCTTCTGCAACTTCCCAGTCTCTCTCCATAACATCATCATCATTGTCTTCAAAAACCCATCACCATCAACAAAAATAATAATAATAACAACAACAACAACAACAACAACAACAATAATAATAGTACCTGTCAAATCGAACCACCACAGTTCTCGTCGGACCACCATCAACCACCACAGCCCTTCGTCGGACCACCGCCAGCCCCTTCGTCACCACCGTCAGCCCCCCACCCCCACCTACGTCAACCACCATCATCAAGCACCATCGAACATGTTTGTTGAAACCTGTTCACCCGTCTGTTCATCCACACCATTTTCAGACCCACGAACCATCTCAGATCCACAATCACCTCCGCCGTCCTCCGCCCGTTCATCGTCCCCTGTCACCTCCACCATCATCGAACCACAAATCACCTCCACCCTTACGACCCATCACCGTTCATCGTCCTTCCCCCCGGTTTCCTGTTCATCTGGGAGAGAGAGAGAGAGAGAGAGAGAGAGAGAGAGAGAGAGAGTGAGAGAGAGATATGGAGGTAGGTGTATGTGAGAGAGAGTAAGTGATGGGGGGGGGGGGGGGTTTATTATGATTTTTTAAAAAAATCAGTAACTTTAAAAAGGGGTGGGGTAGCTGTGAGGTGGGGTGGGGTGGGTGTGGGTGAGGTAGGGGATGTGATAAATGACTTTGTTGCCATTTATTATTAAAATGATAGTATGCATATATAGTGTAAGTATATAGAGAAAACCCTTTTTAGAGTGAAAACTATGGAAACTCTAACTTCCCGAGTTTTTTTTTTATGAAAATTTTAGGGCATGTAATATACATAATTCTAAGCATTTTGAGCCAAAAAAATCAAAAAAGCGCAGAGCGTTTTTTTTTTTTTTAAAATAAAGTTTTCGGGTAACACATGTTACACGAAAATTACACATGTTATTTCTGTAACATGTGTTACCCGGAAACGGTTTTTTTTTTAAAAAAAAACCGCTCGGCGCTTTTTTGATTTTTTTTTGACTCAAAATGCTTAGAATCATGTATATTACATGCCCTAAAATTTTCATAAAAAAAAACTCGGGAAGTTAGAGTTTCCATAGTTTTCACTCTAAAAAGGGTTTTCTCTATATACTTACACTATATATATATATATATATATATATATATATGTCAAGTTATTTTAACACAGTGTAACAAAAATGAGAAGTGTAAGAATGATACAAAAAACACAATAGATCATGAAATATGACACAATGAGCCACAAAATATAACACAGTGCCAAAAAATATAGCACAATAGACACAATGAATTGAAAAAATGACACAATAATGAAAATGACACAATTATACATAAAATACATAATGAAATAACGCATATTTTAAAAAACTACAAGCTAAAACCCCAAAAAACGAAGACCTAAAAACTAACGTCGTAGGGTTCGATAAGACGGTTCCAATGCCGCTTGAATGAGTTCAATCGGAGTTCTTTTGATACCCTTCCTACGACTTTCTATTTTTCTTTCACTGTGTATTTGATCATAACCCTACACACACACACACACATTTATCTAATAATATTTATAGAAAATTCATTTTTTCTTTAAAAATCATGAAAATTTAGGTGTAATATCTTGGCACCCAATAGAAAACTATCATATTTTATGGAAAACAATTTATTTTCGTATTTTTATTATTTTAAATTGTTTTAATGATAATTAATTTATTAAAAACTTATTTTTAATGATTTTAATCTCAAAAATTTTGGTAAATTATTTCTAAGCATAATGAACTAAAATAAAATTATTTGTCCAGAAAATAATTATTTTAATTGGTTTTTCTATTTTTTTCATCATTTAAATATGATTTAAATTCATTAAATACGTTTAAAATACAAATAAATTGAGAAAATTATAGAAAATTTATTTTCACTTTTTCTGATTAGAAAGTATTCATTTTTCATAAAAAATATTATTGTTGGATCATAACTTGTATTTTTAGTCTTATTTATGTTTAATTAGACATAAATAATCATTTATTTATTTATAATATTGAAAATATGTTTTATAAATATTTTTCTTATAAAACATAAATGTTCCTATGTTTGAAAGTCATAATCGTCATTTGTTTGGACCATTTGTGTAACTCATAATTATTTGTTCAAATATTTATAACTAGCTTTTATCCCGGAAGTGTCCCGGGGTTGAAAAATATATCAATTCTAATAATACTAATACTAATAGTAATAATTATTTCCCTTGTAATTAAATAAATAAAAAAATAACCTTGCTATAAGGTGACACCATGTGTTGCAGTGTTGCGCGATTCTTTCCCCTAGCTTCTCTTGATGAAGTATACCTATGCATCTTTAAAAGAGTAAAATTCCAATGAAAACATGGCGATTGAGCTGAATTTTAACATCGTAGATAAGAACATGGTTTAAAAGAAAAAAAATTATTATTGAATAACCTGAACACTTTGTGTTTTTTTTCCTGTATGAACGAAACCCCACAAAAAATAATTGTTTTTTTCTCTGTTTTTTATATAGAACTATGGTACTTGTTGGAAAGATAATAAAACACTCGTTAATTTGGTGTAACTTTTTTCTTTAAAAAATATCGTATATAAAAGATATTAACGTTTAAAAATTATGGGAGGAGAATAAGAGAGAAAAATTTTAATTTGTTTTTAAATTCTTTTTTCCTAAAATAACTCAATTTAAATTTAGTAGATTAGGTTTTATATTATTATTTATTTATTTTTAATTTGCCACATGGCATGACACATGACACACTCAAGGAGGAGAATGCCTCCTTGAATGTCATGTCATTAAAATGGCTTTCTTAGGCCTCCATTGAATGCCACCTCATCAATATTCAATTCTTTTATTATAAGTTATAGATTATAGATAATTGTATTTATTTACAATTTTAGTTAAAATGATTAACTAAACTATTTTGTGTTAATTATTCAAAATATATTCTTATCTGAATATTCAATTGGTAATATTTAGACTACCGTATCATATTCATAGAATTTAATCATATATTATTTGATATACAAATATAATATCAATTTAGTTTCTCGCAAAACCCTAATTCCCCAAATCGACCTAGCAAGCCCTAATGACTTAGACCCTAGATACAGTAGACTTTCAAGACATTCTATTCATTAAGTATTCTATAAGTTATAAGTCGAATTCCTCAGAATTCCCAGTTCCTTTACTCACGACAACTTAAGTTGGACTTTGATCGCTTTCACAAATTGTGAGTATAATTATCTCCTTTTTCATTTTTTACACTTTTGGGGTGAAACATGTACACATATACAAACCTGCACATTCACTTACAAATAATCTTTTATACATTTACAATTCATATACGTATCTGGTTATCTTCATGTTTTATGCTAGACTTAAACGTAGTTTACTTACATTGGTTTCTTGAAATCGTTATCTAGACCTAACTTTAGGTTAAGGTGCTCAAATGCAAGAATGCTCAAATTTTCTAACGATCGAATGCTCAAATGCTCAAATCAACGTAACACATGTTACGATGCTCAAATCATTTTGAAACATGGTAGGATGCTTTGTGTGAATCATATTTGTTTGACTTTATTATGTTTGTTTACTATGTGTTAATGCCTTGATAGACCTTGATACGTGAGTTGTAAAACATATTTTTTAAACTTATTTTATACGTATACAAACCAAGTATGCTCACCAACATTATTATGTTGACAAAATTATTTTCATACATGTTTTAGGTTGATTGTTGAGATATTTCATGTATGACATGTGGACTTAGTAAATACTTAATCAAGACAACGTATGGAATAGTATTTGTACTTGAATAAAATATTTACACTTTAGTATCATGAGCTTTTGAACAATTGTCATTACGTGACACTTTGATGTTTCCGCCATCGGTTAAGGTGTCACAATAAGGTTTTTAAAAAGTTGAGGATTGTAAGTGTCAATGTGAGAAGTAAAAGGCGTAAGGCAAAAAAAATATATATCTAGTGTAACTAACTCTTCAAAAAATGTTATATATAACAATATGATAATGGTACTACATATTTTAACTCTTAAATCATATTTTATAAATACTTAGAACTCATAAATAATTCGCTCTTTTTTTAACGGTAAAACATCTGTATACATATAGCCCAATAAAAAACGAAAACACGGAGAACTAAACAAACCGACCCGAAACTAACCAACACACACCGAATACAAGCACAACAAAAACAACTGAAAGCTACAACTAACAAGGCAATTACTTCGCTAATTATTTGGTGGTTATTGTTTTTAACACCACTAACAAGGCAATTACTTCACTAAATAAAGAGATTAAAAGTCATATAATTGATTAAAAGTCAACTTTGTAAAGGGGTGGCGATGCAAGTTGTTGTCCGTCTACTTGTGAATCTAGCTCATCAACTTTGTTACACACTCCTCTATGACTGTATTCGTCTATAAATCAGATCTAAATTTTTTGATTCAATAATCTGAAGATTAAGATTTAAACAAGTTCAATTACAAACTTCCATTTGTTTCATACACGCACACACAACTTAATATGCAAATTATTGAATTAATATGATCCTTATACACATTCATAAACACATAACACACATTCATAAACACATAACATCAGATTCCTTTATACAAATCATATATTTAAACATATACTTTCTTTTTATTTAAATGTGAGCTTGCATGAAACATTTTTTGCTAATGTATCTTATCCATATGTGACCTTTCATGAAACATTTTTCGCTGTTGTATCTTATCTTCACTGATAGACTTGTGTCTTTATCTTTTGTCATATCCATTATGTGATATTTTGCTCATGCACATTTTCCCCACCGACATGTATTCATGTTCTTGGTGTAAAAGTGTAGAGTGTGTACTCTATGAATAATCTGAAGAAAATATAGACTATTAAGATTGTTACAAGATTATAGACTTATTAGTGTACTTTTATATACCTTTGTAAAGCTTAAAAGTTTATAGATTGTAATATGTTAGGATTATCTAGTAGTTGCTTACTTGTTTACATTTTAGAAGATTAAAAAAAAAAGGTAAAATGGTTAATGGGATAACCCAGCCCATTTTGGATTGCCCAAGAGCGAAATCATAAATGCTTCTTTGTTAAAAGAAAGAGGCCCAACAGGCTAATACAAAGGGCTAAAGAAGAGTACAACGAAATCCAATAGGTAAAAAAGTATATTAATCTTTATTGTTAAAAAAAACATTAATCTTTATTTAGTCTACTCATGCCTAACGGGGCAAAACCGGATTATTCGGTTTTTGGATATCTGAAAATCGGATATTTAAACATTTTGAATAGTTAATATTTAGATCCAAATCCAAAATTTCGGATATCCGATTTTCAGATTCGGATAATCCAAAGGATTTCTGGAATATAGAAAAAAATCCAAAGTAACAGAACAGTGATGTCACACCACGACAAAGGCGGAAACACGTGGCGCGACGGTTCAAAAGCATAAAGTCAAGGTTATGGCTAAACACAAGTAATTTAAGAAAATGGGTCATTTATTATGACGTCAAATCTGTTTCAAACATTACACAAAAGTTAATTGTTTTTGAAATAAACATAGAGGTTTCTCATATATATCCCAAATGCCTTGAGAAATAAAGGTGAAACCCCACAAAAGTTCGACGTCGCATTGGAGATTCCCCGACCCTGCTTGCCTGATCTTTCATCTTCTAGTTACCTGAAAGATATGTTTTAAAAAGTTTCGTCAATATAAATATATTGGTGAGTTCACAGGTTTTCAGTTTCTAAAACTTGAATACTTGGGAATACCATGTTATGACAATATATAGGAGTTGCAAATTCCTATAAATCTACTTGAGACTATAATCAAACCAAGACATATAATAATTGTGCCCCGCTCCAAGTCGTTACTCGGTTTCCCACGACTTAAGTTCAGAATATTTGCACCCCAGGCATAACCTAATGCATAATCGACGCTATCGATTAGGGGTGGGCCTTGTCAGGCACCAATAGTACTATTCGAATATTCCTCCGGTTTCAATTCCCTGAACAAATGATTATAGAGGCGAGGACTCAACCCCGAGTGGCGGTCACACCTCAAGTATTAAATCCGTCAAACACTATCCCTAACATATCTTTCCCCCGGAAAACGTAAAAATAGTTTAAAATGGGGCCGTGAAACTCACCTGAAACTGCGTCTGGCTCAATAAGGTGAATAGCAAGGGGTGGTCTTGCACCTACAAACGTCCTAAACGTATAAGTCACTATTCCTATAGTGCATGTGCCTTGGCAAGTTGTACACCCAACTCCCGACCACAAGTTGTTTCCAAATCCCGTTTAATTAAGCGTGTATCCTAGGTTTCGTTGGCGTTACATTACCCCTTTGTGTTACAAGTTATATATTACTCTTGTTAATATTTCCATAACTTGTATCTTATTATCATCGACTCGACTTCACTTAACATATAATTATTTTCCCATTTAAATAATTATACTTAAGATCGCATCGCTCGATATAATATATCTTTCAACCCTCGACCCGACTCACTTTGCCACACGTTTGATTTCCCATTTAAACAAATATGCTAAGATTTTGTCGTTCGATCGTATATTCTTAACGTCCGATTCAACTCACCACACCGTATATTTATTTTCCCATTCAAATAAATATACTAGGATTTCGTTGGTACGACGTACACATATATATATCCTTGTCTTCTCGTCGCGGCTTTCCTTCCCGCATATCTACTTTCCCATTAAGTAGATATACTAGAATTTTGCCGGGACGAGCGTACAAATATATATATAAATGTGTAATTTTTCTTGTTAAGTATATACGTTTGTTTTAACGTCTTATTCGTTTGTGTCACGTGTTTCTCCCACGAATTAATCCTCCAACACTTAGGAAAGTGTTCATTTGTTTTCACCCAAAGTATATATATATTTTAACTCTTAAAATATATATTTTTCCTATCTTGCCGCAATGGCATTTTTCTCATATTTTGTCCGGGTACGGTTCGTTAACGCGTTTTAGTTCGATATCTTAACTTGATTAGTTAATTTTTCCAAGTTTTTCCCAACATGTATTTTATAGAAATATTATCCATATTTCTTCCTATTTTCACATGTTACTTGGATGGTTAAAATACTTATGTATTTTTAACCCAACTTGTCAACTTAACTACAAAAATGTTTCCAACACTTTTATATTCCCATTTATATAAAAGTATTCATTTTTGTATAAGTTTCCCAAGTTTGTTTAATATTTTTATAAAATCTCTATTTTATAAAAATCCTTATGTTAAAACCCTTTATATTTTTATAACTTTCAAAAATACATTTTTATACAAAATACCCAAGTATTTTTACTAGTATTTACAAAAATCATCCTTAGACTTTATTACTTGCATTTTTGACATCAAACTTTCCATACTTGTATTTTTGGACTAATAGTTTCTAAAATGTCCATTTTAGTCCCTTAACTTTCAAAGTTACAACTTTAGTCCCTTAACTTACAAAAGTTGCATTTTTCTACTCTAACTTCCAAAGTTAGCATTTTTCACTCAAAATAGTTAACTTTGAAGATTCAACTTTTTATTGGTAAGTTATTTTTGTATCAAAACACTTATGTTAGTCTTATATTCCATATGGAAGACTAATTATGTGTGTGTTTTATGTATTTGTCCATTTCCTCAAAATATCATTCATCCAAGTGAGTTAACTTTAATTTTCCATCTTATTCATTTATGAACTTCTAACATGTTTTACCACATATTATAACTTAAATGATCATAATAAGGTGAATTAAAGTTAGTTTTAGCATATTCAAGTTCATCTCAAAATCTTAACCAAAACATCATCCTACTTAGTCTTACATGTAAACTTTATACATTTTCAAGACTAATACATCATCATCAACAAATCCATGGTTTATTTTCATATCTTTAACCTTCCATTTTACACATGAAAACCTATTAAAGATTATGTTCAAAACCATTTTTAAACCCTTCATGTACAACTTGCTACTAGGAACACATACATGAAAAATAACAATCAAAAACAAGATTAAGAAGCTTACTACTAGCACAAGGCTAGGGAAGACAAAAACCTTGGATTTGAGAGGGGTTTAGTGTGTTCTTCCTAGTGGTTTAGCTCCAAGCTCTTGAAACACACAAAAGGGGTTTGGATGATGGATGATTTTAAGTATTTTGGAGATGTAAAAACTTGAAAGAACAATGTGTGTGTGTGTAAGGTAACCTACGGCCAAGAGAGGGGAGAAGAAAGAGTGTTTTGCTTTGCTTTTCAATCTCCTAACATGTGTTATTTATATCCTTATCACATGTAATCTTCCATGGATCTTGTGATTATTACTAAGGATATGAGAGATATGTATTGTACGAAAGTTGATCTTGGATGGATGTGGAAGAGGGGTGTGGCCGTGAGTTTTGAAGGGACAAGGGAGGTGGCTTGTGAATCTTGGTTAATTGATTATAATCTTTCCCAATCTTACACTTGATTTTATACAAGACCCTTCCATGCATGCACACACTTAGGTTATGATTAGCTAGCTTTGTCTTGGCTTTTCTTGGCCTCTTGGCCGAAAATTGATCCAAGGGGGACAAGTCTTGAGCCACTTTTGTACTAATGTCTACTTATGCTTTTTCTTACAACTTTTGTCTTTGTATAAAGCATGCTTTATCTAGATCTTAGGTTATTATTATCAACACTTGAATGTGGATATATTAAGGCCTCTAAGGCCGGCCCTTGGATGGATTTGGTGGGGTCCACAACTTCAAATAATTACCCATTGTTTTGTTATGTTTAATCCCCCGTCGTTCGGGTGTCGTTCGGGTATTTTTCGGGTTTTAATCACGCGTTATCCGGACATTAAAAATACCTTTAATAACCCTTAAATATAGTCTAATTTAAGCGTTGATTGTTTATTTAGGCCTTTACCGGGTGAAATTATGAGTTATACGCGTATCGGGTGCGATACGCGCACTTTATTCGTTACCGGGAGATTTGTACAAGGCGTTTTCATTTATGGTTTTGGAGTTCCAAAACTCATTATATCTTATGAAAATACCCTTTATTTTATATCCTGGGTGTCCGGGATTCGTTTCGTTTGTTTAATTATTACCGGGTAATTGCCAACATCCGTACCGGATAGCTTATTCGCACATGATCCAATCATGCTTTGCCATTAAACGTATGCATTCCTATGCATTATTTGGAAATTGCTATTCCCTAAGGCCTTGATAATTAAATCACACATAATTGCATTTAATTACGTTAATCATATATTAATTATTTGTACGGAATTACCTTATTTTTGCCGGTTGTTACATTCTCCCCCCGTTAAGAGAATTCCGTCCCGGAATTCACTTCGAGTTCTCCGGTACAGGTGTCTTCTCGAATAGGGCGGGGTATTTTTGCTTCATCCGGTCCAGCCTTTCCCACGTGAACTCCGGTCCACGCTTGGCATTCCAGCGCACTTTGACCAATCTGATCTTGCTGCGCCTTAATTTTTGGACCTTCCAATCAGTTACCTCGATTGGTTCTTCCACAAAATGTAACTTGTCGTCAATCTGGATCTCGTCAGCAGGAATAATGAGAGTTTCGTCGGATAGGCACTTTTTCAAGTTCGACACATGAAACGTGTCGTGTATTCCACTAAGCTCTTGAGGCAACTCGAGCTTGTATGCCACTGTGCCTACCCTCGACAAGACTTTGAATGGTCCAATATATCGCGGGTTCAGCTTCCCGCGCTTCCCAAAGCGCGCGACACCTTTCCAAGGTGACACTTTCAATAGGACCCTGTCTCCGACTTGAAACTCTAAAGGCTTTCGCCTCATATCAGCATAGCTTTTCTGGCGGTCCCGGGCCGCTTTGAGGCGTTCCTTTATCAAAAAGACCTTATCCGTGGTCTCTTGAACAATTTCGGGCCCGGTGAGTTGCTTTTCCCCAACTTCCGCCCAACATAATGGCGACCGGCACTTGCGTCCATATAAAGCTTCAAACGGTGCGGCTTGAATGCTCGTATGATAACTGTTGTTATAAGAAAATTCTACCAATGGCAAGTGCGTATCCCAATTACCTCCGAAATCAATCGCGCATGCCCGTAGCATATCTTCCAAGGTCTGGATGGTTCGTTCACTTTGACCATCCGTTTGGGGGTGATATGCGGTACTCATGTCGAGGCGAGTACCGAGGGCTTCGTTCAAACTTTCCCAAAATCTGGAAGTGAAACGACTATCTCGATCAGAGATGATAGAAACAGGTACACCGTGTTTAGATACCACTTCCTTAATGTACAAACGGGTCAGTTTCTCTAATCTGTCCGTTTCGCGAATCGGGAGGAAGTGTGCAGATTTCGTCAATCGATCTACGATCACCCAGATCATGTCATGGCCGCTTGTCGTCTTAGGTAACTTGGTAATGAAATCCATGGTGATTCGTTCCCATTTCCATTCCGGTATTTCCGGTTGCTGGAGCAAACCGGAAGGTCTCTGGTGCTCAGCCTTGACCTTTGCGCAAGTCAAACATCGCGCAACATAGGCTGCTATATCCCTTTTGAAATTCGGCCACCAATAAAGTTCCTTCAAATCGTGGAACATCTTGTCTGCACCCGGGTGAACCGAATATCTAGAACTGTGAGCTTCGGCCAATACTAGCTCACGCAAACCACCATATACTGGAACCCAAATTCTATTCATGAAATACAGTGCCTGATCCGCTTTTGGTTCCAGTGAATCAACCATCTTTCGTAACCTTTCACCTTTGACATTCTCGGGTTTGAGGGCGTTAACTTGAGCTTCACGAATTTGTTCAGTCATATTCGTGTGGATAGTCAATCCCAAAGCTCGAACACGCAATGGTTTAACCCGTTCCTTGCGACTCAAGGCGTCGGCTACGACATTCGCCTTACCGGGATGGTACTTTATCTCACAATCGTAATCGTTTAATAATTCAACCCATCGCCGTTGTCGCATGTTCAAATCTTTCTGATCAAAGATGTGTTGCAAACTCTTGTGATCAGTGAAAATCGTGCACTTGGTTCCGTACAAATAGTGCCTCCATATCTTGAGAGCGAACACCACTGCACCTAATTCCAAATCGTGTGTAGTGTAGTTCTTCTCATGGATTTTCAGTTGCCTGGAAGCATATGCTATTACTTTTTCCCGCTGCATCAGTACACAACCCAAACCTTGATGCGAGGCATCGCAGTAAACCACAAAATCTTCCGTACCATCTGGAAGTGACAGTATCGGAGCGCCACATAACTTGTCTTTTAACAATTGGAATGCTGCCTCTTGCTTTTCCGTCCACTCAAATTTCTTGTCCTTCTGGGTTAGCATGGTTAAAGCTTGTGCTATCCTTGAAAAGTTCTCGATGAACCTTCTGTAATAACCCGCGAGGCCTAGAAATTGTCGTACTTCGGTAGGAGTTCGAGGTGCTTCCCAATTTTTAATCGCCTCGATCTTGGCTGGATCAACGTGTATGCCCTTCTCGTTTACCACGTGGCCTAAAAAGTGGACTTCCCGAATCCAAAAGTCACATTTCGAGAATTTAGCATAGAACTTCTCTTTGCGTAATACTTCAAGAATTAACCGAAGGTGATTCTCGTGGTCTTCTTTCGTGCGTGAATAGATCAAAATATCGTCAATGAAGACGATGACGAATTTATCCAGGTATGGCTTACATACGCGGTTCATTAGATCCATGAAAACCGCTGGTGCGTTGGTCAAGCCGAACGGCATCACCAAAAATTCATAGTGTCCATACCGGGTTCTGAAGGCCGTTTTTGGTACATCTTCTTCTTGTATACGCAACTGGTGATAGCCTGACCTCAAGTCGATCTTGGAGTAATAGCTGGAACCTTGGAGCTGATCAAATAAATCGTCGATCCTGGGGAGAGGATAGCGATTCTTGATGGTTAGCTTGTTCAGCTCTCGATAGTCGATGCACATGCGAAATGTGCCATCCTTCTTCTTCACAAATAAGACGGGAGCTCCCCAAGGTGAGAAACTCGGTCTTATAAAACCTTTGTCCAGTAATTCTTGTAGCTGGCTGGACAGTTCCTGCATCTCTGATGGAGCTAGGCGGTATGGCGATCGTGCCACAGGAGCTGCTCCGGGAACGAGGTCGATGCGGAACTCGACTTGTCGAGGTGGTGGCAACCCCGGCAAATCTTCTGGAAATACATCCGAAAAATCTCTGGCGACTGGAATGTCTTCCAACTTTCGCTCGTCGGTCTTCTTGTCCACTACGTGTGCCAAGAATGCGACAAGCCCTTTTCTCAGACACTTACGAGCCTTCATGCTCGAAATAATCCTTAGTGGCGTCCCGTGTCTTTCACCTTGAATTGAGAGAGTTTCACCGCTTGCGAGGGGAACCTGAATAACTTTATCGTTGCAAACCACGATGGCACGGTGCGCGGACAACCAATCCATGCCTACAACGATATCAAAACTTCCCAATACGACCGGTAATAGATCAATCCCAAACTCGTGCCCACAGAGTTCTAACTTACAATCTTTTGCTACCTCTCTCGTTTCAATAGTTTTACCATTGGCCAGTTCTATAGAGTAGGGTGAATCTAGTTTGCTAGTTTTTAAACCAAGTAGTCTTTTAAACTCAATGGATACGAAGCTAAAGTCAGCACCGGTATCAAATAATACAGAGGCATAATGACCATTTAGAGGAAACGTACCAGTGACCACATTGGGGTCTTGCCGTGCGTCACCGGCTCCAATCACAAATGCCCGGCCGCGGGCCTGGTTGTTGATCTTGGGGCAATCCTTCTTCCAATGATCTAATGACCCGCATGCAAAGCATGGTCTAGCCCCTCCGTTCTTTGGTGCTCCAGATCGGCACTCTTCAGTCTTGTGCCCGGTGCGGTGGCACTTCCCGCAAGTTAATCCATTGTTTCTCCCCTGGTTTCCCTGTTTGTTATTGTTACCACGTCCCGTGGCGGCATAACCCTTTCCTTTCTTGTTCGAGCTACCCGACGCTCGATCCCTTTTTCCTTCATCTCTCTTTCTTTTCCCAAACCTCTGTCCGTTACCCTGATCATTAGTTACAACCGCTGAACTTGATCCTTGTTTCTTGGCCTCAACACTACTTGCTTCAGAAATTTTTAATCCAGAAACTTGGCGGATTAGGGTACCCATGCGGATAGCATCCTCAGTCAGACTTAGTGCCAGATCAATTGCCTCGCGCATGGTCGTGGGTTTGGAAGAGGTGACCATGCTGCGAATCTGTGGTGCTAACCCGAATAAGTAACGTTCCACCTTGTTCTTTTCCGGTGTAACCAGACGAGGTACTAGTCGAGCGAGATCATGAAATCTTGACGTATACCCAGTGACGTCTGCTCCTACCATGGTGAGGTTCCAGAACTCGGTTTCCAACTTCTGCACTTCGCTTGCCGGGCGGTATTCGGCAGTCATAAGTTCTTTCAGTGCCGCCCATGATAGAGAGTATGCAACATCATCTCCTAAAGACTGTACTTGGCCGTTCCACCAAGTTAGCGCCTGATCTAGGAACAGATTGGTGGAGTACATGACAGACTGTCGAGGGGTACACCCGCTGATGCGGATAACTGCCTCGGTCTTTTCGAACCATTTGACCAGGCCTATGGAACCCTCAGTGCCGCTGAAGTTTATTGGCTTACAGTCCAAGAAAGCCTTGAAAGTGCAGCCGCGCTCTCCCGAGGCTGTCCCTGTAATAGTAATGTAGTATGTTATTATGGGATAGGAGTTTTTGAAATATCCTCCCATTACTTTTTCATTTATTTTTAAACCTCTTACCACTGGGGGAAGTCTCTCGTCGCTCGCTCCCTGTCCTGTCATGGGAGTGTTCCGAGCGTGCGGCTTCGTGTTCAGCGATGGCACGAGCTATGCGTTCAGATATCATGGTTTCGAGCTCGGCCGGTGTTGTGGGCAGTCCGTCTGCTCCACTATTGCTTCGGGTGGCAGGTGCCATTTTTCTTCAATAATAATTATCAAAGGTTAATTTGGCAAACATTTATACAATACAAAGCATAAATAACAAACCAAAGCATGAACACAATAATCAACACCATATCATCACACAACATACCAACACATCATACAGAAATATAAATAGAAATCGACATAACATCACCACACAAGTATACAAACCACAACATATGGAGTAAGCAATAATAATCATAGACAACAACATATTTCACCATAATAATAAGATTTTTCATTAATTTCAATAATATCAGTACAATGCTTGTTCATAATACAAAATGGAGAATACATTTCTCATACAATACATTGCTTTTGAAATAATAAAACATCATATCATACGCCGTAATACCCGTACGGCTAGGCAAAATGCAGACGAGTGTCATAACCCGTGCTGTACTACCATAGTGCTGCTAATATGTACATACGCTGGTGTGTCTTCTGCGCATCCCCGATACATCCTACTGTGGCGGTGGCGGTGGATACTGGTACTGCGGCGCATACATGCTAATCGTCATGCTGATCTCTGAGATGCGCTCGTACAAAAACTGTCGATGTGCCCAGTGTGCATCCCCAGTAATCCCGCTCTGCGCATCCATGCGCAAGAGCTCCTCTGCGTAATGCGCCAAGGCATCACGAGTGTCAATCATCCTAGCCCACATCAACCTCGTCTGCTGTTCAACCTGATTCACGGTGCGCTGCACCGTGTTGACTAGAGTCTGAAAGTCCTGCTCTAAAGTGATGGTCGAGGTCTGGGCGGGTCCAGAGGGGGGTGTCATCCTGGGAAGGTGGGATGGTCCGGGTATATCAGGGTGTGTGGATGGGAAGGGTCCGAAGGGGAATGGTACTGGTATGTGTGGCAGTAATGGAGTGAAACCGGGTGGCCTGATGGAAAAGTAGGGTGGCATCAGGTAAGGGTCCCCTGCACCTAGAGGGTATGGTGCAGGTGTCATGCTGGGAATGGTGGGGATGGGTATAGTCATGGCAATGGTGGGTGGTGGCATAGGCTCAGCTAGTGGGGCTACCAACGGCTCAGAGACAGTGGCCCACTCTGGAGTGGACACCACCACAGGGGGTGTGGGAGGGCTCGCAGTGGCGAAGGCCTCCATGCCTGCCCTATGTAGCTCAGAGCTACGGGCGGGACTACCCTCATGTATAAGTGCTGCGGGGGCTGGCTCCTCCTGAGGTATGGGCTCGAGAGGTGCTGGTGGGGCTATGGGGTCGGCTGGGGCATCCTCTAGCATTGGAGCCACTGGCTCCTCCTGATCAGCCTGAATCTCTGGCACCAACATGTGTCCTACCGAACCCACAGACTCGTCATCGGAGTCGTCGGATATCCATCCGTTCCTCCCATGGGGAATAGGCAGGAGTCTCATGCCTGCTGGGACATGGATATGAGGTAAGGGTGCTGGCTCGTGCTCCATGTGAGCCTGCTGGTCGAATGGAGACTCTACTGTCTCCGAATGGGCTGGGATCGGCCGGGACGGTCCGGCACAGCCCTCGGGAAAATCCCTAACCGCTCGAATGGGGCGTGGAGCTAACGGTGCTGCCGGTACAACGGGTAGCGGCGCGTCCACCACAGCGGGTGCCCAATCAGGATCCTCGCTAGGATCCGTCTCATCCGAGTCGTCGTCCGAGCCTCCGTCGGCGTTCATCTCTACATCTTCGTCTTCTGCGTCCAGTACAACTAGCTCTACTGGCTCAGGCGGTGGCGCAGGAATGATCTGGATACTGCTATCAATACTAGGCGCTATACTTCCCGCGTCGGACATCCTGGCAAAAGAACCGTACATGTATATATGATTTATTTAAATTAGACAGTTGTGGCGTACTCTATAGTAACCTTCCTAACTTCTAATTTTTACGTTACAGTATAACAATACTCATGGCTGGCTTGGTCGGAATCTCCTCATGCCCAATGTTTCTTGAAAATTACTTTTGAAATATCTTTATTTTTCTTTTGAAAACTTTATCTTTAGAACCAAATCCGGTTATAGTCTAGTTTTTAAAGAAAATACTCTAGTTCGCTATAACCTTGGCTCTGATACCACGTTCTGTCACACCACGACAAAGGCGGAAACACGTGGCGCGACGGTTCAAAAGCATAAAGTCAAGGTTATGGCTAAACACAAGTAATTTAAGAAAATGAGTCATTTATTATGACGTCAAATCTGTTTCAAACATTACACAAAAGTTAATTGTTTTTGAAATAAACATAGAGGTTTCTCATATATATCCCAAATGCCTTGGGAAATAAAGGTGAAACCCCACAAAAGTTCGACGTCGCATTGGAGATTCCCCGACCCTGCTTGCCTGATCTTTCATCTTCTAGTTACCTGAAAGATATGTTTTAAAAAGTTTCGTCAATATAAATATATTGGTGAGTTCACAGGTTTTCAGTTTCTAAAACTTGAATACTTGGGAATACCATGTTATGACAATATATAGGAGTTGCAAATTCCTATAAATCTACTTGAGACTATAATCAAACCAAGACATATAATAATTGTGCCCCACTCCAAGTCGTTACTCGGTTTCCCACGACTTAAGTTCAGAATATTTGCACCCCAGGCATAACCTAATGCATAATCGACGCTATCGATTAGGGGTGGGCCTTGTCAGGCACCAATAGTACTATTCGAATATTCCTCCGGTTTCAATTCCCTGAACAAATGATTATAGAGGCGAGGACTCAACCCCGAGTGGCGGTCACACCTCAAGTATTAAATCCGTCAAACACTATCCCTAACATATCTTTCCCCCGGAAAACGTAAAAATAGTTTAAAATGGGGCCATGAAACTCACCTGAAACTGCGTCTGGCTCAATAAGGTGAATAGCAAGGGGTGGTCTTGCACCTACAAACGTCCTAAACGTATAAGTCACTATTCCTATAGTGCATGTGCCTTGGCAAGTTGTACACCCAACTCCCGACCACAAGTTGTTTCCAAATCCCGTTTAATTAAGCGTGTATCCTAGGTTTCGTTGGCGTTACATTACCCCTTTGTGTTACAAGTTATATATTACTCTTGTTAATATTTCCATAACTTGTATCTTATTATCATCGACTCGACTTCACTTAACATATAATTATTTTCCCATTTAAATAATTATACTTAAGATCGCATCGCTCGATATAATATATCTTTCAACCCTCGACCCAACTCACTTTGCCACACGTTTGTTTTCCCATTTAAACAAATATGCTAAGATTTTGTCGTTCGATCGTATATTCTTAACGTCCGATTCAACTCACCACACCGTATATTTATTTTCCCATTCAAATAAATATACTAGGATTTCGTTGGTACGACGTACACATATATATATCCTTGTCTTCTCGTCGCGGCTTTCCTTCCCGCATATCTACTTTCCCATTAAGTAGATATACTAGAATTTTGCCGGGACGAGCGTACAAATATATATATAAATGTGTAATTTTTCTTGTTAAGTATATACGTTTGTTTTAACGTCTTATTCGTTTGTGTCACGTGTTTCTCCCACGAATTAATCCTCCAACACTTAGGAAAGTGTTCATTTGTTTTCACCCAAAGTATATATATATTTTAACTCTTAAAATATATATTTTTCCTATCTTGCCGCAATGGCATTTTTCTCATATTTTGTCCGGGTACGGTTCGTTAACGCGTTTTAGTTCGATATCTTAACTTGATTAGTTAATTTTTCCAAGTTTTTCCCAACATGTATTTTATAGAAATATTATCCATATTTCTTCCTATTTTCACATGTTACTTGGATGGTTAAAATACTTATGTATTTTTAACCCAACTTGTCAACTTAACTACAAAAATGTTTCCAACACTTTTATATTCCCATTTATATAAAAGTATTCATTTTTGTATAAGTTTCCCAAGTTTGTTTAATATTTTTATAAAATCTCTATTTTATAAAAATCCTTATGTTAAAACCCTTTATATTTTTATAACTTTCAAAAATACATTTTTATACAAAATACCCAAGTATTTTTACTAGTATTTACAAAAATCATCCTTAGACTTTATTACTTGCATTTTTGACATCAAACTTTCCATACTTGTATTTTTGGACTAATAGTTTCTAAAATGTCCATTTTAGTCCCTTAACTTTCAAAGTTACAACTTTAGTCCCTTAACTTACAAAAGTTGCATTTTTCTACTCTAACTTCCAAAGTTAGCATTTTTCACTCAAAATAGTTAACTTTGAATATTCAACTTTTTATTGGTAAGTTATTTTTGTATCAAAACACTTATGTTAGTCTTATATTCCATATGGAAGACTAATTATGTGTGTGTTTTATGTATTTGTCCATTTCCTCAAAATATCATTCATCCAAGTGAGTTAACTTTAATTTTCCATCTTATTCATTTATGAACTTCTAACATGTTTTACCACATATTATAACTTAAATGATCATAATAAGGTGAATTAAAGTTAGTTTTAGCATATTCAAGTTCATCTCAAAATCTTAACCAAAACATCATCCTACTTAGTCTTACATGTAAACTTTATACATTTTCAAGACTAATACATCATCATCAACAAATCCATGGTTTATTTTCATATCTTTAACCTTCCATTTTACACATGAAAACCTATTAAAGATTATGTTCAAAACCATTTTTAAACCCTTCATGTACAACTTGCTACTAGGAACACATACATGAAAAATAACAATCAAAAACAAGATTAAGAAGCTTACTACTAGCACAAGGCTAGGGAAGACAAAAACCTTGGATTTGAGAGGGGTTTAGTGTGTTCTTCCTAGTGGTTTAGCTCCAAGCTCTTGAAACACACAAAAGGGGTTTGGATGATGGATGATTTTAAGTATTTTGGAGATGTAAAAACTTGAAAGAACAATGTGTGTGTGTGTAAGGTAACCTACGGCCAAGAGAGGGGAGAAGAAAGAGTGTTTTGCTTTGCTTTTCAATCTCCTAACATGTGTTATTTATATCCTTATCACATGTAATCTTCCATGGATCTTGTGATTATTACTAAGGATATGAGAGATATGTATTGTACTAAAGTTGATCTTGGATGGATGTGGAAGAGGGGTGTGGCCGTGAGTTTTGAAGGGACAAGGGAGGTGGCTTGTGAATCTTGGTTAATTGATTATAATCTTTCCCAATCTTACACTTGATTTTATACAAGACCCTTCCATGCATGCACACACTTAGGTTATGATTAGCTAGCTTTGTCTTGGCTTTTCTTGGCCTCTTGGCCGAAAATTGATCCAAGGGGGACAAGTCTTGAGCCACTTTTGTACTAATGTCTACTTATGCTTTTTCTTACAACTTTTGTCTTTGTATAAAGCATGCTTTATCTAGATCTTAGGTTATTATTATCAACACTTGAATGTGGATATATTAAGGCCTCTAAGGCCGGCCCTTGGATGGATTTGGTGGGGTCCACAACTTCAAATAATTACCCATTGTTTTGTTATGTTTAATCCCCCGTCGTTCGGGTGTCGTTCGGGTATTTTTCGGGTTTTAATCACGCGTTATCCGGACATTAAAAATACCTTTAATAACCCTTAAATATAGTCTAATTTAAGCGTTGATTGGTTATTTAGGCCTTTACCGGGTGAAATTATGAGTTATACGCGTATCGGGTGCGATACGCGCACTTTATTCGTTACCGGGAGATTTGTACAAGACGTTTTCATTTATGGTTTTGGAGTTCCAAAACTCATTATATCTTATGAAAATACCCTTTATTTTATATCCTGGGTGTCCGGGATTCGTTTCGTTTATTTAATTATTACCGGGTAATTGCCAACATCCGTACCGGATAGCTTATTCGCACATGATCCAATCATGCTTTGCCATTAAACGTATGCATTCCTATGCATTATTTGGAAATTGCTATTCCCTAAGGCCTTGATAATTAAATCACACATAATTGCATTTAATTACGTTAATCATATATTAATTATTTGTACGGAATTACCTTATTTTTGCCGGTTGTTACAAGTGACAACCAAAGTAAGAGAAAAAGAAATAACTTATCAACGTTGAGTTGTGCTTTATTAATTATATTGATTTGCCTTTATGGCTATTGGTTGAATCAAACTCGTTAACCTTGATAACCAAAGTAACAGAAAAAGAATAACCCATCATGGAGCCATGGAGGAACAAAGTAAGAGAAAAAAATTACTACTAGAGAGTGAAGACCGTCGATGGTGGAGGAAAGGGCAGCTCGTGGTTGTTGTGGGAGAAGGCAGCATGGATGTCGCTGGTGGTCGCGAAGAGTGGAGGCGACGGGTGGTTGCCACTGGTGGCTAAAGGCGGCAGGAGAAGTTGAATCGTGGAATGGAATGGAGCGGATTGGAGATGGTGGGGTTGATGAAGTCTTGGAGAAGAGAAGGAAAGGAGGCGTGAATATGTTTTATGTTTATGGTTAGGGCTAAGGTTTTGTAATATAATGTATATATTTATTATGGTTTTTGGAGATTTCGGATTTGGATAATCTGAATCTCCAAAAATTTTCAAAATTCACACCCGTATCCGAATCCGAAATTTTGGATTATCTGGTGTTCGGATATCCAAAATTTTGAATATCTAATATTTCAGATTTAGATTTTTTTGAACACCCCTACAGTCTTGCCTATGGTTCACGTTCTATTAAAGGATCAAACCAAAAAGTTTTTGAAGTCACGTCCAGTTCACAAGGACTACTTTCCTATATAGTATTCAAGTTTCTTTTTAGGTGCAGCTGTGTAGGTATGTAAATGAGTCGAACTTAAGTTTGTTTAGGCTTAAGATCAACTTGTTTTCTTTGAGCTCAACCATAGCTCATTCCAAGTGTTATATCTAAAGGTTGAGTTTGGCTCTTACGCAGTTTTTCATGCATAAGCTTTGTTCGTTTATGATTTATCAATTATTTTATACACATTTATAGTTTTTTTATATTCATTTTAATTATTATTTTTACATATAACAATCTTATTTTTATATATAATAATACTTATTATAAATACTAATTTAATATTTTAAGTAAAAACTATACAACTAAAATGTAGGTTTAGACTCGCCAACCAACTCAAGCTTAATACGTGAAGTTCAGTAATGGGCTTGTTTATTAAACAACCTTATTTTACACCCCACTTACGGTGTGCGCATATAATGTATATATGTGTGGCCCTTGGAGGGCAAAAATAAAGTTGCATTAGTTTTTAACATTATTTTACTAATTTCGTGAAAATAACGTTAAAAACGACGGACGGTTAATCATGCATCATGTGGTGGCGTGGATAGCCAAAAGACAAAGGGGTACATGCACCGATCGGGTTTGTCCCGATTGCTAAGTGTTCTGTGCCTTATGTCCAAGGCTTGATACCAAACCACATCGAGCCGGGGGTCTCATTGGAAGCAGTCTCTCTATTCTTAGGGGTAGAGGTAAGGTTGTCTACATCTTACCCTCCTCAGACCATATGTTAGCTTTCCTATAGGTGAGATTAACTAAATATGATAATGATTTTTAGTCTCCATCTCAAATTTAAGCTTGTTTAAGCTCAACTCCATTCAGAATATTAGCAAGGCAATATCAAGTAACTTATAAACGTATTGCCTTGTTTACACCCCCAATATTCTCTCATAACTTATGATAGTATTTAATCAAATTAACACAGCTTCATTGCAACATTTGATCAAATCATCATAATTCAACAACAAAAATAACGATTAACAAATTTATTTACTTAAAATCAAATGTGTAACACCTTAATTATTAAACTCATAAGAACCCCCAAAAAAAAAAAAAAAAAAAATTAAAGGAGAATAAAAAAAGCTAATTTTTCTTGTTCTTTCTTGAATACACCATTCCTCGGATCCCATCCGGATCCGCGACAAACCCGAGAGGCCTATAGAACCCCAACACTCGGGGCTCCGAATACAAAGCAATATTCGTGATCCCTTTGTTTAACAACTCATCCACGACCCTCTCAATAACAGCCTTTCCCAACCCTATCCCTTGAAAGTTAGGATCCACAACCACGTCCCATATTATGGCATTAAAAACACCATCTCCAGTGGCTCTAGCAAATGCCACGGGTCTCTTTGTCGTCTCGTATTCGACCCATAACAACGAGTCAGTGTGCTCTAATGCGATCCTTATCTTGTCCGTGTCCCTCTTAGGGAACCCGACTGCAACAAATACGGAGTTTAGGTGGTCTAAGTTAAGTTGTTCGATTGTGCGACGAAGTATGAAGCCTCTTGATTGGAGTTCTTCGTCCGAAATCGCGTAACTAGGCTGTGATGCTGAGATAGAAAGCTTGCGAAGGTGGTGGTGCGTGGTTGGTGAAGGGAAGCGGATGGGTGATCGTAATGTGAGGGATAAGGTACTCCCGTGAAGAAGCATGTTTTAGATTTGTTTTTGTGTTTGTGTATGATGGATAGATGAACAATATCTGTTTACCGTTGGAGTTTGTGGTTGTTATTGGAAGTTTTAAAGGTTGTGGTCCTTGTGGTTGGTTCTAAGATCACACAACTCGGAGAGAATGACTTTTTTTTAGTATATCACGAAATTAATTATTTTTATTTTTTTTAGTGATAACATACAGGGAAAATGGTCATTGACCGATACCTTTTACGAAAATGGTCACCTCAAACGTCTTCGGAGAGACGGTTCCATGGTTCTCGAGGCTCTCAGACGACTTTTGATTCTTTCTTCCTACGGACCAATGAAAACCCACCACGTGTCCGACAACCTGCGAGACGACTCCGAGACGTCTGCGCGAGACGACTTTGAGACTTCCCTCATTTCCCGAGATGAGGGAAGTCTCAAAGTCGTCTCGCGCAGTCTCAAAGTCGTCTCGCACAGTCATCTCGGGATGAGGGAAGTCTAAAAGTCGTCTCGCAGGTTGTCGGACATGTGGCGGGGTTTCGTTGGTCCGTAGGAAGAAAGAATCAGAAGTCGTCTGAGAGCATCGGGAACCGCGGAACCGTCTCTTCGAAGACGTCTGAGGTGGCTAGTTTTGTAAAAGCACTCGGTCAAAGGCCATTTTCGCTATTTTCCCTAACATATATGTATTTCATGGTCAAGAGATGTGATAATTTATCTAATCTAACTATTATAATAATTATCCATCCATAGTGGTGGAGTGGCTTTTGTTTCACCTATGTGATCAAAGGTTCAATCCCCACTTCTATCATTTATGGTTTGGTATCCGGGTGAAGATCGAATACGGGTGGCGCCGGTTCGAATCTGACGGGCGGTGAGGTTTTACCGAGTTCTATAACACTGTCGTGCCTTCGAGCGGGTGGGGCTCGGGTTTCCGCGCATCGGGAGAAGGCGGGGGCTGCTGGAGGTCGAGTAGTCGATTCTTGGGCACGGCGCCCCGCAAGGGTGGTTGCCACACAGTTGTTCGCCGATAAAAAAACTATTATAATAATTGAAAGTAATAAATCTCACACGACATTTAAAGAGGATATTATTCTTTTTGAGTGTGTCATGTTCATTAATTGATTTTAGGAAAAGAAAAAATTTAAAAACAAAATTTGATTTTTCTCTCTTATGTTTCCTCCCATAATTTTTAAACGTTAATGTTTTTTATATACGAGATTTTTTAAAGAAAAAAATACACCAAATTAACGAGTGTTTTATTATCTTTCCAACGAGTACGATGATGCTATATAAAAAACGAAGAAAAAAACGACTATTTTTGTAGGATTTTGTTCATACAGGAAAAAAACACAAAGTGTTTAGGTAATTCATTAATCATGTATAGGCGAGTCACTAATTATGTTCAAATTAGTAAATATGAATTATATTTTCAACATGTGTTAGCATTGGAATTGTACATTGTTTTAGGTTAGGTATTAATATTAGAGTTATATATTGTTTATGGTTAAGTGTTAACATTGGAGATACATTGTTAATTGTTTTAGGTTAGGTACTACCCGAAGCTTTCCTGCATGTAACTGTAAAGCACATTATTCTATTTCATATATAAAATTAATATGTCATATTAAATTTCTCAACCACGGGACGTTCCCAGGGTATAATCTAGTACTGTATATATACGAAGGGTTAGGATCAAATACACAGTGAAAGAAAAATATGAAGTCGTTGGAAGGGTATCAAACGAACCCCGATTGAACTCATTCAAGCGGCATTGGAACCGTCTCATTGAACCCTACAATCTTAGTTTTTAGTTTTTAGGTTTTCGTTTTTTTTTTATTTTTAGCTTATAGTTTTTAGAATTTACGTTATATCATCGTATCTTTTATGTAGCATTGTGTCATTTTTGCCATTCATTGTGTCTTATTTCTTTAGCATTGTGTTGTATTTTTTGGCATTGTATTATATTTTGTGGCGCATTATGTCATATTTCGTGATATATTGTGTTTTTTCTATCATTCTCACCCTTCTCATTTTTTTACACCATGTAGGATAAGTTGACCCTATATATGAATTTAAAGCGGGAAGAATAGTGTTTCCATGGGAGTATTGTAAGATGAGGTGTGGTAGTTGTGTTGTTTGCTTTGTGGAGTCACCCGTGTTCGAGCCCTCGGGAGCAGTGGCGGATCTAGACAAAAAAATGAGGAGTAACGTTCAAATTTTTTTCATCGTAGTTTCATATAATGTAAACGAACTAAAAATAAAATCATGGTAATAGATAAAGTGTCACACGTACCTCATAGATTTTGCCTCTTTGGTTCTTGAAAGAATGAAATCGAGCCATTACGTTATCTTCTTTTACTTTATCAAAAGTTTCTCTTTCGACTGCATAAATTAGAGCATTGTTCAAATAGTTCTCACCCTTTCGATTACGTAAACCAGTCTTGATAAGCTTCATTTTTGAAAAAGAAAAAAAACACTTCTCAACGATTGCGGTGCCAACCTGTAAAACCAACGCTAACTTCAATACCCGATAAAACAAAGGAAAAGTTTTATGTTTTCCGGTTCCACCATTACACGATCAAAGTCACACATTGCGTCCATTTAAATATATGACCATGTGGTTGAAAAGCCTTTTTTTTCACAAGATATGCTCTTCTTATGTCATCTATTTAATTAGGGTGATTGCTAGCAATGGATGGTGAATAGCATTCAAATCAATATATGAGCTTGCGGTTGAAGCCGAATTATTAGGAACACTTGGACTTGTAGTTATAGCAACATCATCATTCGTTTACATATCATTATCATTCTCTTGCATACTAATATCATCATTCACTTGCGTATCCTTATTATCAATATTTGGAGTATTACTTGAACCAATTATAAACACAAATTATAATTTATAAGATGAACAATAAAATAATCAATTATAGACACAAATTATAATTTATAACATTTTTTTAGGTGTTAGGGGATTGGGGTGGGTCTGGTTTGGGCTTACTTGTTTGGATCAAGGGTGTTTGGTTTGAGTTGGGGGTTTTGGGAATTTGGTTGGGTTTGATAATAATAGATATGGACTTGTGGTTTAGATAAGTGACGTTTAGTATAAGTTTGATAATATTTCTCGAGTAACGTAATGCAAAATTTATTGGAGTAACCTAAAATTTATTTTCGGATAACGTAAAATTTATTTTATTAGTAACGTAAAATTATTTTAGGGATAATGTTTTACAAAAAATGTAAAAAAAAAATAAAAAAATTCCACTACGCACGAAAATTTGAGGGGTTGCGGGTGCAATCCCTAGCTTTATGCTAGGTCCGCCCCTGTTCGGGAGAGTTTTTTGGGGTGTTTGATGACAGGCGAGAAATTGTTTTTTGGGTAGGGGTGTTTTCATCATTTTGTGGGAGGTGGTGCTATATGTATTTTTTTTCGCATATCTCTCTCTCTCTCTCTCTCTCTTCCTTTTGATAGCGGCGCCGATGTTGTGTTGTCGTCGCCGGACATCGCTCTTACCTTTTTTTTGGTCAACGACATTAGCAGCTTCCATGCCTTTTCATCGGTTTTACAAGCTTAACCATTGGTCGGCGTCATCCAAGACCGTGACTGTTCATTTCAGGTACTGTCAGCTGCTGTGGTGTTAGATGGTGGTGACGTTGTATGATATGTCTGTTGTTGGCGCCATCGGCGTATCTTTACGGTTGTTGAGGCTATATTTACGGTCTTTGTTATGATATGGGATTACGTGAAGGTATGGATCGTTTCGTGCTATGTAAAATGATGTTCATGTTTTTTTCGATGTTCATATGTGGTGTGTATACTTGTTGCATGTTTTTTTTTTTTTTTTTTTTTTTTTTTTTTTTTTTTTTTTTTTGTAGAGCGTGGCATGTCATGTTAGGTTAGGGTTTTGGTTTGTTGTTTGTCGTTGGTGATGAGAGTGTTTATGGTGTTGTCTGATGTTGGTGTTGACTGATGTGCTAGGGTTATGGTTTCAGGAGTAGGATAATAAAATGGGTGTTTGTGGTGATGTCTGATGTTAGTATTAACTGTTAGGTTGGGTTTAGGGTTTTAGACATTGGATGATAAAATGGGTGTTATTGGATTTGTGGTTTGAGTGAAAGTTTTTTGATTTGTTGTTTGTAGTTGGCAATGAGATGTTTAAGCTGTTGTTTGATGTTTGTGTTGGTGGAGAATGTGATGGTTGGTCCGGTCCATTCCGTTAGATACATTCGGAATGAATTTTGTGGGCCCCTTCTAATTAATAAAAAAAACTAATAAAAATAAATTGCTATAAGTTGTTCAATTATGTATTTGAAAAGAACAAATAGCTTTGATATATTTAATAAATTTAACTCATATATACATATATAAAAATAGAACATTTATGTTACAATATATTTGAAAAACACAAAAAATAAGTAAACAATACAATTATAATAAAATTTTATAACAAACCTTATTAAAAGATTATATAAATTACAAAAAAACTTATATAAAGCACATATTTAATCCTAATGAAACATTACATAAATTAAAATATAACATTACATAAACTACATAGAACATTACTTAGTAACTAAAAAGGAAATCAGGTAATGAGTATGAGAAGCAGCCGGATGGTTAAGTGGTTTTTCATCCGACTTTGATACATATTCCACCTTGTCTTTGGTTTCATACCTTCCGACCTAACTTGGAACTTCTTGTGTTGGAAGGAGGGTTGTCACTCTTGAAGTGTTTGCCAATGAAGGATGATGCCCCTCCTTAATTCTTATCCTAGCACATCATAGTTGACTAAAGATATAATCATACACAAGTTCAACTCTTCCATAGTCAAATTGGTAGGATTCTGAGGACAGTAGACTTCTATATGAAAAGGGTTTGGCACTTGAGTGTTTAAAGGCGAAGGGTTTGAAGGTTGAGGGTTTGAGTATCGACGGGATGACTGTCGAATGTTTGAAGGTGAAGGGCTTTAGCGTCAACGGGGTGATTGTCTAAGGTTTGAAGGTCATGCTGGTTAGAGCGGACTTGGATAACCGCCATCTATATCTCTAAATTAAAATTGTCTGTTGAGTGAAATACCTATTGAGAAGTGCAACTATAGGTCGAAACACAAATCAAATTTATAGCTAGCCACGGGAAAAAAAGTAGTTAGGGAAGTAGCCATTGGAAAAGTAATCGTTGGAATTAACTTTAGCGAACATACTTTTTTTACTATCTATTTCTAATCTAATTTAATTTATTTAATATAATTTAATTATAAAAGAAATATAAAAATGATTTATATTAAAAAAAAAAAATAATGATTAAGGAAAATGAAAAGTAGGTAATGAGATGGATGCTAAGGTGGAGGTCTGTATTGGTTTAGCATTGGAAGAATAAGTAAGTTTTTTTAAGATTGAGGAGCAGAATGATGTGATGTCCTAATATAAAAAAAATCTGGTTTTAGACTTTTCTCCACTTCCGTTTAGCTTGTCCTTTGCGCCTAAATCTCGGAAGAAGGTTCGACCTAAAATTGATCTTTTGGATTTGTCACTTGGCTTGGCCAGTGAAAATTATAACATGTCCAACCCTGATGTTCCTTGGGATGAGACAGTTGACGTGGTTGAAAAAGAGAATGGCAAGATCCAAGGGAGAAACCGTCGGGTGAAAAAAGGTGTAAAAGTGTCAAGGCTTAAGGTGATGCTTCCGGTTTAGATAATTGATCGGTTAGCATAGTTTTGGGGGTCTATGACGTTTTGCTTAGGCGTTTAGGCTTTGGTAATGTATGCTTCGTGATTTTCATTTGTTTAGGTGTACCTCTAGCTTCTTGCTAGTTTGTTGGTGGAATATAAGTTTTCTTCTCCGTTTAAAAAAAAAAAAAAAAAAAAAAAAAACTTTATGTAACATTCGGGATGCTCTAATCAATTAATGCCTTGTAATATAAACACCACCTTCCCTTGTGATGACATCTCATGTCCGAGATATATTTATATTTTGTATTCATCTCAACTTTGAGCAAAGTCTTAATTATTTTGATAAGACTTTACAATCTATTTTGTGAAAAGGATAGAGAGGTCCAAGTGCCATATATTGGACTTGTTCCTTATGTCAACTATTTGTCTTTTAAGTGTTCTCACCAAAGCAAACTTAAGATCCTATATAGGATTTGAAGTCCTTAAGAAGTGCCTTGTTCTCTATCAGGGCCGTCTCTGAAACTATTAAAAACGAATTAGGCCCTCATCAACATAAAAAAACTGGGCCCTACCCCTATAAACTTATCAATCACACACATATAAAGTAAAAGTTTATAAAACGACGATATTGTTATAAGACAAAGAAAACAAAAGTATTTTAGCGAAATGATAGAAACTCCTTACTTAAGCGAACACTGTGGCTCTCCTAGCATTTTTCGAAGCAAACGTCTCGATCAACTCTTTGTAGTCCACACCTTCTAATATTTCACTTTCAGTAGCTATCATCGCCAATCCATTAAGCCTTTCTTGAGACATTGTCGATCACAAATATGACTTCAACAACTTCAATTTTAAAAAACTTCTTTCTGCTGATGCCACTGTGTGGCTCTCCTAGCCATCAATCCATCATGGCATCATTAACAACTAAACAAAAAATTTAAAAAGTTCAAAACATTCCATTATTCCAATTTGGCTTTGCTGTTTCATATGAACTGTGAACATATATATGGAACTTAAAATAAGATTCATATCAACTTAGATTCTTAGAACTTATAACATATATTTTCTATCTCATAATACAGTACAAGATACGCATGTTTACCTTATGTATATCAATATAAGTATATAACATTCAATAATCATCATATTAACCGGTTTCAATTTTATGAACATATATATGGAAAATAAGATTCATATCATCATATGAACACCATCAGCTTAGAACTTAAAACGCAGATCAGATTATCAAAATTCAGAAGCCAAACAAGAAGACGAAGTAGATAGAAGTCGACTCAAAAGCAAGGTTTTACCGATTTGGCGTTGCCATTTCTATTAGTCGTGAAGCATGCTGGAACGCTACTGTTACAGTTAGGTTCACGTTGTTGTTTGACGTTTGGTTTCTTTGGTCGTTCATAATATCCAGAATACAAGATAATAACCTAACCAATGGACTGGGCCTTGAAATATTGTGGGCCCTAATATGATTCTGGCCCTCAGCTATAGCCCAGCCTGCCCTTGCTTTGGGCCGGGCCTGTTCCCTATCATGTGCGTGGATCATCCATTTTTAAGTACCATGTGCTTTCATTTTTAGGTATACCATCTCTTGCAAAGTACTTATATATTATCATTTGTTGAAGTCTCTTGCTTGCTACCGACAACTTGTCACTAGGAACTTCAGATCCGGTAATGACTTAGTAGTATGAATGGTTTTTTTTTTTTTTTTCTTCTTAAAGACGTCTTATCAACAACCTTGTTGTTCTTTCTCGACCTTTTCTTAAGCCATTAATTTAGCACATGTTTGTGCACTTTAATGGTTATTAGGTAACTTGTCTTATTGGGGAAAGTTTGGTTCCTACTAATCTCTTAGTTGGCCTTTCAACAACATTTGTGCTTTTCCCTATATACTCCCTTAGGGCAAGGGATGCTCCACTGAACATGTTTTCACTTCACTGATTTCTATCAATCCTGCACTGCCACATCACTTCACTGATTTCCTTCACTGAAACACTTTTTTGTAGGCAGCACTCCACTGATTCCTTACCCAACTATCAATTATTTTCACACATAATAATAATAATAATAATAATAATAATAATAATAATAATAATAATAATAATAATAATAATAAACACCAACAGTGATGTTATAAAACAACCACAAAACACAAAAGTCAAAAATAACAAAACAAAAGTCAAAATATTTAACACTATAACAGAGTCATCCTCTTCCCAAAACCAAACCTGTAACTTCTTCCTCACCGTCACTCACAAAGCGAAATCAAATTTACACATTTTTCACTTCCTCCCTACACTTATGCTACTTAGAAGGGTCAATTTCTAAAAAAAAAAAATTGTGTGAAAGTTTGTGCCACATCCGTGAACCAGCACGGTAACTAGAACCAGAAAATGGTTCACGGGAGCATTACCAGCATGGGTGGCGGCGGTGTTACCGTGCTGGTAGTGAGGTACCCGTGACCAATTCTGGTAACGCCCCGTCCCCCCTTAAAACACTTCTTTTAGTTTGGTGAAAATGTGATTAGTGTAGGGGGTTATAGTAGCAAGTAATAAGAATGTTATTTGGTTTCCCACATGATAAGTAGTTAACTCGGCCAATATCACCAATATCTCGGTTATTGGTAATCAACCGATATATCGGTACAAAATATCGGTACCGATATTATCGGCGATATTGGCCGATATTTGACCGTTGTTTACCGATATTTGACCGAGATATCACCGATATTCCCGATATTGGTGTTTTTCTTGTTAGTTCTTTTATTTGTCTTGCTTCGTATAGTTGTTATTACTGTTTTAAGTCTTAATTGTTAATTGTTAGTGTTAAATATTAGTGTTTTAAGTCTTAACAAGTTCTCACTTGCTACAATTGTTAGTGTTTTACAAGTTGTAAAAGGTTAATTTGTTAATGGTATGATAGTATATTGAATTGTTAGTGTTAAATTGCTATATGTATGGATTTTACATGATATAAAAATTGCAAATATCCCACCGATATCTCACCGAGATAACCTATATCTCAATTCTCAAATATCGGTCATTCACTGATATATGATATTCTACCGCATTAACTGCTTAGCCCACATGTTAACAATCTTAACTCTCTACCATATGTTTTCTTTTTAAATTGAGAGCTTGAAGATCTATTTGTGGGAGTGGTAGTTTTTGGTGGTTCAATCTGTAACGCCCCAAAAATCCATTTTGCTTAAGTTCGCCATTAGGCGCGATTAGCAAAATAATAAAACAGAAAATAGAGCATAAGAATGAGTGTTATGTTCTAGTATGGAAATAACCTAGTTGATGTTATTATTTATATAAATGAGTAAATAATATTAGAAACTAACTTGAGTAGTTAGTTTTTATAAAAACATAACATTGGGGTAAAGTTGAGGAACCAAAGGAGTAAATCTAGGTCAAAATTATAATGGCAAAACACCCAAATTGGGTGCATTTTCGTGATCAGCCCCAAAAGGGGTTTCTTGAGCCCTTAAACACCCCTAAATCCCTAAAATTGAAGAAATTGATGCAAGAGATTGAAGCAATAGATGAATGGTGTGTTCTTGAGGGTTAATCTTCAATGATTAAGATTTGGTAAGAACCCTAACCTCCAAATTCGTGTAGGGTTCAAAACCTACATATGGGTTTTGAACAAAACATGTTAAATCCGTGATATTGTTGATTATTAGTGATATTGATCATTCTTAGTGGTTTATAAACGAGTTAAATTGTTGGAAGCTTGCTTGTATTCAAAGATGATGATTCTGGTTTTGATTAGTAGCTTTGATGTTACTAAAATAGTAGGAAATCTATGTTTTAGGCATGGATTGTAGAGGAATTGTATTCCATATGTATTGCATGAATCTTATGTGTTGGTAAAATTATAAGGTCGCACAAATGGTAAACCGCTTAGTAAGTGGAGGTTTCTCGCATTGGATGCTAGTGTAATAAAATGTGTGCATAGTTGCTTATGCTTGGTAATGTGTGAAAGTGTTATGTATGTAAAGGTTGGTCGTTATGTGTAGGTTGAGTATAAGTTCGGAAATGTCATGTTTGTCCTTGAGAATACATGAAGGAAGAGTAGTATGACGGGTTAAGATAACTTGTACATGGGATTTGTATGTGCGTGTGTATTGTAATGTCATTAATCTTTTTGTTATGAGGATGATAATAAAAATGCAGGTATGTAAGTATGAATGCATGGAAATTGGAGGATAGGATCCGGAGACCGGATCCGAACTTACAAAAAGGCGATTGGTTATGACCATTGAGTATTGTTGATGTTATTTCCATATTGTGAATATTTGCATGAAGTCACTTAATGAACTAACGAAATGGTTATGTGGTAGTTGCAGGCTATCAAGTCAAGCTCACAAAGCAAGAAATGGTTGGAGGTCGAGTGAGGATGCGGATTGTACGGGGTTACGGTCACGTAAACTAATAAAGATGAGTTGTAGATGATGTAATAAGAAACAATAAAATATGAAACACCTATAATATCTTTTAGCTATGGGTTTCAAACATACGATAATGTTTTTTATAAAGCAAGAAATTTTCTGGTTCGTATTTCCGCTGCGTATTTTCGGTTAAAAAGATTTAGGGTGTTTCACAATCACTTTCTACTTGTGGTTTTAGAATGATGAAACACCACGTTGCTTCAATTATACGTTACTAATTATCTCAATCATGTCATAATTTCCTAAAGTTAGCCCATGCTCAATATTATATTACCTTTAACAAAAGTTATTGTTTTAGTTTAGGTTGATTTTTTTTTAATTCCCAAAACACTATTAGCTTCCTCAACTCTGGATTGGGCAATAATGGGAGTTTGGTGTTTTTCAACACCTCAACTAGTTGCTTTGTTTCTTCTATAGTCCAAACAAGTTTGTTAACAAGGTCCTGAGCGTCAAGTTGTCTTTCAAATATTCTCATTCTCAGGGCCCCAAGAGCCATTATTATGTTCAATATATAAACTTCCCTTGCTTGTTGGGAGGCTCCATATAATGGGGTTTTAAGAAAGAAACGTTCATAATGAGATACTAATTAATTGCATTGGCCATGAAATGAATGTAGTGAATAAGATTTTTTTTATCTACATTGTGATAAAACTATAACTATCAAATGTTATGTGATTGTATTGTTGGAAAAGCTTTTTTGTTAATTCTTTCGTGTAATTGTATTGTTGAACATGCTTTACCTCTAAAGACCCGCACCGTTTCGACCTAAGGTTCATTCGCTAACCAAACACAATAAGAATGAATATACATTCCAATTGCAGCAAATTACAATTTGTATTATAACGTTTAAATTCCAAAACCAAGTTTTTCAATTTTCAATTTCTATGCAAATTCCAATTTCAAATCTATTTTATTCGCGAACCAAGCGCGCCCTAATTGTTTTCAAAGGTTTTTACCTTTATTGGTTGACCGTTATCCACCATTCCCATTACTATTCTATTGCTTTTACTTGCATAGTAAATTGGTAACTAAGAAGATTTTCTAAACTTCGTGGCAACATAGCCTTGTGGCATTTCGAGGGTGGGATAAGACTTAAGAACCATTGGTTTGAGTTCGATTCCCATAAAGTGGGTTTTCTAAGATTTATTGAGTTCTTTTCTGAATTAGCGTATAGACATTATTTCCTGGTGAAGATAGATATAATTGGGTTAGTTCTCTAGTGTCATCGTGATATTTCAATAGTCAGCTAGTGATCTAAATTTGCCGTAAAAAAAGGGAAGATTTACTAAAATAATACATGTCTTTAAAAAAACGTAAACAATTGCACCTAGTGGGCCGTCAAGAACCCAAAGTAGTCAAATTTCCTTTCCCCACAATTTGCGCAACCGATTTTTTTTCCCAAATTATGCAATTTTCAATCTATTAAATAATACCAACTCGGTACATTGCTTTTCTTTGATTTATATATAAATGTTAACGTTTGGATCTTAAAACTTGTTTCAAAGTTGATACGTAAACGAAAGGTAATGTGGTAAAATTAAATATTTATGCAGACAAAAGCACAATAATAGAAAAACAAATAAATAATACAAACTCATATAAAAAAATATAAAATGAAAAATGAGAATGAATATGTATACAAAATAAAAATCTAGAACCAGCTGAAGACAGCCAATGCCACCACCAAACTCCCCACCGCCATATTCACACTCTTCAATTTGTATGCTCCACTCTGCAAATTCCCAATTCCAATTGTTATTAGATTGCAAATCATAAATGTATTAATTATATAATCAAAATTGTTATGCTTTGTAATCATGTCCAATTATAACCAAAACATGAAATATCATCTATAGTTAAATTACTCTAATTATTAACTTATATTATACTACACATAAAACTTTGTAATAAAATGTTATTACTAATTATTAAAACTTTATTTTTACCTAATACATTTAACTCATTTAATGTCCATTTAACTTAATTTAATTCTCTTTAAGAAAATTGTTTTTTCTTAAGATATCGACCGAATTAATAATGTACCTCATCGGCAACCTCGGCTGATGCGGGACCAGGAGCTGGTGCATCCGATGTGGTGCTGGGTCCAGGAGCGAGAGAATCATCAGAAGGCGCAGGCGATGGAGCAAGCGCCTTCCTTCCCTTCTTCTTACCCTTGGTGGGTGCGGGAGCAGCCGCCTCCGGAGCGGGAGAAGTCTCAGGTGCCGGGACAGGTTCAGGCACCGGAGGCGACTCAACAGCTGGTGGAGGCGAGCTGACCGGCACCGGAGCAGGAGGCGTGCTAACCGGCGCCTCAGCTGGAGGCGCCGTCACAGGAGCCGTTGGTGGAGCCGCCACTGGAGCTTTAGCAGGCGCTTTCACTGGAGCTACAGGTACAATAGAAGGCGACGCAGCAGGCGTCACGACGGTTGACGGTGGCGCATTGGTTGGAGAAGAAGCTGGAGATTGAGCTCCAACTGCAGCCATAATTATAAAGAGAAATGCCAAAACGACGACGTTCTTCATATCTATGTTTTTATATATTATTTTTGTAAAGGGTGTTCTAGAGAGAAAGAGTTTGAGAGAGAAAGAAGTGAGTTAAGGATGAAGAAGAGGAAGGAGGTGAGGAGGGTATAAGTAGCCGTTAAGGTAAATAAGGTTCGATGAATTGTTTTGTTTTTAAACGTGTGGGGACCACAAGGACAATAATAACACGTATGAGTTGTTGTTCTTTTTTGGTGGGGCCCAGTAACGGCTTTATACAGCTGGAATCATTTCACGTGGCCCACCGAAAGATTGTTCTGAAGTGTAACGGGCTGAAGTGTGAAGTGTAAAGTTCTACGAAACCATAAAATACATTAAATATTTGGAAACTGTATTATTGGTTTCGGTGTTTATTACCTAAATCATAATAATAATTAATTACTATATTTTACAATTTGGTAAGTGTATTAATGCATAGAACCTACTCATTTTGAAATTAGACATATTGTAGAAAAGCATTAACGATTTTTATGATTGTATTTTATAATATGGTCGTAAACTTACCATCAAAATGTATATATGGTTGGGCAATTAGGGAAATGAATTGGAAAATTTTCCTCTAAATTCCCTTGAATGATGGAATTGAACAACCCTTCCACCTACTAAAGGATTGTTTTGAATTCAATGGAATTCTATTTAAAAGAACAAATTACCCATAAATTTCTCTACACGAACAAACATTGAATTACACAATTATTTATTCTTATTTATGTTTTCAAAATAAAAAACTCTAATTAATCATCAAGGATCTCAACAAATAATAAGAGGATGACAAAAAACGAGCAACAAGCTGCGTCGTAAATCCTACTCTGAGAATAATAAAACCTTGATTTTTTGGAGGACGAAAAATTACCGTGCACGACCTTTTGCACCCGATCCAAGAATCGGATTGCCTCGGGGGCAAGTGATCTAAATGTATCAAAAATAAAGGGCATAGCGTTAATTCTCCAAACATGTTCTTTCATGTTTAGCCACCTTTTTAGACTCCACCTTCGAAGCTGATTGCCCCGCCACGAACCCCGTGTCCCAAAGCCCCACCAACGGGGACACCCTACTGAGGTCTACACATGCACGTTTACCACCTGCCCAACCGAATACGAGGACATCCGCTGGGTGCAGGGTAGACCTACCTTCCAATGGGTCTGTCAGAAAATTCACAGGTGTAACACCCTAACCGATGATGGAATCATCGAGGTGTCACGTAGTGATGATTGTTCAAAAGCTCATAGTATTAAAATGTAAATATTTTATTTAAATCATTCAATTCTCTTACATGGATGAAATGAAAAATACCAGAGCAAACAAAACATGAAATCAAAATAGTTTATTGAAAGCAAAACATTAAAATCCAATGTCATGCAATTAGGATCAAACTGCACATGAAACATGTACAAAATAAGTTTTGTCAACACATGAAATGTTGGTAAGCATTCCTAGTTTTAATACATATAGGAAGTTGGAAAATGTTATATAATTCAAGTGCATAGCTATAGTGCGTTTATGTAAACTATGTATCATACAAATGAGCGAAATCAATCATGTGACTGTATAATGTACTAAATGAACAACGATGTACTTATCCACATAATTAGATAATAACTTAACAATGACCACAGATTCTCTGATGAAAAAGGGGGAGAATCAACCTAGGCGGGTTGTCAATCCAATAGCGTTATCCAATGTTAAGGTCGGCTTGTACATGGTTAATGATTTCACCAAGTACAAATGTATTTAACATGTGTTGTCTAGGCATAAAACACGTATGTGTAATTTGTATAAGTGTACATGTAACACCCCAAAAGTGAATAAAAAGAAAAGGGGGATAGGAAATACTCACACTTTGCGTAATAACTTGAAATCTACCGAACAACGAGATTTGGATTAGAATTAACCTAAAGGAATAAGTAATTTGTAAGGGAACGAACTTAGAGTCTAAGGAATCAAAGATTATGCACTTAAGGGTTTGTAAACTAGATTTGGGGATTCCAGGTTTTTGAATTAAACCATAATTGGTTTTAAATAATTTTAATATTTCAATAAAATTTTATAACTCAATTATCTTTTATCAATTATTTCAAATTATGAAAACGTGAAATAATTAAATATGTAAATAATGCGACTTGAATTTTGAAATAATTTATTTTATGCAAATTAAATACGAAATAAAAGTAGAAATAAATAACAAATCAATTATATATATATATATATATATAAATTACAAGTAAATTTTATTCTTAGATTAAAAATATTTCAGAATTTTTATAACTCATAATTATGATATTCTATTATTTTAAATTGATTTATTATTAATAATAATGTAATAATTATGAATTAAATACAAATAAAGTTTAAAAATATTATTTTTATTTTACAACATCGGCTAATATATGATATAAGTGAAAAATAATTTTAAAAATAAATTTCCATGTTATTTTCATTTAAAATAGAATTTAATTGAATATAATCAATTAAATAAAATTAAATATTAAAAATAGGTATAAATATTTTTTACAAATTAGTAAAAGTGAGGTATAGTACTAAATGTGTGAAATATATCAAAAGCTTAGTTATGTTTTTAAGATAGGGGTTTATAATGACAAATCAAATATAATGTGACAACTATGCTGAGGATGGCAAGGATATCGTTTAGGATGGGTAGTTATATCCTGAGGATGTAACTGTATATCAGAATCGTAAAATAATTGAGAATAGATGAATAAGTATGTAAAACAATGAGGGGACGACACACGATGTACGAGGAAAACCCTTGATCAATTGATGATCTCCGGCATAAAACCTCAGGAGGAGTCTAGGCTCCTGCCTTTGTTTGTTAATATTAAAGTGGTAAAAAAGTGTTACAACTTTGGAAGTACGATGAACAATCTATGATTGCAATGATTGTCTAGTGATGTGTGTGTAGAGAGAATATTTCGGGTGTGGTCTGAAGTATTAGGCAAGTAAGAAGTGTCCTAATTTTGTTCATCATATCCCTATTTATAGTTTACATGACAATAATTAGAAGATCCTATAATATCTGTTGTCTTCAATGATCCTCTAGGCTGTTTCAAGTAATTGTTGAGGATGTTTCAATAGATTTAGACGTTGGACATCAGTTTCCTTCTTTCTCGCATTTCATTCATTGCTTTGGCGGTTACACTTTGACTCGTTTTTAAGTCTATACGCGTATTCTTCTTGCATCCTTGACTTCACTGACTTGGTAAAGACTTTGTAGCCGTTGGAAAGGAGTTACAAGTCTTACTCATTCATTAATTGTACCTGCAAAAGTATCAAGACAAGGTAATTCGTTAGTCTATCATCAGGATGCACACTTGTCAGAATGATGTTACATCCCGGAGTCTGCTTAGTCCTTTGCCATCCTGAGGATGTCACATAAAATATTCAAGGTAAATCCATCCTGAGGATTTCACCATCAATAGTGATGCCTTTTCTTTTAAAAAAGTGTATGCATGAATTGGTTCACGAACCAAAACTGAACCGAACCGAACCAAAATCGGTCTTTCAAACCGGCGAAACCGGGGCCGAACCAAACCAAAACCGGTTCGGTTCCTAGAATAAAACCGATCTGTGCACGCCTATAAAGTTCTCAGGTTGGGATGTCTTATATGGAATATTTTAAACTAACCTAACGTCCAATTTCACTTTCCGATGCCGCCGATAGAAATTTATGGTGCACTTAATTAGCAGTTGTATTGCATTACTTTTATCATGTGGAAAAAGTTATTGGTATGCTTCTTTGCAGGTCGATTACATATGAGCCGTTCCAACCTCTTCTTAATGTGGATCTTATTCCCTATGATTTCTTCTCCTCGGCAATCCCTCTGGGTTTGGCACTTTCAACATATTGAGTAGGACTATTAGTATAATAATAGTTTCTAATGAGTCAAACCGCTACTTCAATTTTTTTTTACTGGCATCTATGTCAAATTGCATATTGTATATAGAAATTAGCATGCTATCATGTCTCCTTGTAGCCTTTAAAAATTTACCCCACTGCGAAGCACAGGTGCTTACAAACATACACCTTACATATATTGTTCTTTTTAATTGTTTTAAGGTTTGAATTTCGTTTCCGCCTTGTATTGTCGATTCCGCCGCAACGCGCGAGTTCCCTTTAGTAGTTTTAAGCTATGATTGTTTTTTTATGTCACGTGTCGGCCTGTGATTGGGCCACAATTTTTTGTTTTCTCCTTTTTAATCTCGGAAATAGCTTGCAACAACATATGCTAACCCAATTGTTTGGTGAGTCACAAACTCACCACAACCTGCCACTTTGATTTTCTTTATCTTGGAAGTAACCATATCCCATTTCCCCTCTAGGCACACTCTCCAAAATCTATTTTGCCACTTTGATTTTCTTTATCTTCATTGTATTATTGTCGATTCCGTCGCAACGCACGAGTTCCTCTTTTCTAATAGTTCTAAGCTATGTTTTTTATGTTACGTGTCGGCCTGTGATTGGGCCATCGTTTTTTGTTTTCTCCTTTTTAATCTCAGAAATAGCTTGCAAGAACATATGTTAATCAACTGTTTGGTGAGTCACAAACCCACCACAACCTGCCACTTTGATTTCTTTATCTTGGAATTAACCATATCCCATTTCCCCTCTAGGCACACTCTTCAAAATCTATTTTGCAATGTTTTATCGTTTAGTTGAAAAAAGTTTTTTTCATTGTGCATATAAATACACATATATTTTTAACAATTTTCATTTACAAGTGACGATTAAAATGTAACAGCGAGTAACATTAACGTATCAGTGAGTATGTTTTCAATCGATGTAAACATGTCTCGCTATTCTTTTGAGCCTATAACGATTATATTTAATTTTGTTTTTTCTATAGGTTTCTATACCGACAATGTCAGTACCATCCCGATACCATAATCAACAACACCGATACCAACCGAATTTTCACCACAATGTGTGTGGAATACCATTATTATTTATAAGTTATGTATATTTTATTTTTTGTTTGATTTGATACTTCTCTAATAATTTACGTTTGTTAAATTTATTTGAAATGTTGAAAAGGCAACTTTGTTTGATTTTTTTTTATTGACATTCGGGCATAAATTACGTTGAAAAGGGAGTTGTATTATAAATAAAGTATTTTTAAGGCATCATATACGAGTATTGGGATGACCCGAACAAATTCTAACTGATCAAAACCGGTACCTATATCGGTGTTATTGGATATGTTAGTCGTTTTTTTTCTCTCTCAACTTAACATACGTGGTGATATCATTTCGGGCACATCACAACTTTAATTTTGGGTATGGCTGTAAACGAACCAAACGAACACGGACAATGCTTTGTTCGTGTTAGTTTGTTAAGGTTTCTTGGACAAACGAACGGTTCACGAACACACTAACGAACATAATCCTATGTTTGTGTTTGTTTGTTAAGAAATTCAATTGTTTGTGAACTGTTCGTGAACACGGGTCTTGAACACAAACAAACTAAAACAAACATTTTGATAATGAACTAACTAAATAAACATTGTTAATATTAACCATTAGATAAAGTACATCCACTAAACGATAAGTCAAATTGTACTAACTTAAACATAATCATATAAAATTACTTAGACATGAATACATGATATGTCTAATTCAAAACTTCATAATTATCCCCAATAAATGTCTAGATTCTTCGATATCCAACTTTCCTAAATTTGAGACATTCTTCAATGTTTTAGGACTATATAAAACAAATATCAATTAGACAAGGACATGTAAACATGCATTATAACTATGCACTCAAAAGTAATAGCATATTCAATTGTCTAGTAAGGAACATAACAAAAGCTGAGGTTTTTCATTAGTTTAGTACGACGAATAGCTAAAAAAATTGATGTATTTTGAATGCAAGAATAATTAAAACATTTAGTTATTTAATGTATAAGGGGAAAACGGTTAGGTGGGAAATAAAAGTTAGAAGGGAAATTAAAAGACTAAAAGCTTTTAAGTTTTAATTAGTGAACATAAACAAACATACACAAATAGATATAAACTAACGAACTTAAACAAACACATTGTCAAACGTTCACGAACGCAATCGAACGAACGAGACCTTTGTTTGTGTTTGTTTGTTTAGTTAATCGAACGGAAATTTTTGATCGTGTTTGATCATTTATTAAACAAACGAACATAAACGAACTTCCCACCGAACAGTTAACGAACCGTTCATCAAACGTTTGGTTTGTTTACAGCCCTAATTTTGGGTTTGCCTTTCAGTTTCTATTGCGTGCTTGCTGGTACCGTAACAAACCGAATCTTTGCCAACCGAGTTCACGCTGCGTAGGTACAATAGCAAGACGAATCAAACCGACTCCGACCGAATAACATCGTAGTGGTATCCATGTTTTCGAAACCAATATTCGTATGTATAGATATCGACAAATGTAAATTACGTTTTGATATCATCTATGGCATATCATGACTTTAACTTTTGGGTTTTCTTCCCCTTGCTATAGCGAGTGTTGATATCGTAACAAACCGAATGGATATAGACCAAAGTCCCATCGTGTAGCACAGCACAGAAATCCCATTAGTTATACATAAATTTGAATAGTAACAAGTGCATTTGGTAATCATAACGGGTAACTTTAGACAAACTAAGGAGTATACCTAACACTCGAACAACATGGGTACGATGTTAAAATCGAGCATGGTATTAAGATTACCGATACCCGTCTATAACCATCCTTATTTGAAGAGGATAAATGTACCCTATTAGTTTCAGTTTTGGTTTTAACAAGGTTTAAATTGTTAAAACCAACCAATCATCTAACTCGAAAAAACTTGGTCATAAGTCTGTGGGTTCAGTCAATTTGAGACTTACACGGTTCGATTTGGAAGGTAACATTTTAAAAACTCAATTGATGTTTTAAAATTTGATCGACATCTAAGTACCAATCAAAGATAAAGAGATTAATGTTCCTATTCAAAGATAAAGAAATTAATGATTTTGTTCACCTTAACACTGTATTCTAGAGTTTCATTAAAAGAAGGAACTGAAAAGAAAGTGAAGGAATTAAAGGGAAAGTGAAAAATAAGTGTGTTTCAGAGTTTCATTAAAAAAAAGGAGCGGAAAGAATGGGAGGAAGTTGAGGGAAAATTATTGCTTAAAATCTTCCTTTCAAAATGGAAGGAAATGAAAGGAGGGGAAAGTTATAAATTAAAATGTTTTGTCATTTACTATTTTATCATTCTATTTAATTTAATATAACACCTTACAAGGGCATTATTGTAAAATTAAACCTTTCTTTTCCCTTCCTTTCAACTTGGGAACACATAAATTTTTTATTCTCTTTTTCTTTCCTTCGAACTCGAGAACACAAAATAAAATTATATATTTCTTTTCCTTCCCGTTCTTTTCTGTCCTAAATCTCCTTTCTCTTCTTTTCTTTCCGTTAGAAAACTCGGGAATACAGCGTAAGTACCGATCAAAGATGATGGTAGCTGTATGTGACGTTAATTGATTGCAAGTTGAACACATAACTGAAACTAATTGAGATCGGTTGTTATTAAAAGTCAATTGCATAAAGTAAACATGACGCGAAATTGGATTGCAAAATATGTAAAGAATGAAGAGTGAACAAAATCAAGTTTAGGTTTGATAGCACAATTTATAGTCTGAGTTTTTTAACCAACTTGGAAAGTTTATTTTTTTTTTGGAAGGTGTGTTTAGCGGAGAATCCAAACGACGCACAACCCCTCAACCCCAGTTCGAATCCAGGCCAAACACGGGTGTTGAATTTCTCACCCCTTAGTGCGAGTGGGGGGACTCGAACCTAAGACCAAGCCCGGACGGGATCCTCCCTAAGGAGTAAACCCTCCCACCTCCGACCAGCTGGGCTGGACATCATTGGCAACCAACTTGGAAAGTTAATTGCACAGATATAATTTTCAATAACACAAGTAATTGATGAGTAAGCGAGAGCGTTGCAATTGTACGACTAATTAATCTGTAATGAACGAGACCGATAGAGTTAAACTAAGCAATTATCATTTGTTAACATGGCACCACAATCATATATATTTCTGTTTTGTAACGAATGAGACCAATAGAGTTAGTATACATGAATAGACCTTAACATGTTTTGAAGAGACACATTCATATAAGTCACATCAAAACATTTGATTCTTATGACAAAGATAAACGTATCCATTTCTTATGACAAACACAGATTAAGAACTCAACATGAACAATTAGCACATAAACACTACACCCAGTTGTGATCACGCGGGATGATTTAGCCAGACTTGTTCATCTGCTCTAGCTTCTTGGGGTGATAAATAACTGATTTGATTGAAAATTCCCTTTTGAAGTCGTCCAAAACCCTAGGATTGGCGCCGCGTATAAATGCCGACTTTGGAACGTTATACGTACACCAATATACAGTGGCGGACCCATCAATTATTTTCAAGAGGTGTGATTAAGGGGTTTAATCAAACTTTTAAGGGATGCGGTCGGGATTTTTACCTACAAATTACACTATTTTTTTTTCTTTTAAAGGGGGCGCCCACCCCCTTGAATAACACATAGGTCCGCCCATGCCAATATGTAGTGTCTACGCCATGCCATGACACCAATTTTCTTCATGGATCGCTGTATGATACGCCGATCATATATATTATCTTATTAAAGAGGAGTGATGGCCAAGATTGTCATTTACATTTCCGTACAACTTAAGAAGCAACATGTACAATATACTTAAGCAAGAAATTTAAGGGTATTTTGGTCATAATTGTGACAATTAAGACACTTAAAAGGTTAAAATTGTAATTTTATCATAACCTCATACTCACAACTTAAAAACTTATTCCAACCTTACCCCCCATGGTATATGATTGATCAAAAAGCCATTAATGTAATAACTTTCTTAAATGTAAGAATGTGAAGAGCCTATGAACATCATAAATTATGCCTAGATTTTTTAAATGGCTTGGTTTGGTTGGTTTAAGAAGAAGAAGTTGATTCAATTGGGGGAATAGCAATGAAAGGAAGGATATACTTGAAAAGGAATTGGTAAACCGGAGAGGGCAAGGTCTTTGAGAAGTTCACAGCCTAATCCACTAGCACCTACTACACATATTCTTGAAGAATATACACACATATTCTTGAAGATCGTCCCTCAACTACATAAATATCAACAACAGAGAGGTTAGCTTATTAGCTTAACTACATAAATAATTAATTGATTTAATATAATATTGGTGAATGAATAATTCAACCTTTAGTGGATTTTTTTTTTTTTGTTTTTATAGGCCCCTAGCCCAATTTATAGCCCCTTCCTATCACCGTCTTAATTCTTTGCTCCTAAAAAAAGCCATATCTATATTATCTATATCTATATTTAATTTGGAGTTTTTTTTTGTTTTTGCTAATTTGAGTGAAGACTTTCAAGATGGTTACAAAAAACATGTATGAGGTACCTTTACAATCAGTATTAACGGATTTACATAAATCAGAATTTCAAGATGGGTGCAGAATTTCAAGATGGTTACAAAAAACATGTATGAGGTACTCTTTGACCTGATTTCTAATTTGTTGACTTCTTTTTTGATACTATAGTTTTATTTGGTTTGTTGTGCTAATATTTTTGATACTATATTTTGTTGAATAAAGTAAAATGTCGTAAACCCGGGTTGTGGTTCGTAATCAACATATATAATATAAATCGAGACACCCGTCGCAACGCGCGGGCATTCCTTCTAATTATTGTATATATGCGAAGGTTGTTTTTAGGCATGGATTGATTTAATTGAATTAAATCAAACCAGCCAATAGAACCATGAATACCCTAGTTTTAAGTTCTAACAAGGTGCGCTTGGATGGGTGTTTGTACATTCGAATGCAACCTTTTATCGATTCATATAATCAAAGTGGATTCATAAATCCTTTTCTCGATTTTTCCTGGCTATACATACTACAAATTTGTTGAACATGAACACTAGCGTATAAATGTACCAAATACATAATCATCCACCGTAATTAAGCTTGTATCATCATAACTTGCATAAAACTCCATGGACCACCACCCCATTATGAAGTGGTAAGAAATCAAACACCCCATTGTGCTTCCTAGATGCCATCGTGGCTACATTTGATTGACTTGCTCTCTAGGTCCACCATATCAAATTACAAATGAAGTGGTCACAACTTTAGCTTATTTGTAAACAGCATGGGGCCAACAAGAAAAATTGTCTTTCTCCACTCAAACTAGACAAATGCATGCATATTCTAGGGGGTAAGTAACAGCTCATCCAAATTTGACAAAGTAATCACAACCTTAAAAATACAAAACAAATTGAATCTGAACATGCCAGATTTTTTATAACTAAGAAGGGGTATACAACAAATGCAATAGAAAGGTGCCTCTTTCATCTCATCGAATACATTGTCTCCTAGACTTGATTAAAATAGATGAATTAACTCGACAATCTAAACTAAAAGTGAAGAGGAAAAAAGTCACCTCTAGTTGGTTCAGGGGATTAGATCTGAGAGATACTACGTGAAGAGGGGATGAGTAGTTAGATCTGAGAATAAACCTGCAAAAAAGGAACACCGTTAAGCTCGTCACAGGGGAGAGGAAGGGCTCCTCTGTGACCACCCTCCGGCGTGAGAATAAGTATGGTTTAAAGAAGTGGGAAAGTAAGTACGAAAAGTACAAGAAAGTACAGAATAGTTCAGTTACCAAATGTGGAATTCTGGGAGGTATTTATACTTTCCTAATTGGGCTTCGGCTAACATGGGCCCATGGGCCATTTGGCCGAAGCTGATCGTTCGGTCTTTCTTTGGCTTCGGTCTCTGTATAGACCGTGCTTCGATCTAGAGCTTGAAGTCTTGAGCTCGGTTCCTAACGGTGGTCCGAGCTCCGACCCATAACCACATATTCTCTTCAAGTCCCCGGAAGTCTTTTTGAATGCTTTGGTTTTCAAAAAGGACTTTGTAGTTAATTTTTGTTTTTCGGGGATTTCGACCTTTGGGATTCCTTCGAGCTTTGTATAGTTCGGTGTGACAGCTGTTTGCCTTTTACCTGAGCGGGTGGATGACAGCTATTGTCATTTACCTTATTTTACTGCCTCACCTTCCGGTTACTATAGCGAATCCCTTTTTTGATTGGTTCGAGGGGGTCAGTTGGTGACCTTTGATTGGACGGTTACTCAACCGTCATTTTATCTCTTTATAAATGAGTTTTTACTCATTTTATTTTCACTTTTTCTTTTCTACACTTTATCTTCTTCCCAATTCCTCAGTTCTTCGGCTGGAATCATCTTCTTCCTTTTCAATCAGCGTCTTCCTTACTGCTATAAGGTGTGTAATCTCTTCTATCTTCTTTTAATCATGCCTAAAGATAATATGCTTACGTCATTTAGCGTTCTTAGTCAAGCAAAGCTTGACGAATTTGTAGAAGAATTTAGGATCCCTGTAAATCTTCACCCTACCCTTCCTGCTTCGAGAACTCCCATATATCCTTTTCCCCCTGGGAAGTTTGCATTTTACACTCGGGTGTGTAATTATGCAAACTACCGAGTCCCTTTTACCCGTTTTTTAATGAAAGTTTTGCAATTTCATAAGGTTCACATTTCCCAAATGACACCTTTTGGCCTTAGTCGGGTGAACCAATTTGAATTGTCTTGTCGGTCTTTAGACGTAGTACCCGACTTGAATCTGTTTAGGGCTTTTTACCGTTTGAACCGTACGGGTAATTGGTATACCTTCGAGAAGAGACAGTCGAAGGATAAGAAGTCGGAGGTGAAGAAGGAAGACCGGGAGTGTGTTGGTTGGGAGGTATCTAGTTTGAAGGATTGGAAGGATAGGTGGTTTTGGTTAGATGATTTGTGTCTTCCCCAAGACATGGTGTGGAGGAAGAAAGACGATCCCTTAGATGGTGACTTGCCGAAAGACTTTACTGTAGATAAAACCCTTTATGCTGCACTGGTGAGTAACAAGTTTGACATAAGGAGATTGCCGGAGCATGTGTTGGTGATTGGTTGTGTTAGTAGGAATTGGGAGTTTTCGGACCAGTGGCCTATCGTTAGACGGAACAACATAGGTTCGTCTTGTGGCTTTTACAATTTTCCTTTTTTATAAGCTTCTGATGCTGATAATGCCCTGTGTTGTTTTTTTTAGATATGTCTCTTCGTGACATGCTTCATTTGGAGTCGTTTGATGATGATGATATTGAGTACACGTCGCTTCAGCAGAACCCAGGAGACAAGCCTTTTCTTGAAGTCTTGAAGGCTCCGTCTTTTAAGATCAGAGAGCCGGACGCGGATGCCCCGGCGAACGTTGGTGGCTCATCGTCGTCTGCAGCTGTGGCAACGTCTGAGCGAGATGTGGGGAAGCAACCTGAAGGTGCATCTATCTCTGTTGTGACTGAGGACCCATCGAAGCATAGGAAGAAATCATCGAGAAAAAGAAAAGATGTTGAGGAAGGAGGTTTGGGAGAGAAGGCTAAGGGGACGCCGAAAAGGACGAAGACCCCTCTGGTTACTATAGTCGAAGCATCTTCTGGGGGTCAGGCCGCTCCAACTACTATCTTGGAGGCTCTATCAGACCACTTGGAGAGTGGGAAGTCTGCTCGAGATGAACCTCCGGTGGAGATTGATCGACACCCTAATCCTTCGCCGCTTCATTCTCATCCACATTTTGCCGGTCCTTTTAGTCCTGCTGGTAAGTATGATGATGGTGTAGATTGTTTCCCTCTGTACTTTACTTCAGACGACGAAGGTCCTAAGGATTACCTTGAGCGTCTGTGGTTTGGTTCAGAGTCTAAAGTGGATGACTTCCCTGTCATTGTAGATTCGGTGGAACTGGATCCTTCGGTGGCTGAAGCTAAGTTTATTCCCAACTGGGATTTAAAGAATGGGGACAAGATACTTGATGCTTTGACAGCGCGAACCATGCTTCTGAATATCAATACCCCAGCCGAAGAACACAGGTTTAGGAATGCAGCTCCTTTGGCTTTAGCTGATGCTTTGATGATCAATCAAGCACAATCAAACGGTATTGTGGTGGAGGTGTATCGGCGATGGGTGGATCTTGAGATAGAGAAGGAGAAACTAAGTTCGATGCTTGGAGGTGAAGATGTTACTGCTTGGGGCAAGGCAAGAAGTATGAGGCTCTGTTGGGTGAGAAGCGTTCTTTTGAAGAGAAGCTGAACCAGACGTTGCTTCAGGTTAAGTCACACAATGCTGCTATGGCTTCAGCTTCGGAGGAGAGAGATAAAGCTCAGAAGGAGGCCGAAGCGCTGAAGGTTGAGAGGGACGAGGCTTTGCGGGGTAGTAGTTTCCTATCCCTTTCATTCGTTGACTGGATTATATTGTTGGTTCGGTTTGTTTTGTTTTTTATTGACATTTTCTTTCTTTTTCAGAAAAAATGTTGTTCGAAAAGGAGGCGTCCCAGTTTCGAGCCCAGCTAGAGGAGATGGAGATTAGGATGGAGGGGCAGGTTTCAGCTTTAACAGAATCAAATTCTAAGTTGTCTGATCAAGTTAAGGAGCTGATGGAGACTAAAAGGTGGCTTTTGACCGAAGGAATGCTTCTTGTAGCTCGGAGGATTCATACAGGAGAGGAGCTTCGATCGGCCGTGGGGGCCATTAATAATGCCATGAATGCTTGTGGCGTTAATGTTGGTATTAAGGCTGGGTACCACTATTCGTCGAAGGCTGTTCCTGTCGAGAAGGTGCCGAAGCTGAAGCCGAATGCTGAAGAAATGTTGAATGATGCATTGGATAAGTTTGATACTTTGGAATTTCCATTTCTTCAACACGTCGGGCGCCTTATCTCCGAGCCTCTTGAATCGATCAAAGCCGCTGGTCTCTCCGGTGACATGTTTAATCCTCCTTCAAGTTAATATCCATATGCCGTAACGGCCTTGAACATCTTTTTGCTTTATGAACTGATGACCGAACCGCTTTGGTTCGGCTTGTTTTGCTGTGTATTTTGTTGGAACAATGCATCTTAGTTCTTTTATCAATGTTTATATGTTTGAATATATTATAATCTTGTGTTTAGGGGGTTTGTGTTGGCCCCTAAGTTATATTCGAATTTTGCTGTTCGGTCCGTGCCTCGAAAGAAATCCCTGCTTCGGCGTAACAAAGAACGGGAAGGGGAATAGCTTCGAACAGCCTAACATAGACTAAGGGTTTGTTTAACCTCTTTTTTTTTTTTTTAAGGTCGAACCGCGATATGCGTCCATATGCTTCGGTTCGGTATGAATATACTTGCAAGTTCTTTTTTTTTTTTTTATAAGATCATTTGTTGATCCTTGATACGCTTAGTTAAGGCATCGGCGTTTGTCATGCCCGTTCACCGAAACCCTGTCTCTAGCGTTTTATAAGTAGAAGGGAAACTTATAGTTTTCGACGTCGATGTGATGTTTGTTTGCATGCTATATGTGTTTGGTATATTCTTAATGTATATGAGATAGACAAAATTTTATAGTCCCTTCTTTTTTTTTTTATGAGGCAATTTTGATCTTTTTCGTGTCGTATCTCGTTGGCACGTGGGTTCCATATTGACCAATTATGCCCGTCACTATGGGTTCCGATATGTATTAGTTTTTTTTTTTTGGAATGCTTAGAGGATAATCTTGTCCTGACCGTTCCACGATGTTTCTTTTTTTTTTTTATCTTGATGGATCGGTGACTGTTTCCCCTAGCTTCGGTGCCTTTTTAGTTTTGAATGTGAAGCAACAATATTGTGAACAAATTGTAATAAGAAGAAAGAAATTTATTATAGGTGGGGTAAACACATCCCACTTTTGACTAGAGGGAGCCGGGGTAATCATCATCCCGGAGTACAAGTGAAAAATAAGGGAAAGTGGTTCGGGGCATGACACATCCCGATTAATAATTTGAAATTATTGAAAAAGAAACAAAAACTTGAACATCAGCTTTCGAGCTTGGGTGTTTCACATGTATCATTTCTTTAGGTGAATTCCGTTCCATGTTCTGGGAACGGGGGTGCCATCTATCTTTGCCAGAGTGTACGAACCTTTTTCTCCAACGGAAGTTACCTGGTATGGCCCTTCCCACCTTGGTGATAGTTTGCCTGAAGGTTCGGCTCGGCTTGCTTCATTGCTGCGGAAGACATAGTCTCCGACTTTGAATGTTTGCTTTTTCACCTTGGCATTGTAATACCTTTCCAGCTCTTTCTTGTATCGTGACTCTTTGATGGAAGCCATCTCCCTTCTCTCTTCCAGGAGATCTAGGTTTAAGCGGAGGGATTGATCATTATCAGATGTATTCATCCTTCGGGAGCTGACGATGCCGATCTCTACTGGGATCATTGCCTCGGTGCCGTAGGTTAAGCTGAAAGGCGACTCTCCGGTGCTGGTTTTTGGCATTGTTCGGTGGGCCCATAAGACGTTAGGTAGCTCGTCTGCCCAACCGGCCTTTTTGCCTCCCAACCGTCGTTGAATCCCTTCCACAATGCTTCGGTTGGCCCTCTCTACCTGACCGTTGGCCTGAGGATGGGCAACTGATGAAAATAGCTGCGTGATATGTAAGTCCGAACACCACTTTTTGAAGGGATTTTCAGCAAACTGTTTCCCGTTGTCGCTGATGATATAAAGTGGTAACCCGAATCGGCAGACGATGTTCTCCCATACGAACCTTTTCACTTGGTGACCAGTAATTTCTCCCATTGGCTTAGCTTCGACCCATTTTGTAAAATAGTCGATGGCTACCAGCAAGTACTTGACTCCCCCTGTGGACTTAGGGAATGGCCCTACGATGTCGATCCCCCATTTCTGGAATGGCCAGGCCGCTGTTACAGGGATTAGATCGTTTTTTGCTCGGAGACTGACCGGGGCGTTCCTCTGACATTCCTGGCAGCTTCGAAGTTCTTGAATAGCGCTTTGATGCATATTGGGCCAATAGTATCCGGTATTCATTGCCTTAGTAACAACCATCTTCGGCCCGGCGTGAATGCCGCATATGCCGAAATGGATTTCTTTAATGACGTATGCTGCCTCGCTTGGAGAGAGGCACCGTAGAAGCGGGCCCAAGAACGTTCTTCGGTATAGCTGATCATGATGGACTTGGTATTGTAGGGATTTAACTTTGAGCTTTCGAGCTTCAGCCCTGTCATCTGGAACCCAACCTTCGGTGATGTGTCTGACGATGGGAGTCATCCATGTGTCCTCTTGGACTTCAACTTGCAAGACTTCGTTTTCTTCTATTGAGGGTCTCGTTATTGTTTCGATCTTTACGTCTTGAGTTGGGGTGTCAATGTTGGCCGACGCCATTTTGCTAAGAGCATCGGCTTGTGTGTTTTCTTCTCTTGGGACATGGAAGATTTTGTATATTTGGAAGGATGTTACAAGTTCTTGTGCTTTTTGAAGATACTTTATCATTTTCGTCTCTCTTGCTTCATACTCGCCTTGAAGCTGATTAGCCACGAGTAACGAGTCGGTATGGATTTTGAGATTTCGTACCCCAAACCTTTGTGCTATTCGTAAGCCAGCCAATAGTGCTTCGTACTCGGCTTCATTGTTCGAGCTCGGGAACTCGAGTCGGAGGGCGTAGGCAAATTTGGTGTCATCCGGACTGATCAATATAAGGCCTGCTCCGGAGCCTTCGGCGCAAGATGCCCCGTCTGTGTATAGAGACCATGCTTCTGTTTGTTCTTTATTTTCTAGATCCTTCTCTTCTGATTGGTCTTCTTCGCTTGGCAACTCAGCTATGAAGTCTGCTACGGCCTGTCCCTTCATGGCACCTCTTGTTTTGAAAGTGAGGTCGAAGGCCCCTAGTTCAATGGCCCATTTGGCCAATCGACCCGAGACCTCCGGCTTTCGGAGCACATGTTGGATGCTTTTATCGGTTTGGACTTCGATCTCGTGTGCTTGAAAGTATCTTCTTAATCTTCTCGAAGCATGAACCAGGGCTAAGGCCAACTTCTCCAACATGGGGTATCTAGTTTCGTAGTCCCGAAGGGCTCTGCTGACATAATAAATTGGCACTTGAGCTAGGTGCCTTTGTACCATGAGAACTGCACTAATGGCACCCTGGGATGCTGCTAAATAGATAGTAAGTACTTCGCCAGGTTTCGGCGCGGTGAGCGTTGGCAGCAAGCTGAGACATTGCTTCAATTCGCCGAATGCTTGTTCAGCTTCGGTGGTCCACTTAAAATCATTCTTGCCGAAGCTACTTTTTAGCACGGTCATAAAAGGCAAGGTCCGTTCGGCTGCCTTAGAGAGAAAACGATGTAATGCTACTAATCTTCCATTCAGCGATTGGATTTCTTTGACCGTTTTTGGAGACTTCAGTTCCATCACTGCCTTGACTTTTTCGGGATTTGCTTGGATCCCGTCTCGTGCGACCATAACACCCAGAAACTTCCCAGATTCCATTCCGAAGGAACATTTTGCTGGGTTTAGTTTCATGTTAATACTTCGGAGACAGTTGAATGTCTCTCGGATGTCGGTCATCATGTCTGCTTCATCTTTGCTTTTTATTACCACATCATCTACGTATACTTCCATATTCCTGCCGATCTGCCTCTTGAATGCCTTATCCATTAATCGCTGATATGTAGCTCCGGCGTTCTTCAGGCCAAAGGGCATTTTTGTGTAACAATATAACCCTTCGGTAGTGATGAAAGCGGTTTTGTCTTCATCTTCGACTGCCATTTGAATCTGATGGTAGCCTTTATATGCATCAAGAAAACACTTTAGCCGAAAGTCAGCTAATGAATCGACCTTGACATCCATTTCAGGTAACGGGTAACAATCTTTTGGGCATGCGTTATTTAGATCCTTAAAATCAACGCACATTCGCCAGCCTCCGTCTTGCTTTTTTACCATAACTGGGTTCGATACCCAAGTTTGGTACTGCACTTCTCGAATGATATTTGCGTCCAAGAGTTTGCGAACGTCTTCGGTAATGGCTTTGTTCCGATCCAACCCCATGCTTCTTTTCTTTTGTTGCACTGGTCGGACCGTTGGGTACACATTCAGCTTGTGTTCGGCCAAATGCCTGGGTACTCCTGTCATGTCCGAATGTTGCCATGCAAAAGAATCTAGAGATTCGGCTAAAAGGTTCCATAAGGCGATTTTGCAATCGGGTGGGAGCTGTGCCCTGATGGTTACCTGTCAATTTATTTTGAGATTTTTAGTCAAAGAACTTCATAAGGTTATTCAAAACCCTATAATTGATCGACTACCTTTTGTTCCGGAAAACATGGGTTGATCGACCATTTCTCTGATAATTCTTGGGTGACTGGTGCGACTTGAGAGCTCGAAGCTTGTCGGATTTCGGCTACATGGTGCGCTGGTTCGGTATGCACCGTTGCTATGCCATCTTCTGTTGGGAATTTGATGGCTCCATGGATGGAAGAAGCAACCATTCCAAAAGCACACATACTGGGTCGCCCAAGTATGACATTATGTACGGAATGTGCTCCGACCACCAGGAAGGTTAGCATCTCCGTTCGACTTTGCTTTTCGGTGCCTAATGTTACCGGGAGAGTGATTCGTCCCCTGGGCTGAATTACTTCTCCTGAAAAACTGACCAACGGCATGGAGACCTGTTGTCATTTGAAATTGTCGTTATGTCAAAAGGTGAAGGATGCTTTTTTAGTTAAGACGTTTATGTAACTTGGAGTTGGTTTTTGGTAAGTACCTGTACCATCCTTCTTTGAGTTTCGGGTGCCAATCGTTGGAAACAATGGTAATACATTATTTCCGAAGCACTACCGTTGTCAACGTAAACTCGTTGGACTTTATGCCCGGCGATGACAGCCGAGATGATTATTGGTCCTTCCAGAAACTGGTCTGGTGTTATCTCGGGGAACGAGATTTCCTGTCATATAAACAAGTGGTTTTAGTGACAAAAGTGATCATATACTTCTGATCTTGGAGACTCTTTGCTGAAAACATCAATTGTTAAAATGTATAATTTTACTTAGCAACCTGACTCATGAATGGAGCAAGGTGAAAACCGGAGCGTTTAATGCCATGTGGCGCGACGGCTTGAATCATGTTGATCCCTGCTTGGTTGTTGGTGTTAGCGATTGCTGCGGGTTTGCCTTCTTTTACCTCTTTGATAAGGTGAGAAAGCTTCCCGGAACGAACAGCTTTTTCTATTTCTTGCCGAAGGGACCAGCAATCATCGGTGTTATGCCCTTTGGCTCGGTGATACTCGCAATACTTTTTGGAATTTCGATCAGCAGATGGTCGTTGTTTAGCTGGTGCGGGCAATTGTAAATTTTCTGTTAACAGAATGTCTCGAGGGGTTTTGGTTAGATCGGTTGTACTGCCGGACCTTCCGGAACCTTGAGACTTAGAAGGATGCCCCCGGTCTGTTCGTTCGTACGGTTGTTGCCTGTTCTTGTTCCAGTGGCTATTACGATCTGTATTATGGGAACCCTTCTTCCACGTGTTACGTCCTCCGGAGCTTTTGTAGTCTCCTTCGGTGGATTGTCCACAAGCACTCTTTCCTCTGGCAAAGGCTCTGGCCCTCTCTATGAGTACTTCCATTGTCTTCGGTAGATCTTCATGCAGCTTCTCCACTAACTGGTTGTTTCGCACTCCGTGACAGAAGCCCGAAACTCGGAGCTGATCCACTGCTCCATGAATCTGCATGCTCTCTTTGCTGAAGCGATCTATAAAAACCTCCAAGGACTCACCATCCTTTCTTCGGATGTTGTGAACCTCCGTGATATCCTTGGAGCACCGTCTTTGATTTGCAAAGTTTAGTTTAAACAACCTTCGGAATTCTATCCAGTTAGTGATTTCTCCAGCGGATAGGCCGTCGAACCATATCCTTGCTGCTCCGGTGAGGGTTTGAGCAAACATGTGGCACCACGCTGGCATGGGCCATAATTCGATTTCAGCTGCGCCTTCAAATGCGAAGATGTGGTCGTCTGGATCTGACGTCCCCGCATATGTTTTGATGGTGGCTGGCATTTTCAGCTTGGCCGGGAGGCGTGCTGTTGCAATTCTTTGAGAAAATTTGGAGAATGATGTCATATGGGCTGGGCGGTACGGTGCCGTAAGTTCATCATCCTCCGGTGGTGTAGTTAATGTTTTTTCCGAGGTGGGCTTGTCAATTTGCATCGGTCCGGTATAACCCAAGGATGCTAGTTGCCTTTGTGGAGTTTGAGTCTGCATAGTGGTGACTACTGTGGAGTAAGTAGCGAGAGATCCTAGGTCGGTGCTTGTTTCTGCCGAAGCAGTAAGCCCTTCAGTGGCGAATAAGTTAGCTTTTACGCTTTGCATTACGGCCTCCCTACTCTGCTGTTCCTTTAGTCGGAGTAATAACTCTCGATTTTTCTGGAGGAAAGTGTCATCGAACTCTACTAGTGGAGCACTTGCTTTTACAGCCGAAGCACCAACAGAAAGAGATGACTGTTGGATGCTTCCTTGTGCTCCGGTGGAGGCAGCAGCTGGCGCTGACGACATGATGACCATTTGATCATCGCCTGTCTCTGTTGCTGTCACGTCTTCGATCGTGAATCCCTCAGATCGTGCCGTCATGGGTAGGGATTACTCTGTTCCAAAGAAAAGAAACACAGCAAATGCACGGATGGCGCCAATTGAAGAGGAAAAAAGTCACCTCTAGTTGGTTCAGGGGATTAGATCTGAGAGATACTACGTGTAGAGGGGATGAGTAGTTAGATCTGAGAATAAACCTGCAAAAAAGGAACACCGTTAAGCTCGTCACAGGGGAGAGGAAGGGCTCCTCTGTGACCACCCTCCGGCGTGAGAATAAGTATGGTTTAAAGAAGTGGGAAAGTAAGTACGAAAAGTACAAGAAAGTACAGAATAGTTCAGTTACCAAATGTGGAATTCTGGGAGGTATTTATACTTTCCTAATTGGGCTTCGGCTAACATGGGCCCATGGGCCATTTGGCCGAAGCTGATCGTTCGGTCTTTCTTTGGCTTCGGTCTCTGTATAGACCGTGCTTCGATCTAGAGCTTGAAGTCTTGAGCTCGGTTCCTAACGGTGGTCCGAGCTCCGACCCATAACCACATATTCTCTTCAAAAAGCATGCCACACTAACGATTTGAGTTATTGATTACTTGTCACATTACACAATTCGTAGCACTCAATCCACACCTGGACAAAGGTTCCAGAATTCCGACGTGGCATGGATCCCATGCCCCAGGACATGGACCATTACAGATGGTCTTCATAATGATTTTTCTTGTTAACTTTGTATAAGATTGACAATGCTACTAAGAAATTGACACGTGATGCTATGGAAAAAGTTATCTTTCTTCACAATCAAGAGTAGCATGAGGTATCACTCCTTTTCTACATTCATAAGCAACATTATTACTGACTTCTTTTGTAGGAAACTACTTTTATCGTCTCTGCGTACCCAAACCAACTTTTTCTCCATCCAACGGTTTCCCTATTTTCTATTTCTTTTACTTGTTCCACTCTCCACTTAACAAAAAATATCATTTATTTGTTGTTTTCTCAGACTTGTACGATTAAATGTAGAGCAAAGTGGTACGTTTAACCAACCCTTATTAATATCGTTTTCATATGAAATGATTATAAAAACGATAAGAGTTGTGATTTATATCGCTTTTTAATCAAGTCAATATAAACCCGTAGGTTTCAATACCAATCTATCACACCCCTCTGTAGACCCCCTAATGTGAGTGATTGATACTAGAACTTACACAATTGAAGTAAATTTGTAATCAAGTGTCTTCAAATACAAAACGATGTGAATGTGTAAAATTAAGTCTAAAGATATATAGTGTAGAGGTGGTAAAATGGGTAGGTTGGGTTGGGTTGGTTGATGGGTTTGGGTTAGGATGGGTTTGGGTCAGGATGGGTAAATTAAAAAAATAGGTTAGGATTGGTTAGGTCAGGATGGGTTTAGGTCTGGATATTTTGGATTAAGATAGGTTCACATCAAAATAGATTGAAATTTTAAAAAAAAATTAAGTTAAAAATTTAAAACGTAAAAAAAAAAAAAAAAGTGAAAACAAATAAAAAACTAAAAATAAAAAACAAATTTAAAATTAAATTTGTTTCGACTCGACCGGGCCCGGTAGCGACCCGACCCGTTTTGACCCGACCGAGCGCGGTAACGCCCCAGACCGTTTCAACCTGACCCGTCCCGTAGCGACCCCGACTGTTTCGACCCGGACGGGCCCGGTAGCGACCCGGCCCGTTTTGACCCGACCGAGCGCGGTAACGCCCCAGACCGTTTCAACCTGACCCGTCCCGTAGCGACCCCGACTGTTTCGACCCGGTCGGGCCCGGTAGCGACCCGGACCATTTCGACCCGACCAGGCCCGGTAACAACCCAGACCGTTTCAACCTGACCGTCCCGTGGCGACCCGGACTGTTTCGACCCGGCCCGGCCCGCTAGCGACCCGGACTGTTTCGACCCGACCAGGCCTGATAACGACCTAGACCGTTTCAACCTGACCTGTCCCGTAGCGACCCTAACCGTTTCGACCCGGCCGGGCCCGGTAGCGACCCGGACCGTTTCGACCCGACCCGACCGGGCCCGGTAACGACCCAGACCGTTTCGACCTAACCCGTCCCGTACTGTTTCGACCTGACCGGTCCCGTTAGTAACAAGGACCGTTTCGACCCGACTGGGCCCGTCAACGACCAGACCATTTCGATCCGAACGGGCTGGTCAACAACCCAGACCGTTTGCACTCGATCAAACCCGCTAACGACTCGAACCGTTTCGATGACATCGGTCTCGTTAACGATCCGTGTTGTTTCGACATTGCCGTCCGTTAACGACCCGAACGGTTTCGAACCGACTGGGGTGATCAACAAATGCAAAAGATATAATTTTTTGTTTTTACTGACATTGATTTCTATTAATGAGTTTTAATTCATATTTGTATATGGTTATCTAAAAATACCCATCCTAACCCATTTGTTTTTTTTGACATACCCATCCTGTCCCACTTACTTATTTCCTACAATTAAAATTACCCATCCTAACCCCCTTGAAAATTATACTAAACCCATTTTAACTCACAAGGTCAAATTTTAAACCCAAAACAACCCAAACTCAACTTGATGGGTTGAAATTGCCATGTCTAATACAGTGTAATCATCATAACAACTCTTAAATCGGATCATCAAGTCCCTGAATAGACACGCTCAAACATATGTCAGCATAAAGCTATTGAGTACACAACAAATAGACTCATAAGATCAAGTATTAGCGTATTATAACTCATAACTTTGTAAACGAGTTAATTCTCATTCAATGGTTAAAGCACAAAGAAGAAAGATGAAATTATGCACATAAGGATGATGATTCATGCACGCCCAAATTAACTACTAATTGATCAACAAAGGTTTGTTTAGCTCAAGCAAGTTCTGTCCAGCTTCAACAAGTCAAAAGATAAAACAAGATTTACAGTCTTGCTCGATCATGAATTGATCGTGAAGTTCTGGTCAGTTACAGAATATCTCCAACGAATCTGGTCATCTCAAAGAAAGTATGATCAGGTGCAAATAGACAAAATCAAAAGATGAAAAGATCTTGACAGCAAACACATTGAATCCAAAGTTCCAAGTCTGGATATAACTTCTCATTTGTCCATGTAATTCTATAGCATAAACATATGAACATTAGAAATATATGTAAGAGTTGTGTAAAAATACACATGACCCATGCCATTTTAACTTTTTCTGTAACCGAGAAATTTTGACTTCACGACTGCATTAGTATACCTATTTGTATGTTTATCGTCAATTAAATGCGAGTATGAAAAAAATTGCTAACTGAAAATTGCCTTGATTTTTAAATAATTAAATGCTAGTTGATATGATAATCTATATTTGATTGTGTGAAATATAGTGTTTTTCTTTGTCTCTGTTTCACCATCGAGTCCCTACACATATCCTGTGCATACTCAATACTATCAATTGTTCATCCAGATTTAATCGTCAATCCCTGGGCCTTCAATTGGTATCAGAGCGTTGGATGGAAAGGATCAAATCGACACAGTCACCATCAAACCTTATGGGCAAAAGCAATCATACTCGGTTTTTGGCGAAAATAAAACTCAGACATATTGAAACCAAAATGGTTAACCAATGAAGTGTTAATCGACTCAGACTTGATTGCCATCATGAATCAGAGTGGCTTCCTAAGGATCGGTTTAGGGTTGTTCATGACAATGCACAAAAGTGGAACGTTGTGAACTATTGCATCCTTTTAGTTTTTTTTTTGGGTGGGCTAAACGTACCCCCTTGTTACTTGTCATACCCCCTCCCTAAAAAACCACTTTAAAATTTGTCAACTTTCCCCCTCTAATTTTTCAGATTTATCAAATCGTTTAGCCCACACATGAATATCAATTTAACGAACTTATCAACTCAAATCTTGTGTTCTCATGATCCATCAAAACAATTCTACAATTTTGTAATATATATAAATCTAGATTATATCTTTGAAATTATGAAAAAGGATCTTCATAATCTTTATAAAATTATATATATATAAATTTAAAAGATTATGGAATAAAGTTTAGCAAAAAAGAAAGTATAAAGTTAAATTTGTATTATACAAAAACTTGAAGAAGGGAGTATATTTAGTAAAAATAATATAAATGGAGGTACGTTTAGCAGCCCCAACCGTCTTTCCCTCATTAACTCCTTCACTGTTGGAATTATTCTTGATTGTTAAAGGGGGTTGAAATAATGAACTAAGAAGTCGAATGGTTAAATGTAAAGATATAGGTAATTCTTAATGAATTAGAGATAATTGTATAGTAATGTGTTTGAGTATTACTAGTGGGATGCCCGCGCGATGCGGCGGGGCGACTATATTGAAGCAAATAATGAAATGTTAGTGTCGCGCGCGCGATGCTGCGGGTAACAATTTGCAACATGATATTCAATATCTCCACTTTCATAGTCTATTAGAGTAAAAGGTAAAAAGAAGATAACACATGCTTACAGAAATGTGTATAGCTTTGACCATGGATATCCTTAAAAAATATGCAGAGCCCCAAAAATAATAACAAAGGAGAAGTACATAGTTAACTTCATAATATGGATTCATATTGTGACCTCATGGTGACTTTTTAATATCGACTCTGGCCAATGTTTTAGCAAATGATTAAATTTACCCAGAAAATGGTGACCATAAAACAAAGAACATTTTCCGTTTGTTTTTAAAGTGAAAGCTTTTAGAAGCTAGGTTGCTCACCCTTTGTTTAAACAAACAAGCGATTCTCGACTTTCGTTCTGTTGTCAAATCTAAACCGTTTAACAAACAGGCTGTGTGCTAATTGACTTGTTTAATTAAACGGGTCTTTTCGGGTTGACGCACTAACCTAGTTAAACAAACGGGTCAACCTACTAACCTGTTTAATTAAACAGTCTAACCCGACAACCTGTTTTATAAAATGTGTTAGCCTATCAACCCGTTTACGACCCCTTTAATATTTAATAAACCATTACCCTTTCCTATTAGATGTTGAAAATAAACTTACAAATGTAACATGATTCCGAATGTGAAGTTACGGCTATGAAAACCAATACTCTACAAGTTTCTTCGCCTAAATAATTCAGGTCGCTTTGGTTTGCTAAGAGTAACAACTACAATCTTCTCTATCACATCAGGTGTAAGCTTAGGAGTGACATTAGTCGCCTTCAACGCTTCATGTTCTATTGAATCTGCATTTGAAGTTAACACAAGAGATTTTAATATTTGAATATGAAAAAGTGAAATGTTAAGAAACTATATTTTGAGGCAATATAGAGTGAATGATCGGAGCTAAGAGTCCTTTGTAGCACCAAAAATAACAGATTACCATGCAATTTACAAGCTGAGACATGGGTACATCTAGTTCATATGTATCTGTTCCAAGTTCCTAACTTTCTGTAGCACATCATCTACTAATGATTTACTTGTCAAATTCTGCAAAAGCACATCACAATTCAATTCAATACAAGATCATGAGTTCCGGTATGGCACATAGTACAGCCTGGTGAAACCATTTGTGAGACTATAGACTGAATATTTCCATAAACTTCTCATGCAATATCATTATTAACAAAGCTCGGTTCTTGCCCAAGTTTGCATTCAAATTTAACAGTGTTAAATTATATTTTCTTTCTGACTTTTAGAATTCTCGAGTTAGAATTAAACAATATGAATCAAGGGGTTTGAGTAGTAATATGAAAGATTTTACCCTGCGGTTCTCTAATGCAAACCGACTATCGGCCAGGACTCGTGAATTATACATTCTGGCCAGAACTTCAGATGCAAGCAAACTCCAGGTAGTAAGCCTGATTCCATAGCTGTTGTACATAGAAAGATATCCTATTCCAAGCTACAAAAATCATAATCATAAATGAACATCATTGTAATCCAACATCAACTAAAAAAAATAAGATAATTGACTCTACAGAACATCAATTAGGGTTTAATTTGATCATATAAAACAAAATCTATGATATCAGCATAAAGATCGTCTAATCCATTAAACAAATATAACGATACCATACTGAAATCGAAGTTGAAGTATGCAATTGATGATTGACGCTTCATGTATTTTGATTAAGAATCAAGAGTCGCTAAGAAAAACAAGTAAGAAAAGTTTGTTGTTTTGAAGGGAGAGTGATCGTGTGGGGTTTACAGTGGGTAGTAAAGGCGAGATGTGGAAGTATTAAATTGGAGAACATGGTGCAAAATCTTACAGCCCAGGAACAAGTAACGCTTGAACTTCCCCAATGAATCACCATTAACGTACCCTGTTAATATCTTAAAAGACTGATTTACCCCCTTAACTGTTTTAACAAATGCATCAACCGCTTGTACTTTCAGCAATGAAACATGTAATTTCTTAAAATTGGTTGTCATCCTTCCTAAATGCTTTATAATATAGTATAGATATAGACTAGTGGGGTACCCGCGCGTTGCGGCGGGAGCACAACATTTACTAAAAATGAAAAAACAACAAAATTAAATATGTAATGATAAATGCAAACAATGGTAGGGCACGTGTCATATGGTCTTGTTGCCTATTACATAAGACAAAGAAGGATATCATAGACTCATTATGAAGGCTTGGCACGATGACCAAGCTTCGATATGCATGTAAATTTTGATTAACATATAGTAGTGTAAGGTTGGACAAAGAGAAGTTTGTCATTTCCTATTAAAGTTTTTAAATTTTGTGGTTAACCTTCTTAAATACTTTATTATATAGTATAGATATAGATATAGATAAAAGCATTTTAGGAATTCTGTATGTCTAACTCTTATAGTAATGTATGTACAAGTATTGTCCACGTCAATTGAGGAGAAAATTTAAACTATTATATTTTCTACATCTTTAATTAGTTACTATTAAAGAGTTATTGTCTTTATTATTTTGAATGATATAGTTTTATTTTTTAAGTTTAATATTATTCAACTTAAACTACCGGCTCGATTATTACGAATTTATTTTTGATCTATTTTTTGCATTTGTTTTATTTTAATTTTTATGTTTATAAAAAATAAACATAGTTCATTCATTGTATTACTCTACAAATATGTAGTAAGCTTCCATCTTCCATGCTATGTTTATGTCTCAATTTATAGACATTGTTTAGGTTCAGAATTATTCAACTTAAACTACCGGCTCGATTATTACGAATTTATTTTCATTTTATTTTTTTCATTTTTTATTATAACTCTCATGTTTACAAAACATAAACATAGTTCATTCATTGTTTTACTCTACAAGTACGTGGTAAGCTTCCTTCATTCTATGCCATGTTTATTTCTCATTTTATTATAAAAAGTCAAATGGCATCGCCGGTTTAAATAATTAAAAATATATGACATTGATTAATCGGTCCATATGCAAGTTGTTATCTACAATATATGATATGTAATGAATGAGTGTCTTTTGTCAACCAACAACCCAGTTGTGTATACCACTATATAATCGTAAGATGTTATATATTGTATTCAGATCATAAGGATATTTTGTGGTTTTTAATTGCAAAAACTTTTTTTATAACAAATCTTAAGAGTTTTCTATACATTAACCTATGAGTAAGGTCATAATATGGTCATGTTGCTCATGCATGTCAGACCCAAACATACAAAACCATCTCACTCTACCTTATCTATTAATTTTTCTATCTTACTTATCAATTTTATGAGCGACTATGATAGTTCCATGCATCAATATATTATGCGATTTCTTTTCTATGAACTTCCTACATATCAAAATACAACCCTAGATAATAACTGTATAAAAGATTATAAAAACAACAAAGTATGGATTGGTTGGGGGCACAAACACATAATGTTTGCAAGAATACTGTTTTAATGGTGAACAAAAGGTTACCTTAAGATCAGTACCCTATATTTCACAAAATGTTGAACGACCAAGTATAACATAATGGTTATCCGCAATATTCTCATACACAAAATCCCTTATGAATCTGCAAAAACAAAAGAAAATGGTTCATTAGTTGTTTTCATGGTAGAAGGCAACCATAAGATATCAATAAGAATAAGGCCTCATAAAGGTACAAATTGAAGAAAGAAACAAGTGACAATGCCTACTAACAAACCAAAGATTATAAAGAGAATAAGGAATTAGAGAGTTGTTCATTGATATGTATATAATAACAACACAATGGCCACTATTTATAGGGATCTAATAGAAGGTATATACATAAATGAGAAAAAGGAGTTAGGAACATGGATAGTCACTAATAATATATAAAGGAGTTAGAAACATGGATAGTCACTAATAACTTTATTATTTCATAATCAACTTAATTGGTAATGTAAAAAGACAACTTCACCCCTTTACCACCTTCATTAAGTTATTGTACCATATGCATTATATGTTGTAATTACTTAAATTTGGTTGGAATCCTTTCCTCATGCTTTATAATATAGTATAGATTAGGATTTAGAGTTAGACTAGGATGCAAGTTAGTATTAGTATAAATAGAGACATAGATTTATTGTATTATTTTTGGTTTTGATTAATAAGGAAAAGACTTTGTGTCTACAATCTTTCTTGTTCTTGTTTTTTCTTGTATACAAGTTCTTTGTGAACTTAATGGATCCAATTGGCTTCAACAACATTCACACTGTCACAGACTCATGGCCCAATACGTGCATACCATATAGGTACACGACCCTATATAAATTTAGCCTACAAATGGGCTGTTAATCGAAGCAAGATATATGGGGCTATGCTTATATAATTCAGCCCACAAATTAATACTTGTGCATGACCCAATGGTATACTAAATATTGTTTTGACCGAAATTGAAAGCTCACTATTATTTTGATCCATAGACAACTTAATAACACTAGTGGGAAATCCGCGCGTTGCTGCGGGACGGTTAAAATAAATATATTTTTTTTGAACAATATACAAGCGTAGCCGTGTTAGCCCACCAAGCTGTAGGAAAAGTGTAAAAACGTAATTGTCTTTGAATGCGAAAAGATGTATATGAAATTAATCAATTTCTCTTCATTGTTTAAACTTTGAAAAGAAACTATATTTTTTATATCCAACATATACGTTCTTATCACTTTTCATGCCACACTATGTAAATTGTCCAACCATGTGTCCTTAACTTCCAACATCTAAAAGATGATGTGTACACAGGACACCCAAGTATAAAAAAAAATTCACTATATATGAAAATGAACTTCTTTGACCATCAAAATTAAGTCATCAGCACTGTTCTCAAAACCAAATATGAGCATAGATAATTTTTATTCTCAAATTTTTCTATATATTTTTTCACAAATTTAGACCAAACCACCATATGGATACGTATTGTCAAGCATGAACTTAAAACCAAATATGAGCATAGAAACCAAAACAGAGTAGATAAACCAAAACACAACCATTCGATATCAGTATAAACAAGTAAATAGAGAAGTAAAGAAGTATCAACAAGACATTTATTTTAATAAACATATCAAGTTTAACCTGGAAGATGAACTTGCAGATACAATCCACTTTCGGATTGTGTCGACGTTTTGCCAGATTCGTTACAACATGATTACTCTTTTCAGCGTCCTTGGTCGCACCTTGTCGTTCTTATTAAATAATTAAAATAAAAAAAACCTTATCAACAGAAAATCAAAACGTACCGTACTACTTGGTGTTGTGTGTGCGTCACTTCGTACCACCATTAACTCTCCGCAAAGATAAAGATAAAGTAATTTGTTTCAGCAATTCTCATGATGAACGACACTGTATATTTATATAAACATATGCAAGTTTAAAGAAAGAAAGAAAATGTAAAATTAATATTTGTTGAATATAATTATTTGAAGCTTGTGGTCATACCACATCACATGATATTATATATAACAATTTGAACGGATTTTTGCGAGCAAATATAGAAATTTAATTATCTAGAAAATAAACCTTTATTTATCTTTACTACATGGTACAAGTATCTTAATGCATTGAAAAGTAATTTGGGGAAGATTTATATGACATTTGAGGGTTGAAGCACATGACTTTTCACATCCCATCTTAACTTTACCAAGTTGGACATGTTTGCCCATTGCTCACTCTTTATAATGTAGTAGAGATAAATAAATACTAAAACCCCACTATATGGATTAGTATCGAATAATCAGATGATGCCACTTGGGTCTGCGACATGCAAACTAATTTATCAATAAGGCTAGTGACGAACCGATATTTATTTTCATATGGGTCAATTTGTCTTGATGATTGTAGGGTGTTCATCGAATAACAAATTTTCGAATTAATCGAATCGAATTTTTCGAATAATTTATTTTTTTTACTGAATTTGTATTCGATTCGAATTCGTATTCGAATAAAAAACTCAATTTGAATTCTATTTGAATTCGTATTAGAAACTCGAATTCGAAGCAAATTCGAATAAATTCATATAAGGTTAAGACTTAAGTTATGAGATATAGTTAGACTTGGGCTTGGTAATGGGCTAATTTATGACTTATGTTAAATTTATAAATTAGCCTAAGTTCTAAAGTTATATGTGTGTATATAACTAGAAGGGTTTCATAGAATGGTGATTGCGCTAAATACAACTCTACCGCGTTACATCTTCAAATTTTAACCCATATAAAAATATGTCCTTTACGCGCCTGGTGTAACGTTATACAAACTAATGTTGTTATGTTTACAATATATATTCACAAGTAATTTGTAACAAACTATTATGTTTATTTAAAAAGATGCATAGCTACATATGCATGTGAAATTAGCAGCATGGCAACTATTGCAATGCAGATTGTTACATCTTCTCTGTATGTTGGTTCTCAAATAAGGTGCTTACACCTTCTTATTAGAGTCGTCTCATTCGTCAATCATTTAATCAACTCACTGGTTTAATCAATGGTCAAACGAACATCTACTCATTATACGAACCAATAGACATGCTAAGGAGATCCAGTCCCCAACTTAATCAAAAGGCAATGTTCTAATGATAGGTCTAATATATCTCTCACAACATGTAAATAAAAATAGTTACCAATATAAAAAATGTTGTCCATATTACATTTGAACTTTTATTAAATAGAATTAATTAAATGGAGTTTATTAAATAAATAAGTTTATTAAATGAAGTTTGTTAAGTTAATGTGAAATTCCAATTCTATCCCTTTAAAACTCATTATATAGTAGTATAGATTATATATATGGGGAAAGTGAATATGGAACTGTTACACATCTAACCTTAGATGCGAAACCAATCAAAACTACGTAGTTTTGATTAAATCTTGTTAAAAATAATCCAAATCCTTTTAATTCTTCATTTACTCTCCATGAAATCAATTTAGCACAACCAATTCGATCACTATATTTCAGTAATTGGCATTGAAACAAAAGTTCATGTACTTGTGAGGATTTTAAATCAGAAAAGCTTCGTTCTTCTCCGATCTTAATGTGGTTTCTTCTGACGCATTGATCCGATACAAAATCAATAAACCCAAAATGATTACACATATACACAACCCACTTTATTCTAAACTCAATTCAATTTTAGATACAAAACAAGTTTACGATTTTTATCACAGTAACCTTATAATCCCAATTAGAATTAGAAGTTAATTGATATGTGTAGAAATTGGGTGTGCTAAATTTATTTCATGGAAATGAGGAATTAAAAGGGATTTGGACTAATTTATTGCAAGATTTAATCAAAACTACGTAGTTTTGATTGGTTTCGCATCTAAGGTTAGATGTGTAACAGCCCCATATTCACTTTTCTCTTATATATTTATATATATAATAAATATGTATTATTTTTATTCGAATTTTGAATCGAATTTAAAATCATAAATCCGTATTCGAGTTACTGAAGTCGAATTGAATCGAATGCGAATTCTTGATCATCAAATCTAATTCTTGATAATCGAATTAAGTCGAATTTTGAATTTTTTGAATTTAAATCGCATTATGAACACATGTAGGTGCTTGGATTGCTCTGAACCTAACGTTAGAATATTCGGATAGGATTGGATTCACTAAGTTTCTTATGGCTATTAAACAATTCATTTCATAAGTTTCTTCAACCAAATTCAAGTCCAACTAAAATCGGTAAAGTTCCGATTAATAACAATTAACAACAAAAAAAGAACTAAACAGTGATATTATCTTCACGGTCAACCCTATCAAGGCAAGAAACTATACGATGTACATGAATCTAATTTTCCTGTACACAGGATTATAGAGTTGGATAGTAACACGAATTAACAGAGAAAATTTTTTTAGGGGTTAGATATTAACCTAGAGGTTGGAGAAGTGGTGGGTAGAATAGGAATGAAATCACTTCAGCATCACCGTTAAACCTAAAACGATTCCTATAAATTCATCTTTCGCAGTCATGAAAAAGCACAAAAACCAGGCTAACCGTATTACAAGTTCTATACAAACTTTAAAAAAACAATAGTGTCGTTTGACCCCGTCTCACTATACGTAGATCCGCCCCTGAACAAGGCTACACCTGAACATCAAAAAAGAATAACTATGGCTAACACCGTGACTTCACGATTATAATCTACAACTAGTAGGAAGCCCGCGCGTTGCCGCGGGAGCGATAATATAAAATGTGATATTCTATATTTAGCTTTATCAATTCTCTCGTGTATCGTGTCCATGAGGATTTATGTACCCTAACTGAGCCTTAAAAATATGCTAAAACTATGTGGAATGCATATACATGTGTTGGTAACTATAAATACTCTAAATCATTATGTCCACCATTCAAATTATAAGTTTTTTAATCAATTCATAATCGAATTCCATGTTTAAATAAGTTTGAAATTAGGAGTGGAGGTTAGTGGTCGATTGAGGGTGCCCCGCCCCACTCGCATTTTCTTTGCTCAATAGTGTAAGTTTACGTGTCATCGGCCTAACCATGCGACGAAGGTCATCCCTGACTGTCGTTTTAAGGGTCATCCCTGACTGTCGTTGCGACGAGGATCCGGTGTGTGTCCAAAACACTTAGAACCATGTAGCAAACTAACCATGCTTCTAATCAAATTCTCACTTCTAAATGAGAATGAATTCCTTATGTTTCAATACTTATTTAAAAAAAAAAAAACATAACATAGATGAATAACCCATTAAAAGCTCAATTTAAGATTCATGTTATTAATCAATACAGGAAATGTGTTCAAAAACCATTAATCAAAGTTGTAGACTAATTATACAACACACCTAAATGATTGTAACTTTTGATATAGTTATTTTAAAAGGCATAACATGCATGAATAACCAAATAAAAGCTCAATTTCTAGTCTAAGTTAAGACTAAAAGATTGATGTTACCAATCAAAACAAAACAGGAAATATGTTAATAAATCATTAATCAAATTTATTAGTTGTAGTTATACAACACAACTAAATGGGCGAACCAATCCTCATGATTGAAGATTTAAACATTTTTATAGTCTTAACCAGACATAGCATAAATTAATAACCAAAAAAAAAAAAAAAAATTAACAGCAAAAAAAAACATATCAATTCATATGTTTGCTACAAATTTAGAATTTTTTTCTACAACAACAACAAAGCTTGCTTCCAACGGGAACTCCTCTTACTCGGTCCAGGCGAATTCTTTAGACCACTCACCTGAAAAATAGCACTGAATTTGTATTATAAAAACAAAGAAACACAACAAGAAAAATCAAGAACATATAACTATAAAAACAATAAAATAGAAATCCAACCTTAGCAGCATCAATAGATTGTTAATCGAAGAGAAGAACCAGCAAGATGCGAACATCTGGGTGTGATGGGTATGGAAGAACTTTTAGTTTCAAGAAGATGGAATTATGGAACTCGAAGAGACGATTTCGAATTTCCGAATTAAATTTTTGGTTAAAGTGAATTTGTTCTTTATAACAATGTTATGCGAATGATGATTGGAATGTGAACTAATCACCATTTCTGTAGTTAATATTGTATTCATTATGATGAACCACCAAGGAAGATGCAAAGTTAGTATGTATTGAATTGACTAAAGTGTCTTAAAAGTTTGATAAATGTCCAACTTTAATCCTTCTAAATTGGCTTTAAGTGTAATGTAAATTATGCTTAAATATTTATACACAATACAAAATTACAATGGTGTACATCTTTGGACATAATATTTATCACTCTTTGAAAGGCACTCAAATTCTATTTACAATGTATACAACTTCCTAATAATCGAATATGCTATATTGGACACTATATAAAGGTAAAACTTGGACCAAAAACAAATTGTATGCAAGGCAACCAAATCATGAATCGGCCCGTTTCAACCAAACAAACTGTATTAAAGCAGTAGTGAAATAAAACGACGAGAAGATATTACCGATCCAATCTCGATCTCCAAGAACATTTTCAGGGTTTATTTTTTTACCGGTTGGTTTTAACTTCACTTTTAACTTATATTTTTGTCATGAAACAAAATGTTTTTTTTAATTGCCAACTTTCACCCATTTATATATTCACAATTTGTGGGATTCGAACTCCCAACCTCACTCAAGAGGGTTTGTTCCCTCTACCGTTAGACTACAACATAAGTGAGAAATAAATTTTTTTTGAACAGCTAATTGGAATCACTCACGGACCACTGGAGTATCATCGTGCCACCAGTGTTACCACGCGATCATATTCCACCACCAAGTCCTAATTCAGGAGGAAACTCATAATTATGAGAAAACCCCCCTTATGAGTTTCGAACCCAGGACCTTATAGTCCTTAAGTCTTATCCCACCACTAAGATGCCGATGGACTATAATGCCTTTGGCAAGTGAGAAATAAAATTTGATCATCAATTTGATATTACTTTGATCGTAGCTTAAAAAAATACTTTACATTATTTATTTCGTTAAAGCTTAAGGTTAAGGAGAACAATTTTTACAGCTTAGTCTGGACACCTGAATTTTCAGGGACAACCCTATGTAGAAAGTAGATGCTATCTTCACCTAAAACTCTCCTGGCGTGAAGATTTGCTAACATCCATCCTACAAGATCGTTGCCTCAATGAAACAGCACACAACCTAAAATCTAAAAGCCACTTACACAATTTATTCTACTAAACAAAGAAAGTAAATATAATATAACTAGATTATATCCTGAAATCTTTTTGGAATAGATAAATTTAATATAACGCGGTAAAATATGTGTTATGATATAAAATAGAAATTAATGTACTATGAGAAACAACAATTTTAATCATGTGAATAAAAAGTGAAGATGTATATTAAAAAGATGTATGTTTGGATGAGGAGCAGAGCTAGAAACATCCATTGCAGGGTGTGATTGAAGCGGTAGTCTTAAAGGTGTGACATTTTTTTTTATGGAAATGAGTGGTTTTAACCTATTCTGCTCTTGATGAAAATTGAATTCCTAGTTTGAACATGATTACTGATTTGCCTAGACATAATTAATGGATTATCTGAACATATTGTGTTTTTTTTCCGTATGAACAAAAACGGATAATTTTTTTTTTATTTTTTTCCGTTTTTTGTATAACACTATGGTACTCGTTGGGAAGATAATAATGCGTTCGTTAATTTGGTGTATTTTTTTAAATCTTGTATATAAAAGTTATTAATGTTTGAAATTTGTGTGGGAAACATGAGAGATAAAGAGATTTTTGGATGAAAATAAGAAGGATGGCACATGACACACTTAAGGGGGGAGGATGACCTCTTTGAATGCGATTTCATGCTTTGAAATATCAATATAGATAGATATACCAAAACATTATAATTTCAATTTTTATTTCCACATTTTGTTAATTTCAATTCATCTATTTTATTTCATAACTGATAAGTTACAATAAAATAGCAAGCATGCGGGCAACAAGCTGTGCCGTCACCTCTTTCTGGATCGCAAACCCTAGTCTACTAAATATGAAACTCTGTCCCCATGGAGTCGAAATATTGCTACGGATAACCCGTTGGACCCTGATCAGGAAACGGATAACTTCTGGTGCCCATGAGCCAAATGTATTAAAAGCCAAGGGGACAAAAACATGTTAATTATCTTCACAAACTTTTGCATTTTTTTTCACTTTCTTCGATTCTGCACTTCTCATTGCTTGACAACCTACAAACCCATTATCCTGTAAATCAGTTAGAGGGGACACACCCTTGAGGTCAATACAAGCGTGTTTTCCCCCAGCCCATCCAAAGCCGAACGAATTTGGTCGGCGTAGAGTAGATCTCTGTAACACCCCAACCAATGGTGGAAACATCGAGGTGTCACGTAGTGACGATTGTTCAATAGCACATGGACTAAATTGTAAATATTAATAGCAAACAACCATTCATTATCCAAAAGGAAATACAAAAGTCTTAATGAAACTCTCAAACATAGATAAATAAATATTCAATCTTTTATTTAAGCACTAGGTCCAGCCTAAGCGTGAAAGCATGTAAGATCAAACGTCACCTGAAGCATGTACAAAGTAATTTGTCAACACATATAATGTATTAGTGAGTACATCCGTTTGATATATATATAGTAAGGTAAAATTTAGCAATTCGTGTGTTATTTTGCAAGATGTAATAAGTGGTATCCGGGTCAAATTAACCCTATGAAAGGAAAAGCAGATATATATAGTATGCGCTAGTAGTAATGTAATACATAGCAATGTCAAGGACTCTCAACAGAGTCACAAGGGTATATACCATAGTACTATTCATTGAAATGCCAGGCCGCAACGGTTAATGATTTGACAAGTCATAGATACACGAAATGACACAAGCAAACATACATAAGAATTGCTATTTTAGTAAAAGGAAATAGAACTTGGTAATAGGTACATGAGTCACCCCAAAATAGTAAAACAGTAAAAAGGGGAAAGATATACTCACAGTTTCGCTAAGTATAAATTTCGAGAAAGTTCGTCGTAAAGGCTTAAGAATTCCGAAGAACTCAACCTATATATAAAATACTAATGAGGAAAATGACTTAAAAGTCTAAGACAACCAACATATAAGGCATTAGGGCTTGCTAGACTCGTATAGGGAAGATGAAATTGTTAATAATAACTTGAACGACAGTTTTGAAATGAATATATCACGATTAAGTAAATAAGTGAGCAAAACACTTATGTATCTCACGTTTAGAAACATCTTCTATTTTATAAAAAATATCCACAAAATAGATTTTATGATTTATATTTAACTAAACAATATATTAAATCTAATTAAATATAAATTAAAGTAGATAAGACAAGAGATAATCCAAAAATATTGTTTTTTTATGAAAACTAATTATTTTCTGATGTAAATTAGTGAAAATATTATTTTCATACTTTCTCTCAATTTATTTGTATTTAAAACATATTTAATGAGTTTAAATGATGTTTTAATGATTAAAAATAGTAAAAATAACAAAAATAACCTTTTTCTGAGAAATTATATTTTATTTAAGTTCATTATACATAAAAATAAATCTCCAGAAAATTTGAGGTTAAAATCACTTAAAATGAATTTTTAATCATTTAATTATGATTATAACAATTTAATTCAAGAAAACTAGGAAAATAATGTATTTTACAGAAAATAAAAATATGATAATTTTCTTTAGAGTGTCAAAATGTTTCCCCTAAATTTTCATAATTTTTGGAGTAAAAATGAATTTTCTATGAATATTTCAAGATTATGACTAATATATATTTAAATTTAAAAAAATACATAAAGGAAAAGAATTAATGAAGGAAGAAAAGAAACCAAAAATTTTGTGTAGCATGGGGGACTCGAACCCAAGTCCTCCCCTTGACAATCCATACCCACACCAACTAGACTAGAAGACTTGTTTGTTGTATTTCTTAAAACTTAATTATTTTTAACCATTAGCCCAAAGACTTCATCTTCCCAAAATACTAGCATAAACCCTAACCCTAATCCCTAAAACAATCAACCTAAATTCAACATGGTTATGCATCTGAATCATAGGGCTTTTGTTTAGGGATGAATGAGGAGCAAAACGGCATATAAAAGTGGAACCCACAATGCGTAATGAAGGCGCAAAAAGGGCTTCAAGAGCCGCGCACGTTTTCACGAATTAGACACGATTTGGACAGATTTTCATGGAATTTCTTTGTGGGTTTTGAAGCTAAGGTGTGCAGAAACTAAGTGCTATGTTAAGTTTATATAGTGGACTTGAAAATTTGGCGTTTCTTCAAGCTTTAAAAATGCCGACCGGTTTCATGTAATTTCAGTTTCTAAAACATAATTAAACACGGTTTTGGGCTATTAAAGTGAGGGAATTCAAAGGTTTCAAGTGGAGAAACGTAAACCCATTAATTCTAGTGAATGTAAATGTAACACCCCAACCGATGGCGGAAACATTGAGGTGTCACGTATTGATGATTGTTCAGTAGCTCATGGTAAATAATAAATTTCAATAATTGATTTAAATAAATTACATACAATTGTTCTAAAGAATTTTGTACATCAAAATGAAAAATACTAGATACACATCTTCAAGCATTAACTCTAATCTTCAAGCACGCTATAACCCGAAACATGTTAAGTTGGAAAGATGGGGGGGTCAACTATAAATAGTTGGTGAGAAAACATAGGTTTTGCATATAGTTGAAAACAATATGATGTATAGCAATCATAGTTGAAGTATAATAATGAGTAATGATAGAGTATGAGTCCGACATGTAACAATGCGTATTTTGTACAATCAAACCTTGTGTCGACTGAGACCTAACTCGCAAGTTAGTAAAAGTGTAACTGTTATCGATCATCCCTGAATTTATGCGGGGGGATGGGTTTGTCAGACCTATAGCGCTATAATCTAAATAGGCGGCTTGATCAATGTTAATGATTGTACTGTGTCTTTTTGTTACAGTCAAATGATAGAATGAGTAAATGATAGTGTAATTGAATCACAAGTTTCAACAATGTAAGAATAAGTAAATGATAGTGTATAAAATGTTTAAACATGTTTCACCCCAAAAATGTAAAAGAGAAAAAGGGGCTATGTAAACTCACCTTAGGTGCATAATGAGTTCGTGCGTTTTATTGAGCGTGCAAACACTTAGTAATAATGCCTTGGAAAACTCGAAACTAGCTAGAGGAGATAATGACGGATGAAAACTTTAGTATATGGGAGATGAGATAATAATGTTTTTTTTTTAATGGTATCAAGAGTTGAATGGTAGACTAGTGTATTTATAGTGTAAAATTTAGAGTTGTAATTAGGGACTACTTTGACTAGGCTAGAATTTAGGAACAACTTTGACTTGACTAGAAGACCATATTTACTAACACTTTGACTTGACTAGGAGACCATATTTACTAACACTTTGACTTGACTTGACTTGACTAGGAGACTACGTTTGACTTTTCAGGTTTGACTAAGGGACCTTGAAAGGGTTTAAGTTTAATTGGTTTTAATTAACATCACAAAACGCCAAATGGTCTAGTGGTTTGTGTGGTGTGGTTAAGGTTTAGCCAGCCAGGGACTCGGGTTCGAATCCTGGCACAGGCAAACATTTTTTTTAAACGTTTTTAAATCAGAATTTAATACAATCCAATTTAATATTGATTATACGTCATTATTTAAACAAAAAAATTAACAAAATGGATGGTAAAGATACTGTAAACATGAATCGGATGAATAAACGAGGGAGTTCTATATATATTTATATATAAAGAAAATTTGTGTGATGTTACAGTCTCCCCTACTTTTAGGAACTTCGTCCCGAAGTTTATTTTAAGAAGAAACATTTGAATAGTGTTGAGGATAGTTAGGGTGACTATGGTTCAGAGTAGGGTAAGAGTTTAAGGAATGTAAAAGATAACCATAAATGCTAGATGGACTACCAAATAACTAGGGTTTGTTATTGGTCTGACCATACAGTATCCCTTTCCACGTATCATTAGTGTTTATATATAGGGTGTACCGCAGCTAACCCATCACACCTCTGATACTTCGAAAACATACGGGGTATCTCCCAAAACCTTAATAGAATTTCACACTACCTTAATGTACCTGTAAATTCATGATTACGTTCCGGACCGCAATCACCAATTTACCTTACATTAGGGTTTTGTGTCCTTCTATGACTCTAAGCACACATGTAAGTAATGCAAAATAGCCTTGTGATTGAATCGTATACAATGTATCCAAAAATAAGTCCAACTGTTGAGCAGGAAAAAGACCTCTACCAGTCAGTGAGTAAGAACCTCTACCGATTGTTGAGCAGGTGCGATAGCCTCTACCAGTCGTTGAGCAGGTTGTAGGGCCTCTACCGACTATTGAGAGGCATGATGACCTCTACCAATCGTTGAGTAGGTTATTTGGTACTCTACTAACTGTTGAGCAAGTACTTCATCCTCTATCAGTTGTTTGATTAAGTGTACCAATTATTACACACATGAATTGCAAATTGATAATATGTACATGTAAGCAATCAAGTATCAAGTATAGCATACGAGTTGTAATAGAGTTGCCCTAGACAAGGTTAATGACTCTAGGTGTGTCTATAGCAAATAGTTTATATTCCATGAATTCTAGTTTCAAATGTTCAAATATGGTAGATAGTCGAATCCTCATGTATAACTAAGGATTATGTTTGATGCAACACACAATCAAGTTTCAATAGTTTGGTTATCATGGGTAACTAGCTCATGTGTGAGAAGGTGAAGGATATGAATTTAGTTCTTGAGAGGATGATTAAAATCTTGAAGCAGAATCAAGGTTGTGAGAGATAGTGAATGTGAAGATAGTTGATAAAGAGTTTATTTTATAGTAAGGAGATTATGTAGCAGTGTAAATTTTAGGGTTTGGATCAAAGGTTATAATCAAGTGTATAAGAAAACATAATTGTGGTATATGCCAAATATTGTAAAAATTTGAACAAGTTGAAAATGAGTGAGTGTCGATGGAGAATTTAGAGTCTAGATATTATTCCTATGGATAAAAAAAATCTTATTTTCAAAATTGGTTTTATACATAAAGCAAAAGTTGTTAAATAAATAGTACAAGCTAAGTGGGCTTTGATTAAAATATTCCCGTTAGTTGGAGATTTCAAACATGACATTAGGTTTTGAAGATCAAGGTTCTATTAAGTGATTTTTAATAGTTTAAAGCATTATATAGAAAATTGTTTGTTACGTCAATAAATAAACAATTGAATTTAAGTTCGAGGACATCTTTTGACAAAAATATGTACTTTGTAAAGTTACTATTACGTGACCAGCTTTTTATGGCTTCGATCTTAGCAGGGTCTACGTGTATTCCTTTGTCGTTTATTACGTGACCAAGGAATTGTACTTCCTTAAGCCAAAATTCACATTTGGAGAACTTGGCATACAGTTGTTCATCACGAAGAAGGCTCAAAACTTGGCGAAGATGCTGTTCATGGGTAGTCCTGGATTTGGAGTAAATGAGGATATCGTCGATGAATACAATTACGAATTTGTCCAAGAAAGGTTTGCAAACTAGATTCATAAGATCCATAAAAACCGCGGGTGCATTGGTTAAACCAAAAGGCATCACCATGAACTCGTAGTGTCCGTAACGAGTACGAAAAGCAGTCTTGGGGATGTCATCCTCATGAACTCGAAGTTGATGATATCCTGAACGAAGGTCGATCTTCGAAAAACAAACTGCACCTTGAAGTTGGTCAAAAGATCATCGATGCGAGGTAGAGGGTATCGATTCTTTATCGTAAGCTTATTAAGTTCACGATAGTCGATGCACATACGAAAAAGTCCCATCTTTCTTCTTAACGAACAATACTGGAGCTCCCCAAGGCGAGGGACTCGGACGAATAAAACCTTTGTCAGTCAATTCTTGAAGTTGGCTGGCAAGTTCTTGCATTTCCGAAGGTGCAAGACGATATGGGGCTTTAGCGACTGGAGTAGCACTAGGAACAAGATCAATACGAAAATCAACAGAGCGAACAGGAGGTAAACCAGATAAATCCTCAGGAAAAACCTCTGGGAAATCACACACAACTGGAACATCTTGGATACTCTTACCCTTATCCTTATTTTCCACAACATGAGCCAAGAAGGATATATACTTCTTACGAAGATATTTTTGAGCTTGAGTGCAAGACATGAGTTTCAAACCCTTCGATGTCGTTTCCCCATAAACACGTAAAAATTCACCAGATGAAAGTGGAATTCGAATAAACTTTTCAAAGCAAACAACCTCGGCATGGTGTTTAGAAAGCCAATCCATGCCTACTATGACATCGAAGCTACCCAGTCTCATGGGTACAAGATCAATAGAGAAATCATAATTATTTAGATTCAACGTGCAATTGCGGATCACAGATTTTATAACGATGGGATTGCCATCAGCGACCTCCTCAGTAAAAGGATGTGTAAGATGAGAACGAGCACGAGCAAGCATATGTTCGAATTCTAACGAGACAAAACTCTTATCCACACCGGTATCAAACAAAATTGAAGCATATAAGTTATTAATAAGAAATGTACCATTGACCACATTATTGGCAGCTTGAGCTTGATTAGCATTAATGTTGAAAGCACGACCACGAGCTGGAGCTGCTTGGATTGCTGGAACTGCTGGGGCTACTGGAATTGCTGGGGTTTGCTGACGAGACTGAATGAAAGCAGCTAGATTGGGACACCTATCTTGCCTGTGGTTAGGATCACCACAAGCATAGCAAGCTCTGGGTTGACTAAGCCTCTGGTTTTGAGCATTCCCAGGTTTAGTTTCTCGGCAGTGAGAGGCAGTATGGCCTACTTTGCCGCAAGTGTCACATTTATAGCAGGGTCGAGTAGTTGGATGGTGAAAGTTGCATGAAGTGCATTTAGGGTACGAACCTGAGTAGTTTCCCTGAACTGTTTGAGTTTGGGGTGCAATAGGTGTGTTTGCAACAGCAACCTGGTTAAGGGGTGTAACAACAGCATAGTTCTGGTTTCTACCTTTTCGTTTCTTATTAGAACTAGAGGTAGAGGCAGAGGTTGCGTTGGAGGGTTCAGTGGTAGCAGGGGTTGAAGTGGGTTCAGTAGACCGTTTAGTACCCTTACGAGTTAAAGTACCATCCTTGACATGCTTGTCGGTAAGAGATGTTGCAAGACGAATGGCATCCTCTACAGTAGCAGGTTTACTCCCCATAACTGTATCATGGATCTGAGGTGGCAGTCCCTCAATATACTTCTCAATGGCTAAGGGTAGTGGGGTCACCATACGAGGAATCAGTAAGCTCAACTCGTGATAACGGTTGTTGTCGGGAACGTTGTTTCCACTATCCTGTTTGAGGTGATAGAACTCATCCTCCAATTTCTTCATCTCACTACGAGGACATAACTCAGTAGTCATGGAAATTTTGAAATTATCCCAAGACATAGCTAAAGCAGCTTCCGTCCCTCGAGCATGTTTTCACCATTCCACCAAGTGAGCGCTCTCTTTTGAAGAACACCCGTGGCATGACAAACACGTAGGTTGTCTGGACAGTTGCTATTAATGAACATATTCTCCATACTTTCGAACCATTCAAGTAACCCAGTGGCTCCCTCAGTGCCATTAAACTTGTTGGGATGACAAGAGTTGAAGTGCTTGAAAGTGCACTTATTCTCACTAGCTCCACCATTTCCACCCGCATTCCCGTTAGAGTTCCCATTCGAGCTACCGTTCGGGTTAAGGTTTGGAATAATAGCATTAATGATGTTAGGAACAAGTGTTTCCAACTTATCATTAAGCATGGACGCAATACGACGATCAAATTTCAGCTTAGCCTGATGCTTTGAGGCTCTCTTACGAGATTCACGATCAGACATCTACAAAATTGCAACAGAAATTATGAGATTTGATTCCAAAAACTTGGAAATGTCATAGTTTATATCAAGACAAGTAACTCATAACATGAAATATAGTAATTATAAATGAATATCATAAAGAAAATCATGATAAACTTCAAGTGAAAAGCAATACCAAGTATAAAACGAGGTATAAGAGTGTTTCCAAGGAAACTGTTGACTAACTAAAGTAATTGAAATATTATTTGTGACTTGTGGGGGCGTACTTTAACCTATAAGTGAATGCTCATCCCGAGAGTTCCCAAGTCAGCATACGGGTCCCTCGTCTGATTGGGATTTATGCGAAATGTCAGGCCTAGACAGAAAACTCAGAATACAGGCGCTCACCCTTCCAGATTGCACGTGCCCCGTCACAAATAAATTCCAAAACTCTAGCGGATCTTGAGATGTGGAAATATATATCCTTGAGATGTGGATTTCACTCCTAACTCAAAAATATACTTTCAAAAAGTAAAAATACGATGGAGTGAAACTGGTCACTAAGATAAGGATATCATTCTAGCTTAGTGATTTAAGTTTCTTTTGGAGGGATAGATTCCTTGAGATTTGGACGTCTCCTATCTCGAAAGAAAAATATTCCAAGATAAATAAATAAAACATGTAAGGAGTGAAACTATTCACCAAGATATGGATATCACTCCTAACTTGGTGTTTTCATTTCATTTGTGGAATATGATCTTCTTGAATATAATGAAAAGTAAAAGGAGAAAAATCTATCTAAAGTAATAAGAAGATAAAAGAAAGCATATAAAGGGTAACTTAGTTATAGTCTAGGTCAAAATCATTTACTAACAACCTAATTCCCTATAACCATGGCTCTGATACCAATCTCTAACACCCCAACCGAAGGCGGAAACATCGAGGTGTCACGTAGTGACGATTGTTCAATAGCACATGGACTAAATTGTAAATATTAATAGCAAACAACCATTCATTATCCAAAAGGAAATACAAAATTCTTAATGAAACTCTCAAACATAGATAAATAAATATTCAATCTTTTATTTAAGCACTAGGTCCAGCCTAAGCGTGAAAGCATGTAAGATCAAACGTCACCTGAAACATGTACAAAGTAATTTGTCAACACATATAATGTATTGGTGAGTACATCCGTTTGATATATATAGTAAGGTAAAATTTAGCAATTCGTGTGTTATTTTGCAAGATGTAATAAGTGGTATCAGGGTCAAATCAACCCTATGAAAGGAAAAGCAGATATATATAGTATGCGCTAGTAGTAATGTAATACATAGCAATGACAAGGACTCTCAACAGAGTCACAAGGGTATATACCATAGTACTATTCATTGAAATGCCAGGCCGCAACGGTTAATGATTTGACAAGTCATAGATACACGAAATGACACAAGCAAACACACATAAGAATTGCTATTTTAGTAAAAGGAAATAGAACTTGGTAATAGGTACATGCGTCACCCCAAAATAGTAAAACAGTAAAAAGGGGAAAGATATACTCACAGTTTCGCTAAGTATAAATTCCGAGAAAGTTCGTCGTAAAGGCTTAAGAATTCCGAAGAATTCAACCTATATATAAAATACTAATGAGAAAAATGACTTAAAAGTCTAAGACAACCAACATATAAGACATTAGGGCTTGCTAGACTCGTATAGGGAAGATGAAATTGTTAATAATAACTTGAACGACAGTTTTGAAATGAATATATCACGATTAAGTAAATAAGCGACCAAAACACTTATGTATCTCACGTTTAGAAACATCTTCTATTTTATAGAAATTATCCACAAAATAGATTTTATGATTTATATTTAACTAAACAATATATTAAATCTAATTAAATATAAATTAAAGTAGATAAGACAAGAGATAATCCAAAACTATTGTTTTTTTATGAAAACTAATTTTTTTTCTGATGTAAATTAGTGAAAATATTATTTACATACTTTCTCTCAATTTATTTGTATTTAAAACATATTTAATGAGTTTAAATGATGTTTTAATGATTAAAAATAGTAAAAATAACAAAAATAACCTTTTTATGAGAAATTATATTTTATTTAAGTTCATTATACATAAAAATAAATCTCCAGAAAATTTGAGGTTAAAATCACTTAAAATGAATTTTTAATCATTTAATTATGATTAAAACAATTTAATTCAAGAAAAATAGGAAAATAATGTATTTTCCAGAAAATAAAAATATGATAATTTTCTTTAGAGTGTCAAAATGTTTCCCCTAAATTTTCATAATTTTTAAAGTAAAAATGAATTTTCTATGAATATTTCAAGATTATGACTAATATATATTTAAATTTAAAAAAAAATATATAAAGGAAAAGAATTAATGAAGGAAGATAAGAAACCAAAAAATTTGTGTAGCATGGGGGACTCGAACCCGAGTCCTCCCCTTGACAATCCATACCCACACCCACTAGACTAGAAGACTTGTTTGTTGTATTTCTTAAAACTTAATTATTTTTAACCATTAGCCCAAATACTTCATCTTCCCCAAAATACTAGCATAAACCCTAACCCTAATCCCTAAAACAATCAACCTCAATTCAACATGGTTATGCATCTGAATCATAGGGCTTTTGTTTAGGGATGAATGAGTAGCAAAACGGCATATAAAAGTGGAACTCACAATGCGTAATGAAGGCGCAAAAAGGGCTTCAAGAGCCGCGCACGTTTTCACGAATTAGACACGATTTGGACAGATTTTCGTGGAATTTCTTTGTGGGTTTTGAAGCTAAGGTGTGCAGAAACTAAGTGCTATGTTCAGTTTATATAGTTGACTTGAAAAATTGGCGTTTCTTCAAGCTTTAAAATTTCCGATCGGTTTCATGTAATTTCAGTTTCTAAAACATAATTAAACGCGGTTTTGGACTATTAAAGTGAGGGAATTCAAAGGTTTCAAGTGGAGAAACGTAAACCCATTAATTCTAGTGAGTGTAAACGTCTAAAAACGCTAAAAAGAAGTCGCCGGAAAATATTCCGGTCGCCGGAAAAACGTTGCTACAGTACCGGACCATTTTTTTTATTTTTTTTTGAAACATGACAATTTTGGTCCCTCAAGTTAGTTTGGTTAGTTTAGTCCCTAGATTTCTTATAAAACTTAACTAAAGTTAATATTTTTTTAACCAAACCTTTAAAACTTTAAAACTATATATTTTTCATCTTTTAAAAATTTCACACAATATTATTAAGTTTTAATCCTTTTTCCTCATAAAACCTAGACGTTTTCCAACGTCCCTTGACACGTTCATTAGCAAGTTACCAATAACATATAGATAATGAAAGTGTAACGACTAATGCAAGGCAAATTTTATTACAAACGTCAAAAGACCAACACAGGGTTTAAAATGCAAATACGATAAAGTTATGAAATCACGCAAATGTTACAATCTCCCCTACTTTAGAAAAGACGAACACAGGGGTACCACATGCTCCCCGTATTTATCCAGGCAGGCCAGGCAACAGTTTGAACAAGTTTATCCAGGCAGGCCACATGGGTACCACATGCTCCCCGTCAGTTTGAACAAGTTTCATCCTCATGGAACATAGGAACTATCAAACGATATTTAAGGATTGCCTTGTATTTGATCGCGGACATGCTTTGGCACAGACCGTCAACAGTAAGGAAATCCTGGGCATGAGGAACCTTCAAGCATTCAATTATACTCCCAGGCTTTGAACGATTTTGCTAAAAGGGCATTCGCCAAAGTTTTCTGTGACTTTGGGAGGGGTGCCTTTGTTAGAGAAACCACCAATATCAAAGTCTGGGAGAGAGATAGAGTCATTAGGTGTTTGAGGGCCTGCAAGTAGCTCGAGTCTAGGCCGACAACCATGCTATTACGTAAGATGTGGTCCTGTAGCTTTCAAGATTGAGCTCTCGACGCCACAAATGCGTAAATAGCAACGTTTTGAAGTGAAAGAATGCCTAAACCTTCCAAAAGCATCGGCAAGGACGCCAATCGCCACTGGAGGTCACCAAAGAACGAACCACTCATATGGGATTTAGAGATTAGTTATTAGTATTAAGTGTTAATTGCTTCTTATTAAGACAACCGTAACAATAAACAAAAAAGTTAACTGTCCTGAGATGGAATTTGAGCTGGAGTTAGTCCGATACAGCCTAACCATGTCCGAGGCTGAAGCTCGGTCAACGCAAACTAGTGAAAGCAATATCAGAGCTTTTTTTTTTTTTTGAAAAGCAACTCTCATTAAAACAAACAACGGCTAACTATTTCTAAGATGGAGATAAAGCCGAGCCAAACCCACAATTAAATAAAGTCAAATTTACACATTTTCTCTCAATCAGCATGACCCATTTTAAATCTATTTTTATGCTATAAAAAACCAATCGCTTTAATCTCCGTTGTAACTTGCACCACAACTTTTTTATTGACCTGTTAAAATATTCAATAAATATAGATGTAGGGTATATCTATAATACATTATAAAGGAAGAGTGATGTACAATGTTGTCATTTTGTTATGGGTACAACTTTTGTAGCTACATATACAATTTAATAAAGCTTATTTGAGAAGGGTAAATTAGTCACTTAAAGGTATATTAAGACACTTACAAGGTTATTATTGTAATTTTATTCACCCTCTTTAGTTAAAATATAAATATTGATTCCATCCTTACCCTCACATACCCTCTTGCATCCTCTTGTAACCACAATGATGATTACCCATTTAACCGTCACTGTCTTAAATGTTAGAATGTGAACCATCAAACATAAACACAGTTACAGGCTTCATCGATTCCCCTTATCAAATCAAACCACCTTTTGACACCACTGCCATCGCTCTCCCTTCTACATCACGCTCATGATTTTGGATATGCCCCTCTTAGCATTTCCTCATTTACATTTTCTTTGATTATTACCATCCTTTGTGTTACCGTCATCGTTATCTCACTTTTCTATTGTGATTGGAGCCTTACAACAGGTTAATGATCTATACTCTGTTTGATTTAGGTGCAATCTGGCAATACCATCTCTAATCTCTAATTATGGACAATGATCAGGTTACCATCGATGTTGTATCAGGGAGATTTAGGAAGCCTATGAACTGATTATCATCACCGTTCGTCACTATTAGGTAAACAAAGTAATTGTTTGTCTTTTTGCTTATTTGGTTCAATTGATTTTTGGGTTTAGTTTAATTGCGCGTGTATATATGTTAGCAATCCAATTTGATTTGGGGTTTCTTTTATGTTGATTAATGTTATTGTGTTTAGTATGAGTTTAACATGTTTGGTGTTGCTTGTCATTGGATTTTGCACGAACTTCAGATACATGCTTCCCAACAGTGACTACTTCTAGCAATTTTCTCTTTTAATAGACACACACAAAGGGGATGTTATGTAGTTTTGATGGAAAGAAATGTGATTATAACATTTAATTAGTGTACAGGCTTGCTGGAGAGAATAATGTTGAGGAGCTCTCGGTGAATATCATCCTAAACTTTGAACACTCTTCTACAAACACGATTGTGAAAGGTGATTTTATATATTCAGTCATCTCCCTTTGCTGTTTTCCTTTACTTAAACATGTGATGTGGTTACTTATGTTATATGTGTTCTAATTGTACAACGCTATTGTTGTGGGTTATTACTAATATTTGTCTTTTGATCATAATTATACTTAGTAATGACACTTTTTCTTTTGTCAATGTCACCTTTGGAGCAGATGTGAAGAACAAGGGTGATATGGTGTCGTTTCAACTTATGCACTCTTGGGATTGTTCCCAGGTTCCGGGTATCACATTTCATTGTTTCTAAAAGATTAAAGCATTATACACTTTACATTAATCTACGTGTCATTTAAATCACTGTAATACTTTAGGTTCAAAGGCTAGCAACAATGTATCGTCTACATAGTGATAGTCAAGGTTCAGGCAGCAAAAGGTGATTCAGATAGTAAGATTGGCATGTTGCATAACAAATTGAAACAGGTTGTTTAACCTTTTTTAAATAAGTAACACCTTATTTATGATTACATTACAATATTCCTACAATCATAATCTGATAAAACTATCTAGGAGGTTGTATGCATTATTTATGCCTCAAAAATATTTTTTACGTGAATTTGAACTCATTCGAGATGCTTCCCTATAATGCAAGTTTTTTATTTGACCCGTTTGACATGGAAATATGGAATGCAACCCTGGTAGACAAGTTCAAAAGTAAAATTGATGAAGTTTGCCACCTTTATTGAAGGGTCAATCCTATTTACTATAAAATCTTCATAATAACCAAGAAAAGTTCACATAAAATCCTCATTCATATAGTATTTTTTTTGTCTTAGTTTGAACATCTTTCTGTTTTAGTTGAATATTATAATTTCACAGTGTCTTTAGCTATTTACTTTTATTCTACTCTTCAGGTTTGTAATACCGACATGAACACAACGCACTCGTATGCCTTCATCAAGTGACAAGCTTCTTCTCGAGAAGGTAGAGAAACTTTCTTTTTGTTTAAAATTTATGGAAAGTTATATAGTCACGTTGGCTGTAAACTTCTTTCATTCAGCTGTTGAGAATCAATGATGAAGCTTATGATACCTTAATGGGCAAGACTTCGAATAGAATCAAGAAGGCTGGTTTGAGTCCATTGGACACGAAATTTGCCAAAAAGCAATGATTCAAGCAAGAAAAAACATAGGGATAAAGGCGAAACGGGCTCGTATGTTGCACAACCTGTTTCATTCATCTCAAGTGGTAACATCAGGTCTGAGCCCGAAAAGACCATTGTGGTTGACCACCAGACCTTAAGCACTAACTCATCAAGCTATGGTGCATTTGAGATGCACACAAAAGTTATTGGTTCAAGAATGATGGTAATAATGGGATATGTAAATAGGGGTGGGTTGAGCAAAGACGCTAGAGGAAATGCGCATTAAAGGTTTTGGTTCAGAGCCAATTAAAGCGACCTAACAACCCAAATCACCTGGTATAGGCAAAAAGATCCCCGATAGGTCAGATCCAATGAATGCGATGCCACCATCGCAGAAACCAGAAAGGCTGGCTGGACAAGGTTCAAAGGGTACTTAAACTAGGGACAACTATGGAAATGCGCATTTTTGGCTCTTTAGCAAGGCATAATGCAAGTAGGCTCCCTAAATCCAGATAGGTTTAAAATTAACTTAGCTTTGATGCATTTAATAAATTAATATGTATGTATTTTACTTTTAACAACTTATACAAATATGGCATATTTTAATGGCGTATCATTCCATTACATGTTATGTGATTCTTTTTTTGAACAACAATTCTTTGATTTTAGAAAATATATACATCACAACTTGTCCGTGCTGGTTTTAAAATTTAAAAGCACATCCTTTTAGTTGTAAACTTTCAGCGTTATATCATATATGCGTTGTTTTAAAGTGTGTTAGCACAACAAGCTGGTCAAAAGTGGCAGACGACAACGGGGGTGACGAAGATGTGACGCCGGTGGTTACGACGAGGTTTTGGTGGTGGCAGGGCTCAATTGTTTGAAGACTTGGAGCAGTTGGCAAAAGTAAAAAAGGGACAAAAGGTGCCCAATCAAGACAGAGTACTACCGTAGTAGCGCGAAAGAAAGAAAAAAGAAAACACTGTAGCATGAAAGCTACGTTCGCTACAGTGAAAAACCTTCCCTCAAATGGTATATATAATAATGCGGTATTGTGGTTCAAACATGTTATTACTTTGCATTTATCGTTCCAAAACATAAGAGTATAATACCAATTATATATCTAAATGTGTGATTTGGAAATTTATAATAAATGATGTGGATTTATGACTATCACAAGCCACAATGAAGTTTCAATTAGACTATACAAAGCATATATCTAAGTTGCACCTCTCTGAGGACATGGTCCAAGATAGGAGTTCGTGGAAAAGTAGGATTAAAGTAAGTGACTTTTAGGATTTGACACTTAGGTAGCAGATCAGGTATTACGAGACCTTAACTATAGGATCTCTAAACCTATTTTGATTTATGTGTCTATTTATCCAGGTTTCTTAAGGAATGTGAAACTTACATATGGTTGTCGTCCCGTTTACATATTTGTATGATGTTCAATGTATTATATTTGTATGCACTATCTTACTAGCCTACTCCTGCACTTGGTCTGTTAGCCGATAACAAAATTTTCCTGCGGTGCTTGTCTCTTAACTTGTATACTTGCCTTCCCTCAAATGGTATATATAATAATGCGGTATTGTGGTTCAAACATGTTATTACTTTGCATTTATCGTTCCAAAACATAAGAGTATAATACCAATTATATATCTAAATGTGTGATTTGGAAATTTATAATAAATGATGTGGATTTATGACTATCACAAGCCACAATGAAGTTTCAATTAGACTATACAAAGCATATATCTAAGTTGCACCTCTCTGAGGACATGGTCCAAGATAGGAGTTCGTGGAAAAGTAGGATTAAAGTAAGTGACTTTTAGGATTTGACACTTAGGTAGCAGATCAGGTATTACGAGACCTTAACTATAGGATCTCTAAACCTATTTTGATTTATGTGTCTATTTATCCAGGTTTCTTAAGGAATGTGAAACTTACATATGGTTGTCGTCCCGTTTACATATTTGTATGATGTTCAATGTATTATATTTGTATGCACTATCTTACTAGCCTACTCCTGCACTTGGTCTGTTAGCCGATAACAAAATTTTCCTGCGGTGCTTGTCTCTTAACTTGTATACTTGCCTGTCTTCTGTTCTCTCCTTTTGAGCCGGGGGTCTCTCTGGAAGCAGCCTCTCTATCCTTATGGGTAGAGGTAAGGTGTGCCTACATCTCACCCTCCCCTGACCCTACCAATAGTTTCTACTATTCGTGGGATATACTGGGTACGATTGATTGATTGAAAGCATATATCTAAGTTGTGTTTGGAATATGTCTATTTATATTTATATGATGTGGTGGTAAGGTGTCTCCCCTTTATCTAAGAGATTTTTATCTAAGAGATTGAGGATTTACATCCTTCAATATACATGTATCAGTGGTAAATAGGAGTACATTAGAAATAGAAGCCATTTAAGAAAATCTAATTAATGGATGGATGACCATCACGACCCGAAGTGAAGTTTCATAGTTTCACTGGATATGTGGACAGAGTAGGTTGAGTTGTGAGGGCTATTATATCCAAGCAATAGAGGATCCAAACGTTGAAGTTGTGAAAAAAAATAATCTCATATATTGTAGCATCGTGCGGATTGTATGTTTTAAAGAGCATCGCGCGGATTGTATGTTTTAAAGAATGTGCCGAATCCTAGACTTGCATTGAATGTTTGGAATCTTACAGGTTCTACGACTATTTTTCATTAAATGGAATAAAACGTTAGAAACCTAGAATGGGTTGCGGTTCGTAATAGACATCAAAATTGAATATGATATTAGTTGAAACACCCGCAGCAACGGGCGGGCATTTCCACTAGTATTTTCAATCAACTTACACTTTAATATTTTTTAACTTACCCTTTTTTGTCTTCTATTAATCGTTCTAATTTCCATTCTCAATACATAACTATAAGACATTATATATGTACGTAAGATGGAAATATTAATATGTCGCTTTGATGCTTTTTATGACTTGGAAATCTTTTCCTTTTTTATTTTGTTTGATAAGCATGCAGGTTTCTTTTATCTCCAACCAATATATTTATTAGTTTTTGTATAAATAGAAATTGTCATATTAAAGATCTACGTATTATGATGATGACATAATATATAACATAATTTTTTATCAACAAGTTGTAGCAAACAAAACCAACTATGGTACACACAATAAAGTTGTATATACAAAATATATAAATACAAAAAAAGAAGCATAAACACAATTACATTATTATTCCCAACTGCTAAAAAAAGGTTTATTAACAAGTTGTGGTACAAGCAACCAAACAAAATAACCTAAATATAATTACATTGCGATATCACAACGAATGTGCCTGAGAATCACGGGAACCACAACATCCGGTGAGCTCAACTGTGGGAGGTGACCATCGGTCGACATGACTTCAACAATGGACTCACCACCAAGGTTCTGGTGAAGGTACTCAGCCACAACCACTGGAACCGCCAGATCTTTCATGCTTTGTATGATGTGGCATGGGATTGTGACATGGCCTAATAGATTTCGCATGTCAATTTGGAAAATGGTTTGCAAGACACTGTAGGCTATGTCAGGTCTCATATTGAAAAGGGTCCGACTAAATTCTTGAACCGCGACTGACTCCATGTCCCCGCCAATTGCTAATGGAGCGAAGCCAGAACACCATGCCTTGAAATTCGATTGCATTGCTTCAAACAGTTGGTCAAGATCTTCTTGCTCAAATCCTCCAAAGTAATCCGCATCGTTCAAATACCTACAAAAGTGTGAATATATTAAAAATGAATGTCATTTTAAGGTAATCAAGTTTTTTTTACTGTTTTGGTAAAGTCACTCAAAAGTATTTTCTAACTACAAAAGCTACTCAAGTTTTATATTGCTCTACTTAGTTATTAACATTTAACACTTGTAATTTTTTAAAAAATAAGGGTACTCTTGGGATACATTCATACAATCCAAAGTATCCAAATGACATCAACCAATGAGAGACAATCACTTCGATTTTAAACAAATCATGAAAGCGTTCACAAAATGGTAGGGTCATGATCCATAGAGAAGTGCCCAAATGACACCAACCAATAAGTGATAGCCACCACATCGCCGCTCCCACATCCAGCTTCTCTACATTCCCAAATCGGCATACACTATCCGATCTGCCTAGCCGATTACACTACCCGAGCCACATGTGGCAGTGTTGCCGTGATACACTAATATCTCAAAGGAGGTACCGAAGGTTGGTGTCCCGGGTACCCTAAAATAATATAAAATTGGGCTTTATAGTTGAAAAGTATAATTTACTCTAAAAATATAGAAAGTTGAAAGTAAGATATAATTTTATAAAAACAAATCATAGTTTCTGTTTGTTAGTTTGTGTTAAACGGTAATTAAGTAATTGACAATTAACCACACCTCCAATTCCAAACACAAGTCAAAAACGTGTTTTAACGCCTAGTGACCTAAGCCCCACGTAATCACCAAGGTAGATTAACGTTTTCCAGAAAAAGTCAACTCACCAAAATCAGAAGAAAAAAAAAACATCATCGTACATCTAACTAACTAACTAACCTTGGAGAACCCGAAATCAACACGAGTTTCGAGAACAAATCAGGACGAAAAATAGAAGCCAAAACCCCAATCATAGTCGACACTGAGTGGCCAACATATATACATGAACAAACCCGTAGTTCCTCAAGAATGCCAATAACATCATACGCAAATCCCTCAAGCGTAGCATACCTATCGAAATCAAAGTATTCAGGATTCGTCGTACCCGCCCCCATCGTATCAAACAAAACAACCTTGTAATCTTCTAGTAGATGAGGCACGAGATGCTTCCATACCGATTGGTCGGTACCAAAACCATGTGCCAATATTATGGTCTTGTCACCTGAACCTACGATCTTTACGTTGTGAGCTTGTTCGATGACTCCCATAGAGATTGAGTGTGTGTTGTGGTCAAAGGTGTTTGTGTTTTGTAAGTTGAGATGATCGATCAACAAATGTATTGGTTTTGATGATCAGACGGTTGGTTTTGATTTGGTCATGATGGGAAGTGGACTGCTAAGTACGACGAGATGATTGGGACAGGTTGGGTGTCTTGATCCGTTAGTGACCAAATGTTATTGTTTAGTTTATGTTTATTAGTTTTTTAGTTTGTTTAAAAAGGGGTCGTTTTCAGATTTAAATGTTTGTCGGTTAGGAATTATACAAATTACAAAGTATTACGTGATTAATAATTGTTTGTTTTAAGTATAGTGTTGGTTGCTTATCAAACGAATACTTCTTTCTAATTTTATATATGTGATATTGTTTTGCTATAATAGTTAAAAGGTTTCTAGTTATAAGTAAAAGTTTAATAACAAGTTATGAAACAAGGTTATAATTTTTTATTTTTTTAATGGCAAATTGGTATTACTGGACGGACCACTAGGGTATTATCATGTCATGAGTGGAACCACTGACTTTATAAATTTGTAATTTTATTAGTTTTTGTAATGAATCATATGATCCAAGCCTTGTGGACGTTGTAACTATGAACGTTTGTGTTTCATGTTTTATTAATTATTGATTTGATCACATAAACCTTACCAAGATAGTTCAAACATGAGTTTAATGTTTTTAGCAGGCCCAACAGTACAATCAAGAATGATGTAATTAGTAAAGAAAAAACACCTATATAATACTGTACCCACATTCAAGACAAAATAATACAAATAAAATTAAAGTTGAACTGAAACCCCACAAATGAAAACAAAAGAATGACATAAAGGCAAAGCAGGAAAAAGAAACAACATAGGGTATGGAAGCTTTCATGTGATGTCTCTATCGTGATAGGAAAGTTAACGATGTACGTGGTTAATGCAATGAGAGAGCGATGCTGATGACAATAAGAAATTAGTGATCTCCTTGGACGATGACCCTTAAGTTAGTGAGAGAATGGAAAACCTTGACCAGACTCCGACACTAGATTGGATGATATGGTTTTTTTTTTTTTTTTTTTTTTGTAACATAGTCGTCGTTTTCATTAAATTAAAATTAACAAGTGGACGACTGGTAAGCGGGCAACAGGCTGCGCCGTCACCTCTTTTGGATAGCAAAACCTACTCTGTTAAAAATGAAACTTTGGTCTCTGACTGTCGAGCAATTATTATGCATCACCTTTTGCACCCTGTCCAGATACCGGATGGCTTCGAGGGCAAGACCCCCAAAGGTATCAAAAGCAAAGGGTACGAATACATGCTGATTTTCCATGCAGGCATTTTCATGTTTAGCAACTTTCTTAGATTCAGCTTTCAAGACTGTTTGCCCTGCTACAAACCCCGAATCCCAAAGCCGTACCAGAGGGGACACCCCAGTGAGGTCAACAGACGCATGCTTACCCTGCGCCCACCCGAACACAAGGACAGCCGCTGGCCGTAAGGTGGACCGTCCATCTAGCGGATCCGTCAGAAAATTAACTGGGGCTTCTTTCTTAGCTGAGATCATAGCCTTTCGTAAAACATCCCACAAGGCATCCGTGACTAAGTCATTTCGATATTTAAAGCCCGACATTTCCTTACAATGTAGGGCGTGATCCCCAAATTTATCCAAACAAGCTTTCTTACAAATCGGGCACGACTCGTCAATGGGGAATACGGTTTTACTTGGATTATTAGTGTCAGGGTTTTGATTGATTCAAAATGCATGATGCGTGACTTCAATTTTACAACGAGTGATCCAAAACTTCCTTGAGCTTCTCAGAACTCATTGAATATGGTCAGACTCAACACGAGAACTGTAGAATCAAATGTGAATGTAACTAATATAGCGAAGAAAGACGCATGATACACTATTGTTTGTTGGCCGATATTACTCACAACCATTATCACTTTAACTACCAATACTTCAAATTTTACATTTTGTTTGTTATGTCACCCCATTTTGGAAACAGTGGCAAGTTCTGATGATGAGAAGGTGTTTGCATCTTAGTTTGGGGAAGACATAACAAACAATGTGTTAAGTTAAAATTTGAAGTATTGATAGTCAAAGGGATCGTTGAGAGTGATATTAGCCAACGAGCAACAGCTTAGACTTTAGAGTATTTAAATCCAATTTCCTTTTAAAGTTTTGTCAAAGCATTTAATGTGTTCATTTATTATTATATATTCTAATTCCAACGTGACATTTTTCGATCATCGATACGTGTAATTGTACATATAGTGTTATTGAGGATAGGTTGATGTAGGTCCGGATCATAGTTACTCCATCAAGTATTACGTTGTAATATTCAAATATGCCTAATGTACAAAGTAGATTATGTGTGTGTGTTTTTTTTTTACCTTTTAAAGAATATATTCCATCCAGCCATGATGAAACGCATATATTCATCACTTTCATTAAGTTAGTGGGATGTCAACGTGCTCGTACTCCACATGGAAATGGTGGATTGCATAGGAAGATACCAAATCATCAAATTCCCCGATTCAATTATAATCCAATATAGTTATTTTATTAAGTACAAAAAAGAAAGTTAAATAGTGGGTTGAAATACATATTTTTTATGCGAAATAATAAACTTTAGCCAAAAAAAGATATCTTTAGTAAACATTTAATAAGAATCCATTTATTATCCTATATATTAATAATACAATGCTCATGAATAGTAACATGCCATTCTTGTAATAAAAACGGATCTTCAAGGGTTTTTTACTGCTCCTCTCTCTGCACAAAGCTTATCAATCCACCGCCCCATCTCTAGTGTGATATATCTCCCTCTCTAGTTTATTTAAAAAAGGTCTACCTCGTTACACTCTCATAGATTAACGTTGCCTGATTATAAAAATATTATTCGAAATTGGAAAAGAAAAAAGACAGTAAAAAATAAAATAATAATAATAATAATAATAATTCGAAATTGATAATCGTAATGCGTGCAATGACCTTATTCCCTCCGGGCTGACTAGCAGTAACCCGGCCCCTGCTCCTTTGCTGTTGGACGATCCGTCCGTGTATAACCGCCATGCTGGATTCTTGCTTTCTGGCGTAGCTGACTGTCGTTCCCCAGTAACCGTACTTCTTCATCTTCCGGGACTTAGCCATGAAGTCTGCTATCATCTGCCCTTTGATGGATGTTCTTTTCTTGAACGTTATATCCAGGGCCCCTAACTCGATAGCCCATTTTGCTAGCCGTCCCGAAACTTCTGGTCTGTTCAGTATTTGGGCCAAGGGAAAGCCGGTTAATACTTCAACTTTATGTCCTTGAAAATATTAGCGTAGTCGGCGTGATGCATGAATCAAGGCCAACACTAACTTCTCAAGCGTCGGATATCTTTCTTCCGGATCTGAGAGGACCCGGCTGATATAATACACTGGAGTCTGTAGATTTCCCCGTTCTACTAGTAAGACTGCACTGACAACGTGATGTCCGGCCGCTAGATACATCTTTAAGTTCTCTCCAGGCCTTGGGGCCGTGAGTGTTGGCAGGTTACTGACGAATACCTTCATTTCTTGGAATGCTTTCTCTGCTTCCTCCGTCCATCTGAATCTGTTTTTGTTCAAGCACTCTTTCAGGGTCGATATGAAAGGAAGAGACCTTTCCGCGTGCCGTGCCAGAAAACGATTGATGGCTGCTAGCCTCCCGTTTAAGGTTTGAGCGTCTTTTAATGTTTTTGGAGATGGCATGTTGGTGATAGCTGTCACCTTCTCGGGGTTGACCCGGAAACCATCCTTTGACACTATAACCCCCAGGAACTTCCCTTCCTCCATTCCAAAAGAGCATTTACCCGGATTAAGCTTGATGTTGTAGTCCCGCAGCGTCTTGAAGGTCTCCTCAATGTCCGCAATGATTTTCTCTTCCGTACAACTCTTGATGACCAAGTCATCAACGTAGACTTTAAGATTGCGGCCAATTTGTTTCTCGAACGCTTGATCCATTAATCTTTGGTACGTGGCCTCCGCATTCTTTAGTCCGAAGGGCATCTTCGTGTAACAATAGATGCCGGCATCGGTATGGAATGCAGTCTTATCTTCATCTTCCCGTGCCATCTTGATCTGGTGGTATCCTTTGTATGCATCGAGGAAACATTTAAACTTGTACGGTGCTAAAGAATCTACCTTAAGATCAATTTCTGGGAGAGGATATGCATCTTTTGGGCATGCTTTGTTTAGGTCTTTATAATCCACACACATACGCTGTCACACCCTCAAATTTCCACTGCGGGGTTTATACCGCGAGGCTCATGACATACCAGGATCCCATAGCCATAAGTCATATAAACGAACTCTAAATGCCCAAACCATTTAGTTCGTTTTCAAAAACTAAGTTTAGTTAAGCTGCGGAAGCGTAAACCAAATTTATACCTTTTAAAACCATGCGCAAAACAACGCGCCCAAATTAAAACCATACGAAAGAAAATGTAAAAGCATGATGTATAATTTAAGTGTATGCCCAAGACCCCAAATGCAGTGAAGTGTGCAGTGCTTTCTAATCGTGGCACCGGAAGCTAACTACCTGCAAAAGCATGTATATTGCCGGTCAACAAACAATGTTGGTGAGTTCACTAAGTAAAGAAAATGAGTAAGTAAATGCGCTGGTTTCCAAAACCACGTAACCAAGTAAAAGCGCAGGTCCTCCAGACCAAAATGTTCAAGTATCATTAGTTTAAGCGTGTCAGGGGTAGCTAACCCACTCATTGCAACTAAACAGAATTATTAGGACACCTTCAATAATGTAATAGTTTGCCTCAATAACTGGTGTCTATCAACACCAGTTCTCAAATGTGGTCAGAAGTTCATGCCCGTGCCTCAAGCACCTCAGACATGAGGTTTCTGCACAACCTAATAGCGCTATCATCTAATACCCCGCTCGCCTCCAACGATTAACCCAATAATATGCAAGGACTTTCCAAATGATAAAGTGTTTAGTTCACAAAGGACCAATAAGTTTTAAACTGATCAAAAACCCGATCCACACAAGGAATCGTAAAACCGACCCACACAGGGAGTCAAAACCCGACCCACGCAAGGAGTCAAAAAATCTCATAACCCGAGATGTAAAAGTAGTCCCAAACCGGACTAGAAAACGTTTTGTAAGTTGTCTCAAACCCGAGACGCATGCTTTTGAGAAAAGAATAGTGAAACTCACCTTAGGTTGCACGTGAATGATCCAAATCCCTCAAACAGTAACGAGCTACCGACTCCCTATTACAAGTGTCACTAGGTGAGTATACGTGCATAACCAACACATCATGCAACTCGTTTGTCCAAAACTTCTAAAGTTCCAATCGTGTAGTGACGCCTAGTGACTCTACATGCACAAGTAAGTCCTACGTATCCCGTTGGTGATCATAATGATTATTATCAGTTTTATACCTTATACACATCTCCTATAAGTGTTCATATAAGTTCATGTCAAATACATATCATATAAGACTCCAAATAGTCACATAAACACATAATACACAATCTGCGTTTTTAGGACAGATTGTGTGCCACGAAAACTAATTTATTTAAAATACTTAGTCAATGAATTAAACTACCAAATTTTTACTGAATATTCTTTGAGATTTATTTAATAACCCATATTTTTGTTTTGTCCTAAAACTAAACAAAAAAATTATTAAAATTCGTACAACACAGCAATGTCCAGAAAATTTCCACAACAGGTAAGTTTAGTAGAAAACTTCTCAAAAATTGTGTATTCACCCAAACGAGGTGAATCCACTTGGAAAAGACAAGTTTTTCCAATATAGACCTCCTGTCCAAATTTCGTAACTTTATTGTTTGTAAAACTTGAGTTATATCCGTTTAAAGTTGACCCAATTTATAACTCCGAAATTCTGATATGACCTTTAATCAAATAAAATTCCAAAAACATATCAAACGACATCCAAATCAGATGATTTTGCCCATTATAAAAATCTAAGACCATGTAAAATCCATTCATGCAAATAATCGATCAAAACAACCAATTTAACATCAAGATACAGCCCCTACAAAACACCCTAATGAATCTGCCAGAAACTGAAACTTGCTCCCCAAGTTATTCACAAACCCTAATCATGCATAAAAATCTCTAATACATGCATAACTCATATTATTCTGATTAAATACCTATATTATCATACAAAAACCTTGATTATGATTACTAGCAACAATTATCATCATCAAATCACAATGAACATTCAAGAACTCTCATACATGTTATGCGATTATATACATGCATGCTCTATGATTTTCTTAAACTTTTCAACATTATTAATCATCATAAATCATGTAAAGATTATACCATTCAAAGCAAGAGTCCTCAAAGCCTAGAGATTGCACCACAACTAGCTTAAAGGAATGAGTAGGATTGATGTTTGTTGAAAATCAAGAGGATGGGGGTGGGGGTTGGTTCACGGCGCATAGAGGGGAGGGATTAGGGTTTTTTTTTTTTTTTTTTTTTTTTTTTTTTTTGTCTCCTAATTATAAGAGGGCTTGGCTTGTTGCCCAAGCAATTGGGTATTAGGGCCCCTTTTAGTCCATTAACCGGGCCCGTTAGTCATGTTCTAGTCCAATACCGGGCCCGATGATATTAATCACCTTAAATTGCATAAAAACTATTGTTTTTATTATTTCATAACATATCAATCATAAGGTGCACGTAACTTGCATGGTTTACATATAAATTTTCAGTCAAGTGATAATTCACATAAGCATGTACTTCACACAAACATGTAACACTACGTTCATCACAATCCCATTGTGCTTACTATTATGTTTGCCAGATAAATCACCAACGTTTGGGATGCAGGACTCGTGTGTGTGACAAAACAAGGTTTTTCCTACTTATAACATATGTTAATAGCATCTAACATATGTTTAGCCTACTTAACTAATCCTAGTTAAGTATTTGATCACTATGAATATGCAAGTTAACTAGAGTTCAGTAAAAAGTGTTATCCTGAAAATGCGGGGTATCACATACGCCAAGTTCCGTCGTGTTTCTTCACCATGACTGTAACATTTCGCATTTAAACTTGTACGTTACACCATCGTAATTAATAAAACGTCAAGTTTCGTTATTCTCGTGTGCAATAATTATTTTTGTCGCGCTTTTGAAACCCTAATATCATATATACATCTTATATACAAGGAATTGTGGTGGAATAATATTAAAAAAATAATATGCCTTGGCCAGGGATCGAACCCGTGACCAAGGCCGGGTCAAGCATCAACACAACACACGTACACCAGCTGGGCTGGACTTCACTTTTGATTTATATCCAGCGCGTTATAATTATATCAAGACTTCAAAACTTCACAGTTGACTCGCAAAGTCAACTGTGATGAATGACTTGCCTAATCCATCAAAATTAACTCGTGATTGATCCAAATTTGGCAAACATACTTGATTATCGGCCTCATCTGACTAAGCTACACGTCAATTACAAATCAATCGTTGCCCAATTTAAACCTTTACGCGTATGGACTTTAAACCTTAGTCAACCTTGCCAATTAATCAATCCAACGATCCTCTATATAAATTGAACCTCTGCGTAGCATCACAACTCGCTCATACACTCTTCTCAACCCCCAATCTTCTTCAAATCAATCTGTGTATCATCATACGATCACCAGTTGACTTTTATCCTTGACCGGACAATCAAACACGAATCAACACTGTAAGTGTAATGTTTTATGTGGGTGTTGATCATCGGCGTTCACACATCAAAAGCCCTAACATCAATTGGGCCAACGATGTGTGAATCGTGTTATTGCAGAAGCTAGGGTTCGTGGGTTTTGATTTGGGGAAGAAACTGATTTTGCTCATTGTATTTATTTTTAAATAACTGAGATAAGTCACAACCACAGGCCTAGGCCAAGTGGTTGTGACTGATGCCTACAACTAAGACAACCCGGGTTCGAGTCCCGGCTTGGACACCCCTTTTTCCCTTAATTTCATTTCTTTTTTTACAAACCAATTATATTTATATTATACATTTAAATCTTATAAATTCATTTTTAAATATTAAAACCTTTTTATAAATTCTAAAAAAAAAATTATATTTATCAAATCTGAGATAAAAGTTTTATTTACAATTTTTAGTTTTCTAAAATTAATTGATTTAATATTTATAATAATTAAATCAATTTTATACTATTATATTTATAAAAATTCATTAAAATATCAAAACAATTTTATTAATTTCTACAAAAATTATCCTATGTTTGTACAATGGTAGACTTTACTGAAATAATTTTTAATTCAGAGAACTCATTTATTTTATATTTTTAATCAATTTTTGTTAGATTTAATCATAATTAAATCATAATAAATTCAATTTTTATTATTTTTGCACCAAAATTTTATACAATTTATTTTTAAATATTTAGAACAGGAATATGATTTTTAAAATAATAATTCTTTAATTTTAGTATTTTTGAATATTAAAGTTAAATTTTTGGCAATTTGTAATAAATAGATTTAAAAATCTATTTTAAAGGAAATAATTTTATAAAAATTATTTTTATACTTCAAACACATTATTGTGAGCATTCTAAATTCAAATTTTATAAAAAGACTTTCTTTTATTTAATTATCAAATTTCCCTTTATTTAATTAACATTTTACTTTAAATTCAACAATTGGATATCCCCAAATCGAAACCCTAGGATATACTTATAAACTAGTTAGACTTAGACTTATTTGTTGCCTTATACATAGGGTAACACTTGGCAATCTATTGGGCTACACTTATACTATTCCTCAATACCTAATACTATACCAAGGTGAGTTTACGTAATCCTGTTTATGCGATTCTTTATACTTGCAACAATTTTAAGCAATTCAACATGCATGTCTAGTAGTAAATTTTATTGCCTCATGAATTAGTCAACAGTTTCAACGAGTTTCAACGAGTTTCAACATTTACATAATCATTAGCTATGGCCAAGCCGGCGATACTCAATAATAGATCTATTGGATTGACAACCCCACCCGGATACGTGTACCTCCTACATAGGTAACGTAGGTGATTGTTATCGTTCAACATATTACTAAGGTGAACCGTAGATGACGGGATGGACCTAAACTAGTCGGAGGTTTGATTATGTCAACATATTATACTATTCATGTAGACTTAAATTTACGATAGACATACGAATTGCTAGACTTTTATACTTAAACTATATGCTTAACATGGATTATGTATTCTCACCAACTTCTAGTTGACCCCCCCCCCCCATTTTTACAACTCAACAGGTGATAATGATGCTTGAAGATTAGAGTTTTTATGAAGAAAATAAGGAGTCTATGCATGCTTGATTCTTGTGTGATGTATTAGATTTCCACATTCAAAACTCTTATGTATTTCAATTTTTGGATATTTGCAATTTAATATTTATTTCAATTAAAATTTGGATTACCATGTGCTACTGTATACTCATCAAGACGTGACACCTCGATATTTCCGCCATCGATTGGGGTGTTACAGATTGGTATCAGAGCCTTGGTTATAGGGAATTAGGTTATTAGAAAATAATCTAGACTATAACCTTAGGGACTTAAACAGTACTTGCTTCTCTTACTTGTAACCCTAATTGCTTCCCTAATCCTATCCTTATCCTATACCTTATATAAACCTAAACCTACATGTGACTACTCTTATTCGTCTGCTGCAATCCTGATCCACCATTAGATTTATAGGACAAAATCCTCAGGTTTAATCTGAACCCCCTTGAGATCTCGTCTGTAAGTCCAAGATCTTCTCTACCGGGTATCAAACAAACAATCGAGTGCGGAAAACAAGATTGAATGTGAAGAACAAAAGATTAACTCGATGAAAAACACAAATAATCGCTGCTTTGTATTGCACACGGTATGAAAACCGTCGGGTACAATACACCAATCACCAATGATCTCTAGAGAAGCTCTCTAGAGATATATGTTTTGTTTTTGTCAAATGAATGGTCTAACCCTAACAATGAATCAAACATAACAATATATAGGGTCCACTAATCCCTTGGCCCACATGGCCTAACCCAAGTCCATTAACTAAACTAAGCCCAACTAACACAAATAGGCTTAATAAAGACAAGCGTAAACCTACTTAAATATAGCCCAACAATATCCCCCTAGGTTTATGCTGTCTTTATCATGGCTTAGTAGGAAGAATCTTCAGATCTTGATCTTCCAATCTTGGGTTCTTTCTTGTTCTCTTGGAGGTAGCTTCACAACTTTAATCATCATCAGCTTTTGCTTGAACATATAGCTAAAAGAGAACGTGAGAGGAGGATTCTCAGAAGCTCTTTTCTTTGTCAATCTTCTCTTTCAAGCAACTTTTCAGGTACTTCTTCAGTTGTACTTTCATTGTCAAAAGATGATTCACTTCAGGTTCTTCTGACTCAGGTACATCTTCTCAGTATGGTGATTCATGCTTGTCAGCAACTGGAACTCTTTCATTCTTCATCAACCCCTGTTTCTTGATTTGTATAAACTCTGCAAATTCTCAGAATTTTGTAAGCAAATAATAAATATAACAGAGGGTCCAGTATACACATGAACACCAAGTACATCAGTGTACTTCATTTTTAGAACCTCAAAAACCTGAATTTTGTTTGAGAATCGATCAAATCCTCAAGAATGGTTAATTTTCATAAAAGAAAACAAACAAATTAAAATAAAAATTCAAACTAATTACAATGCATCTTTTTGGTGAGAATCATGTGTAAGAAGATCATATCAGCTTTGTCAAATTGTAACACACCGTTAGTATATTTGTTCTGATAAACTTATAAAAGTGTCAGAAAGCAGTCCAAGACGATTACCAGCATCGTTTATCCACTTAAACAAACGTACACACACGTCCTCAAGTCCGATATTTTTTTTTTATTTTCTTAACGTGTGTGAGACCGAAATAACTATGTGTCCCACATCATGACATACCCCCGCGATCAAGGTATGCACAAAGCTTCTTCATAACAGGTGAGTAAATTGCTGACATCTGTAATTTTTACAAGGTCAAGATCATCGGTGATCAGGTCTGCATATATCTGGATGCAACAGAGAGACCAATGGATTCTCGACCAGGGTTAGGGCAAATACCAAATGTTTCGGTATGATCATTGCTTTAGGCTTTTGATTTGTGCCTTTAGCTTGAATTCTCTTTGAGAATTTTGGGTTTTGGCATTTTCCTTATTGCTCTTTTAAGACGTCCTGACTGTGCCTAGGTCAGCATATATCTGGATGCAGCAGAAGGGCAGCCAGGACATCCCCAGATGTATCAACAATTTAAAGACCTGAAATCTCAGACTTTGGCAATCTATCAACGCAAGATTTAAGACCATAAAATCATACGCCGATGATGTGTTCCCCACAAGTTACACAGTCCTTTATATTTATCATTAATTTTGGACTGAGTTCGTAGTGCAGTTTGCCTGCCAGTACATCATATAATGGAGCTGCAATCACACCTGATTTAATTTTCTTTTCGATTTTAAGGTGTGACATTTCAACAGCTGATGTACTATCATTTCTTCTTTTTCACACCATGAAATTCTCATTTTTGGAATTTTCTATTGTTTTTGTATTTTTCTGAGGATATATATCCCCCTAAATTTGTGCTTAAAATTGAAAATTTAAAGAACAAATTTACAACCTAAAACTAAGAAAAATATTTTTGTGTTTTTCTAAAACCATTCTCGAATTAAAGACCAATTACATTCAAAATTCAATGCATCAGGTTTTGAGTGTACCTCTTTATCTGATTTAACCTCCATTATCTCCCTCAAAGGAAACATACTCACTGTTTAAGAATTTAAAATAAACGTATAACAGAGAGATGTCACCTGTCATGTGCGTGGAACAACCATTATCAACATACCAGTGATCATCGACAATCCTCCTTGGATGTCCCTGCACTAAGAAAGGAGATTAGTTAAACATTGGTACCCAGGCCATCGCGGTCCTGGGCACTCCTGAAGCATCTACGAAAGACACTTTTCTCAAGCACATGTCCTTCTTCTCATTTAGACATGGTGTTGCTGCTGCCTTAGCTTTCCAGACTTGTTTAGGCTTTGCACACGGTTTTGCTACTTTTGGAGTAGCAGCTTTCTGTTTCTCAGGTTGTTTTGATTTCTGTGGTTGAACAACCTTCCGTTTGCTTTTGGCAGCATTCCAGTCTCCATCAGACGGTTTAACTTTGGGATTCATGTCCTTCCTTGCCTTAGGTTTATCAACCTTCATTGGCTTGGAGTAGTAGTTATCCCTAGGCATAACCCTCTGATTCTGTCTATAATAGGGCACATAAGGACGACTTGTGCAGTTCCTTGCAATGTGACCGGGTCTTCCACAAGTGTAGCATGTCTGCTTCTTTGCATAAAGATCATATCCCGGTCTGTTTGATCCCACTGATGAATGTGAGTGATGGGATCTGTTGGATGATTTGTTTGCAGGCTTCTTAAAGTTTCTGCTCTGCTTAGAACATCTTGAACACCCGTGTGAACAAGATTGTGCTTGTGATGATGACTGTCCTCGAGCTCTCTGTTTAACTTTATGAACCTGTTCAGAAGAGTTAGCACATGTAGTTTTTCTATGTGGTGGCACATATTTATCGGTCGTGCCATTGACAGATAGCTCGGAAACAGTCTTTTGCACATATGGTATAGCATCTGCAGACAAATTAGATTGTTTCACACAAACACCTGCATTGTTAGTGCAAACAATATCATCCCCCTCAATTTTAACTTCTACTTTAACTGAATCTGCACATGAAGTAGAAGTATCAGTAACGTTCACACATTTAAATTCAGTGACTATTGGCTTTACCACACCTGTGCCAACAGTCTTGGATGAGGGATCCTCACATTCTTGTTTAATCTCGACTGGCCTTGTGCACACAGATTTTTCAGATTCTGGCTCAGTCGAGGGTGTGCCATTTGATTCAGACGAGCCACTTGATTCAGAAACATGTTGTGTCTCTGCTGAATCCCCCGTTGACTCAGCTGCTCTAGAGGACTCACAGCTGGATTCACTCGATTCAACTGATACTGATTTCTCAGATTCGGTTGTTTCGGGTGATTCACATTTGGAGTCACTTTCAGAAGTTGATGGGGCAACTGGTTCAACGGTCTGTGGTGCCCTGTACTCTTCATAAATCTTTTTGAATGTTTTCATGAAATCAAACTCAAAGGGCACATTTGAGTCTGATTGGCCGGTCGGTTCAGTTTGCTCAATTTTCGGTTCAGTTTCAAAAACGGTTTCTTTTAAGACGTCATTCAATTTATTTGTGTCATTTGAAACTGGAACTTCATCTCTCCTCACATCAAAAACTCTGTCAATTTCTTTATTTTTCTCAAAATTTAACGTCTCGGTCTGCTTTGAAGCATCTTGAGACTTGACAAAGGTTTTTGATGGAGCCTGCTCCTTCTTAGGTTGTTTGTTCTTGGGTTTAGAGATTCGGACAGGGACTGATTTAGGTTTGGAGATCTCATCTTGATCCCTCGATGGTCGACTGGTTGGCTCTTCTATTGGAGGACCGTATCCTTTAACAGGCAGAGCCAACAACTCTTCATCCGACATAGGAATTGAAGAATAGTTTTCATTGAAAGGTGGAGGAATTTCCACAAATCCAATTCCCTTATTCCTCACGTCCTTTGGTCTTAACCTTAACTGGGTATTGATCATTTTTTCAACTTTGGGACTAGAGCAATCGAACTTTTTAAAATGAAAATCGGCATTTTCAAATTTAGATTTTAAGTCGATCAATTCCGCGGTCAAAGTATCAGACAGTCGTTTGAAATGTAAATATCGACACTTGTGATCACTCACCTCCTGATGCAAGCGCTTGATATCGAGTTTTTGTTGTTCGACCATTTCTTTATAAGAATTAAATTTCTTTTTAATGTCCCAAGTGGCCATTTTCTCGTATTCAAGCTGCTTGAATGCGGAGAGAGTTTCTTCTCTAAAACCTTTAATTTTTAATCTGCATCGTTCAGTACAACATGATTCAGCTAAAATGTCAGCGTGTACCTCAGATGCGGATGGCACGTGGTCATTCGATTGTGCCATGAAAGCTTGAGCAGCGTGAGCGGCAGGAGCAGCAGGTGTGACAGGAGCAGCAAGTGTGACAGTAACAGCAGGAGCGACAGAAATGGCGGGAGCAGTAGGAGCAGCGGGAATGGCAGAACAGCTTGAATCTGAATTCGATGATGGAGCAGCAGAATTGGATGAGCATGTTGCAGCAGAGGTGATGTTATCCAATTCTTTGATAAGTGATATTAACTCGTCTGGCGTCATTTTGGACCAGTTTGTTTCCGAAATGATCCGATTAACGTTCATAAACCAGCTACATGTTGGCTGATTTGGAATTCTTTTCAATGCGTCCAAAAGAATCTTGTTGACCCAACGATTTGTCATCACGATCTCTGCATTCTTCATTTCTGACAGAAGTTCGGTAAATCGGTCAATTAGTGCATCCACAGTTTCACCAACAATGTAACTGAAACCCTCAAGTCTCTGCTCAAACACCTCACTTTGAGAAGACATTTTAATATTTAATTGTGATCCCCCAAAAATCTAGACGTTTCACCAAAATTTTAAGACGAGCACCGGACGTCCAGCCGTAGTCAACCGTCAAAACATATTAGTAACGTCGATCCCCCGAAATTGAGCTTGTGTACTCCAAATAATATCACTATTATTATTATTATTATTATTATTATTATTATTATTATTATTATTATTATTATTATTATTATTATTATTATTATTATTATTATTATTATTATTATAGAAAGAGTGTGCTCTTCCCAACAATTGCTTTCACGTGATTTGAGTCAGATCATCTCTCCCAAGACACACTTCACACTTACACTTTAATTCAAACCACTCAAATCAAATCCTCTCTCTTCACTTTATCACTCCAACGATTCCTTTTCCTTTCTCTCAATCTATTTTCACTCTTTCTTTCTCACTTTAATCTCTGCAACCCTCTCTCTCTTATCTTTAATAAATACACATACTCTTCAACAATAACAATCCTTCACTCTCTCAAACAATAATCTGTTTACTCTATCTCTCTCGCTATTTCTAGAAACCCACAATAATGGCTACTTCTTGATTCGTTATTGTCATGATTTTTTTTTTTTTTTTTTTTTTTTTTTTTAAATCGCTGGGTCTGCTCTCTCTCTGTCACCGATGGCTTCTCCGACAGGGTCCAGTGTGGTGACGGGTCAGGTTGAAGCTGGGGTCGGGTTGGTGACGAGTTGGGTTGGGTTTGTGATGAACGGTGGGATTTTGTGTTTTCGGGTGCAAATGGGTTTCTGGGTTTTGATCTCGGGTGTGGTGGGTTTTGATTTTCCAGGTGGTTTCGGTTTTGGTTTCGGGTAAGGTGGATGGGTTAAGGTAGATCAGATGGTGGCGTTTGGTTTGCGGGTTGAGGTGGCGAGTTGAGGCAGAAACGGAAATGGATGAAGGATGAGTCACCAGGTGGGTTTCCGGTGAAATTGTGATGGAGACGAGTTGGATCTACGAGGTGGGTATGGGTCCGGGTTCAAGTGTTCGAGTCCGAGTGGGTGTTCGGGTTGGATCCGGGTTCAAGTGTTCGAGTAGTGAGTTCGACCTCGAGTGGCTGAGTTCGACCTTGAGAACTGAGTTCGACCTTGAGTTCAACCTCAACCCTGAGTTCAACCTTCAACCCTGAGTTCAACCTGATGTGGCGGGTGTTCGAGGTGACGTGGCGGGTGTTCGAGGTGACGTGGAGTTTTCCGATAATAACTTCCAATCGAAAATTGTGACTGTATCTTGATGAATATCTGTTGAGTTGACCGACGATTGTAATTTTTTTTTTTTTTTTTTTTTTTTTTTTTTTTTAATTCAAGATCTGCCAAATCCTTTCCAACTAACAATTCCGAGAAACGTGCGAACTCAATTAGGAAGCCCAAAAGAAAATCAAACGTACTGTTCTTGATCTTTTCTTAGTGTTCTTCAATTTTTAGCAAAACAAATCTGCAAAATATTTTAAACCACCAAAAAATATGATTAGAAAAAAATATTTAACCAGATAAAATTAGACCTGTAACCCTCGTAGGCCAGCAGCAAAAATCCTTCTTTTGATCTTCGAATGATACCGAAACCGAGCCTTCAAAAGACTTCTTAGGCTCTGATACCAAATGTAAGTCCAAGATCTTCTCTACCGGGTATCAAACAAACAATCGAGTGCGGAAAACAAGATTGAATGTGAAGAACAAAAGATTAACTCGATGAAAAACACAAATAATCGCTGCTTTGTATTGCACACGGTATGAAAACCGTCGGGTACAATACACCAATCACCAATGATCTCTAGAGAAGCTCTCTAGAGATATATGTTTTGTTTTTGTCAAATGAATGGTCTAACCCTAACAATGAATCAAACATAACAATATATAGGGTCCACTAATCCCTTGGCCCACATGGCCTAACCCAAGTCCATTAACTAAACTAAGCCCAACTAACACAAATAGGCTTAATAAAGACAAGCGTAAACCTACTTAAATATAGCCCAACATCGTCGAAGTTCTAGATTTTAATAACGAACACGTGCAATCTGGAAGGGTGAACGCCTGTATTCTGAGTCTTCTGTCTAGGCTGGCATTGCGCATATATCCCAATCAGACGAGGGACCCGGATGCCTACCTGGGAATTCTCGGGATGAGTGTTCACTTATTGGCTAAAGCATGTCTTCATATGTTATTAGAATTTAGAATCTTTAATAAGTCAACGTTTTCGTTTATTCGTTTTAATTAATGAATAAATGATTACATTCCATATATAATCTCATTCATTTCATTGTGTCTATTACAGATCATGCCTCCACGTCACAGCACTCGCAACAGCAATGGTGAGAACCACGAAGAAGGTGGTGACAACCATGACCAAGTTCCTAACCACAACAACAATGGTATCGATGCTCAACTGGCTGCGATCATTTCTCAACAAATGGCGCAGCAAATCGCAACTCTGGTTCCCAATTTACTCGCTCAGGTCATCCAAATGAACGGCAACGGGAACGGTCACGGCAACGGGAACGGGAACGGCAATGGTAATGGAAATGGACCCCCAGCCTGCACCCTTAAGCATTTCAACTCTTGTAACCCTCCAAAGTTTAGTGGTGAAGAAGGAGCTACAGGACTCCTCCAATGGTTCGAGGGTATTGAGAATACCTTCATCAACAGTGAATGCCCCGACAACTTCAAGGTTCGTTACGCCATGAGTGTTCTCCATAAACGAGCACTCACTTGGTGGAATGAAGAAAAGCGTACTCGTGGGGCCGAAGTTGCTCTTGCTATGACATGGGACCAAGTCAAGGAGGTCATGAAGGAAGAGTTTTGTCCTCGCAATGAAGTTAAGAAGCTTGAGGATGAGTTCCACACCTTAGCTCAAGATAGTGGGGAAAACCTTGCCTACAACACCCGCTTTCATGAGCTTAGCTTATTGTTGCCTCACAAAGTTACTCCTCTGCCGGTAGCCATCGAGAAGTACATCGGTGGTCTGCCCATGCAAATCCAGGACACCGTTTGGGGTAGGAATCCTGCAACTTTGGAAGAGGCCAAACGTCTAGCGGCCACTCTTACTGATAATCACGTGAAGAACGGTACTCTCTTCCGCAAAGGCACTAAGAAGACGGTTGCCAAAGACACTCCACAGCCTGCAATTGAAGTCAAGCCTGAGACCTCAAGCAACAAAAAGCGCAATGCTAGAAACTATATGGTTGTTGCTACTCCACCTGCTACCCAAAACCCAGCCAAGAAACCCTATGGTGGAACCCACCCTCTTTGCAACACCTGCTAGTTCCATCATCTCCCTGGTAGACCATGCCGCCAGTGTAATAACTGTAAACGGTATGGACACTACACCAATGCCTGTCAAGCCCCTGCTGCCCAAAACAACCAAAACAACCAAAACAACCCTGCCAGAAACAACCCTTCTCCCAACCAACAAAACAACAGGCCTACTCGTGGTCAATGCTACGAGTGTGGCAGCCCTGATCACTACATCAACAACTGCCCTAATCGTAACCAGAACCAAAACCGAAACCAAAACCAAAACCAGAACCGCAACCAGAACCAAGGTGCTCGAGGTCGCGCCTACAACCTCAACGCTAACCAGGCTCGTGACAACAACGAAGTGGTGAATGGTACGTTGCTCATTAATAACCACTATGCATCCATATTATTTGATTCGGGAGCTGATAAGTCATTTGTGTCACTGAAGTTTGAACCTTTACTTAACTTACCCCACACTAATCTAGAGGAACCTTTAGTGGTAGAGGTAGCTAACGGGAAGTCTATTTCGATCGACTCTATTATTCGTAACTGCTTGTTGAACCTCGACGATCATACCTTCTCTATCGATCTCATCCCCATGCATCTTGGTAGTTTTGATGTTATAGTAGGCATGGACTGGTTGTCAACTCTTCGTGCCGAAATTCCGTGCTTCGAGAAAGTCATACGCATTCCTCTCGAATCTGGTGAGATTTTGAAGATCTATGGTGAGAAACCCTGTGGCGAGCTTAAACCTATGTCTTGTACTACTGCCCAAAAGTACTTACGAAAGGGGTATACAGCCTTCTTAGCTAACGTGATAGAGAAGAAGGACAAAGGCAAAAGTATCCAAGACATTCCTATTATTCGAGACTATCCTGAAGTTTTCCCAGAGGATTTACCTGGTTTGCCTCCTGCTCGACAAGTTGAATTTCGTATTGATCTTGTTCCTGGTGCTAATCCTGTCGCTAAAGCTCCTTATCGTCTTGCACCCTCTGAGATGCAAGAACTTGCCAGTCAATTACAGGAACTTTCTGATAAAGGGTTCATTCGCCCTAGTTCTTCTCCATGGGGAGCCCCTGTCTTGTTCGTTAAAAAGAAGGATGGTTCTCTTAGAATGTGTATTGACTACCGTGAACTCAACAAACTCACCATCAAGAATCGTTATCCACTTCCTAGGATTGACGATCTCTTCGATCAACTTCAAGGAGCAACCCACTTCTCGAAGATTGATCTCCGTTCTGGTTATCATCAGCTTAGAGTCCACGATGAAGATATTCCCAAGATAGCTTTTCGCACACGCTATGGTCACTACGAATTCATGGTTATGCCTTTTGGATTGACCAATGCTCCCGCAGTGTTTATGGATTTGATGAATCGGGTTTGTAGACCCTATCTCGACAAATTCGTGATCGTCTTTATCGATGATATTTTGATTTACTCTAAATCAAAATCCGATCACGAGCAACATCTTCACTCTATCTTGAATCTCCTAAAGAAAGAACAACTGTATGCCAAGTTCTCAAAATGTGAATTTTGGCTTAAGGAAGTTCAATTTTTGGGACATGTCATTGATATGAACGGGATTCATGTTGATCCCGCAAAGATTGAAGCTGTGAAAAATTGGAGTGTTCCTCAAACTCCAACTGAAGTCCGTTCTTTCCTTGGTTTGGCTGGTTATTATCGTCGATTCATCGCCAATTTCTCCAAAATCGCTGTTCCTCTAACTACCTTAACTCACAAGGGTAAGCCCTATGAGTGGGGACCAAAGCAAGAGGAAGCATTTGAAACTCTTAAGCTGAAACTCTGTGAAGCTCCTATCTTGTCTCTACCTGATGGTAATGATGATTTCGTGGTCTACTGTGATGCATCGAACCAGGGTCTTGGTTGTGTCCTCATGCAACGAGGAAAGGTTATTGCTTACGCGTCTCGACAACTCAAGACTCACGAAAAGAATTATACCACTCATGATCTTGAATTGGGCGCTGTCGTCTTTGCTCTCAAGATTTGGAGACATTATCTTTATGGGACCAAATGTGTGGTGTTCACGGACCACAAAAGTCTCCAACATGTCTTCGACCAAAAGAATCTTAACATGAGGCAACGACGTTGGGTTGAATTACTTAACGACTATGATTGCGAAATTCGCTACCATCCTGGAAAGGCGAATGTTGTTGCTGACGCACTTAGTCGTAAAGAGAGTATCAAACTCCAATGTGCGAGAGTTCGTACTGATCTTCAAGATCGCATTCTCCAGGCTCAGCACACATCAGTCACCCAAGGTAACATGTACGATGAAATGTCTTGTGGTGCAGAAACTCAACTTGAAACCAAACCCGATGGTCTTCTCTATTTTCTTAATCGACTGTGGATTCCCGACCGTGATGATCTTCGTACTTTTCTCATGAACGAGGCTCATAAGTCTCGTTATTCTATTCATCCTGGAGCTGACAAGATGTACCAAGATCTCCGTTATTCTTATTGGTGGCCTGGTATGAAGAAAGACATTGCTCTTTTCATTGCAAAATGCCTCACTTGTTCCAAGGTCAAGGCTGAACACCAACGACCATCTGGTATGCTTGAACAACCAGAAATTCCTGTCTGGAAATGGGAGAGCATAGCTATGGATTTCATCACCAAACTCCCTCGTACACCCAAAGGTTTTGACAGTATTTGGGTAATCGTCGATCGTTTGACCAAGTCAGCTCACTTCCTACCTATTCGTGAGAAGTATTCTGTGGAAAGGTTGGCAAAGATGTACGTAAGTGAAATCGTATGTCGTCACGGTATACCTTTGGACATTATTTCTGATCGCGATGGTCGTTTCACCTCTCACTTTTGGGAGTCTCTACAAGATGCTTTGGGTACCAAGTTGAACCTGAGTACTGCTTATCACCCTCAAACAGATGGTCAGACTGAACGGACCATCCAAACACTTGAGGATATGCTCAGGGCATGTATCATCGATTTTGGTGGCGCATGGGATTCTCATCTTCCTTTGGTTGAGTTTTCATACAACCAGTTATCACGCCAGCATTAACATGGCTCCTTTCGAGGCACTCTACGGTCGGAAATGTCGTTCACCTGTCTGTTGGACTGAGGTTGGTGAAGCTCGTATTACTGGACCCGAACTAATCCAGGAAACCACAGACAAAATTCAACTCATTCAGGATAATCTTCTCAAGGCTAGAAGTCGCCAGAAGGGTTATGCTGATAAACGTCGTAAACCCTTGGAATTTCAAGTTGGGGACCTTGTACTAATTAAGGTATCCCCTTGGAAAGGAGTAATTCGTTTCGGTAGAAAGGGAAAGCTAGCTCCTCGATACGTAGGCCCCTTCAAAATTCTTGACAGAGTTGGAAAAGTGGCTTACAAACTTGAACTTCCACCTGAGCTAAGCAACGTTCATCCGACCTTCCATGTTTCGAATCTCAAGAAATGCTTAGCGGATGAGAACCTTCATGTTCCTCTTGAGGATGTGCAAATCGATGAAAGCATGCACATTATCGAGAAACCCGTTGAGATTGTTGATACTGGAGTCAAGAAACTCAAGCGCAGTCGCATTCCGATCGTTAAGGTTCGTTGGGAATCTAAACGAGGCCCAGAGTTCACTTGGGAACGTAAAGACCAGATGAAGTCGAAGTATCCACATCTTTTTCCACCAGACTCTCCAACTCCAACTTCGGGACGAAGTTCCTAAAAGTAGGGGAGACTGTAACATTTCGCATTTAAACTTGTACGTTACACCATCGTAATTAATAAAACGTCAAGTTTCGTTATTCTCGTGTGCAATAATTATTTTTGTCGCGCTTTTGAAACCCTAATATCATATATACATCTTATATACAAGGAATTGTGGTGGAATAATATCAAAAAAATAATATGCCTTGGCCAGGGATCGAACCCGTGACCAAGGCCGGGTCAAGCATCAACACAACACACGTACACCAGCTGGGCTGGCCTTCACTTTTGATTTATATCCAGCGCGTTATAATTATATCAAGACTTCAAAACTTCACAGTTGACTCGCAAAGTCAACTGTGATGAATGACTTGCTTAATCCATCAAAATTAACTCGTGATTGATCCAAATTTGGCAAACATACTTGATTATCGGCCTCATCTGACTAAGCTACACGTCAATTACAAATCAATCGTTGCCCAATTTAAACCTTTACGCGTATGGACTTTAAACCTTAGTCAACCTTGCCAATTAATCAATCCAACGATCCTCTATATAAATTGAACCTCTGCGTAGCATCACAACTCGCTCATACACTCTTCTCAACCCCCAATCTTCTTCAAATCAATCTGTGTATCATCATACGATCACCAGTTGACTTTTATTCTTGACCGGACAATCAAACACGAATCAACACTGTAAGTGTAATGTTTTATGTGGGTTTTGATCACCGGCGTTCACACATCAAAAGCCCTAACATCAATTGGGCTAACGATGTGTGAATCGTGTTATTGCAGAAGCTAGGGTTCGTGGGTTTTGATTTGGGGAAGAAACTGATTTTGCTCATTGTATTTATTTTTAAATAACTGAGATAAGTCACAACCACAGGCCTAGGCCAAGTGGTTGTGACTGATGCCTACAACTAAGACAACCCGGGTTCGAGTCCCGGCTTGGACACCCCTTTTTCCCTTAATTTCATTTCTTTTTTTACAAACCAATTATATTTATATTATACATTTAAATCTTATAAATTCATTTTTAAATATTAAAACCTTTTTATAAATTCTAAAAAAAAAATTATATTTATCAAATCTGAGATAAAAGTTTTATTTACAATTTTTAGTTTTCTAAAATTAATTGATTTAATATTTATAATAATTAAATCAATTTTATACTATTATATTTATAAAAATTCATTAAAATATCAAAACAATTTTATTAATTTCTACAAAAATTATCCTATGTTTGTACAATGGTAGACTTTACTGAAATAATTTTTAATTCAGAAAAATCATTTATTTTATATTTTTAATCAATTTTTGTTAGATTTAATCATAATTAAATCATAATAAATTCAATTTTTATTATTTTTGCACCAAAATTTTATACAATTTATTTTTAAATATTTAGAACAGGAATATGATTTTTAAAATAATAATTCTTTAATTTTAGTATTTTTGAATATTAAAGTTAAATTTTTGGCAATTTGTAATAAATAGATTTAAAAATCTATTTTAAAGGAAATAATTTTATAAGAATTATTTTTATACTTCAAACACATTATTGTGAGCATTCTAAATTCAAATTTTATAAAAAGACTTTCTTTTATTTAATTATCAAATTTCCCTTTATTTAATTAACATTTTACTTTAAATTCAACAATTGGATATCCCCAAATCGAAACCCTAGGATATACTTATAAACTAGTTAGACTTAGACTTATTTGTTGCCTTATACATAGGGTAACACTTGGCAATCTATTGGGCTACACTTATACTATTCCTCAATACCTAATACTATACCAAGGTGAGTTTACGTAATCCTGTTTATGCGATTCTTTATACTTGCAACAATTTTAAGCAATTCAACATGCATGTCTAGTAGTAAATTTTATTGCCTCATGAATTAGTCAACAGTTTCAACGAGTTTCAACGAGTTTCAACATTTACATAATCATTAGCTATGGCCAAGCCGGCGATACTCAATAATAGATCTATTGGATTGACAACCCCACCCGGATACGTGTACCTCCTACATAGGTAACGTAGGTGATTGTTATCGTTCAACATATTACTAAGGTGAACCGTAGATGACGGGATGGACCTAAACTAGTCGGAGGTTTGATTATGTCAACATATTATACTATTCATGTAGACTTAAATTTACGATAGACATACGAATTGCTAGACTTTTATACTTAAACTATATGCTTAACATTGATTATGTATTCTCACCAACTTCTAGTTGACCCCCCTATTTTTACAACTCAACAGGTGATAATGATGCTTGATGATTAGAGTTTTTATGAAGAAAATAAGGAGTCTATGCATGCTTGATTCTTGTGTGATGTATTAGATTTCCACATTCAAAACTCTTATGTATTTCAATTTTTGGATATTTGCAATTTAATATTTATTTCAATTAAAATTTGGATTACCATGTGCTACTGTATACTCATCAAGACGTGACATCTCGATGTTTCCGCCATCGGTTGGGGTGTTACAATGACCGGGTTAGCCACCCAAGTATGGTATTTGGTTTTCCGCAAGATGCCTGCTTCTTCCAGCTTTTTGACTTCCTGAACCACCGCTGCCCTTCGTTCTGGGTCCATGCTTCGTCTCTTCTGGGTCACGGGTTTGATGGACGGAAAAGTTGATAATCTATGTTCCGCTTTTGATCTTGCTATACCTGTCATATCAGCATGTTTAAAAGCAAACACATCCAAATTGTTCTTCAGCACTTGTTTGAGTCTTTCCCGTGCGGGTGGGGATAGGGTGTCCCCTATCATGACTGTTTGTTCTGGGTATTCTGTGTTTAGTACCCATCTTTCCGGGCCCACCAACCCTGTTGGTGCTTGGCGACATGATTTACGGTCGACGGCAGCACAAGTTTTGTCCCCAGGTACTGTGACAATCCCCTGAGGGGTGGGGAACATCAAAAAACCTCTCGCCGTTGAAACTAGGGTGTCGATTCTCACTAGAGTATATCTCCCCATGATTACGTTGTATTGGGAGTTGGCCGGAATGACCAAGAAAGTGACCAACACTGTTCTTTCTTTGCACCCATCTCCAATGGTGACCGGAAATGTGAGTTGTCCCAAAGGTTCAATGCTTTCACCGGTGAAACCCCTTACAGGGCCTCTCGCAGGTTCCAGCATTCTTTGATCTTCCGGACGCATTCGTCGGAAACATGGCTCGTATATTATATCTTCGGAGCTACCGGTATCTACTAAGATCCTTCTCATACTGTAATCTCCTACTGCAGTGGAGATGACTAAGGCATCCATTCCCAGCATTCGGTAATGAGGCGGTACGGTCATGGTTGCCTCCATCCACGGCTCTATCCGTTCAAACGACCTTTTTCTGTCGTATCTTGATTCAACTCTCACCATGTTTATCTCCCAGGGTCTTTTTCTAGCGGCCTTATCTGCTCCGGCTGATGAAGTACTTGGTTTTACATCTTTCATCAGATGAGCTAGCTTTCCTGTTCTAAAAAAGTATTCAATCTGCTTTTTTAGCTGGAAACAATCCTTTATGGTATGCACAATACTTGGATTTATCCTGGGATGGCGAGTCTTTCAATGGGCGGAGCGTGTTAAGCCTTAAGTCTTCGGATTCCAATATTTGGAGCGGCGTTTTCGCCAACTCCGGATATTCAAATCTTGGTTTTGACAGGTTTTCTCCTCTTCTCGCGAATGTATCCTGAGACCTTTCAGGCCGTCGCCGCTCGTCTCTTTAGTCTTCCCTGTGATTATTCCGGGAATATGGGTGCCTGTTAGAATCCGATCTCCCCCTGTTTCTGGAGTTCTGGAGCTCCCGGATGTTTTCAGAATTCTTGACTGCATCTTGCTTTTTCCTTACCGCATGGTTCATGGCTATTGACTTTTCTTGCTTCACGTACGCTTTTTCAATGGTCATCATTTCATCCATAGTCTGCGGATATCCTTTTGGGCCGTGGAGTTTTCGTAACAAGCCGTCATCGTTCACCCCCATGGTAAAAGCGGTGCATGCTAATTCTTCTGTGAGCCCGGGGATCTGTAGTCTTTCTCTGTTGAACCGAAAAATGAAATGTTCCATTGACTCATTGTCCCTTTGTCGTATGTGCATGACTTCGTCTCTGTACTTGGTATGTCTTCTTTGTTGGCTAAACTATTGTGAGAAGCCTTTCACAATTCCATTCCAGTTAGAGACGGACCCGGGGGGCAAACTATCCCACCAGACCCGCGCAGCCCCGACGAGCGTTTGAATGAACATGTGACACCAAGCGGGCATGGGCCAATCCTTTGATCTTCCCGCGGATTCGAAAATACTTAAGTGATCATCCGGGTCCCTAGTACCATCGTATTTACCTACTGTTGATGGTAACTTCAAGTTTGGTTGTAACAGGCCATTGGCTATTCGGGCAGTAAACTTCGTATATGTGGCCATTGCAGGGGGTTGATAAGGCCGGGTCAGGTCTTCGTCATCCCTCTCATCTCCCTGGTCGGGAACCCGATTATGCGCCCCGTCCGTTGCTCGTGGACGGGATGTATGAGGCAATGGCTGGCCAGACGCCGGTGTTTCATCATACGATAGTCTCGTCCTTACTTCTTCGAGGCGAGTCCCGGCATTCTGTGAAGCCGGGTTGATCGTACCTCCTGCTTCAGTTGCCATAGGTTGGACTGGAGGGTACATATAAGGAAAGGTGTAAGGATACGGACTTCCCCCTACGGGGGGTACATATACCCGTAAGGTGGCATCGGGTATTGCGGCACGTATGATTGATTTCCAGGGGTGATCGGGGTGTATGTGGTAAAAACCGGGCGTGTAGGCATTGCCATGGGGGCGGTTGCCATAGATGCAGTCATTGCTGCCGAGAACAAGGGCAAGCTCGCGGCAGCGGACATCCATGATGTGATGGTTGGGGTGGAGTGGTTTCCTCTGACCGTTGCAGGTGTGGTTATCGGTCTTGGATAAGTGCCAGTTGGGGTAAACCCAGCAAGAGGAAGTGTAGAAATGCCTGATGTCATGAGCGGAATGGATTGTAGTCCGCTTTGCACGCCCGGCTGCGACGTGAATCCCGGAGGCTGTTCCATTAGTATCTCTTCATCAACGGGTTCTGCTGAAAAACGATCTTCCCGCGGGTTTTCCGGGATTCCGGATGCCGGTCTCGATTGAGTTATTTGATTCGCCGTCATTCAGTCAGGTAGGAGGGATGTCTCTTTGCCTTAATTTCGTCCCACGGATGGCGCCAATGAAGAAGTAAGAACCTGGCTAATGCTCTAATCTTCTAGATGATACAAAGAGATCTTTTCGAACCACCTGTAATGAGTATAGAAGTCTTTCCTGCAAAAGAAAACACCGTTAGAACTCGTCACAGGATTGGGGGTAATCCTGTGACCACCCTCCGGCGTGAGAATAAGTATGGGTCGTTTGTAAAGAGAATGTAATAATAATGATTGATGTAGGGATGATTATGATTATGTTTTACCTTCGTCCTCCTTTTATAGTCTATCCATTCCTTTCGCTGAAGGAAACAATCTTTGTCGGATTGCTTGCACATGGATCTCGCTACCATTTATGTATTGTTTGACCCTGTTGAATTAGTTGGGTCATTCTTTATTGGGCCTTACTTTTGAATGGGTTTAAAGTAATTGTGGTATGGGCCAGTTTGATTTAACTAGGCCCTACCTCGTCAAATAATAATAATAATAATAATAATAATAATAATAATAATAATAATAATAATAATAATAATAATAATAATAATAATAATAATGAGTTTTCATTTCAAATTCATATGTTCAAAAGGTGCTACTATTAGCGGGGGGTTCAAAGTCGTATTATCCAATTTTTGGATGTCCAAAAATCAGATAATCCGAAATTTCTTGCATGGTAAAAATGTATATGGACAATTCTGTCTGTTAAACCTAGCTCTTCTTTTAAAGATATATAAGTTATCTCTCTCAAAGCTTTTGGAGTTTGTTTATTTTAGAGGAAATACAATTTAATAATCCTAACTTTGGGGGTTGGAAGGGAACAGTCCCAACTTGAAAGTTGTAATATAACGGTCCCAACTTGTCAATGTTTTTATTCTAATGGTCCGAAACTAACCCCAGTTAAATTTTTCTGTTAAGTGCCACGTGGCATCACACGTGGCAGTCCTACGTGGCACAGTATGTCCATCTGGTAAAAAACGTGGGCCTCACTTGTTTTTTCAATTAAAAAAAATCTATTAATTATTCAAAAAAATCTTTAAAAACGTGGGCCCCATACCACCCCACCTACACCACCACTAACCACCACCAACCACCACCAAAAACCACCACCACCAACCACCTGCCACCACTACCAACAACCTGTTACGAAGAACCCTAATTCTATACTCGATCAGTTGACCAACGATTCGAACTTGTTAATCAAATTAATGTTAGGGCTATTATAGAAAAATGAATTCCGAACAAAACCATACTAAATAATCACACTAACCTGTTCGTTTTCGAGGTGTAATCGATTAAATAGCGTATTCGGCCACCGAGCATAAAATCAACGAATTGGAGCTTGATTTGGATGTTTTTGATGGGGGATTTTTGCACAGAATGGATCGATTTGAAGCTGGCAACATATGGGTATGACCAGATTTGTGATTGGGTTTGATTTGAAGGTGGTGGTGAAGATGACGGTGGTGGCAGGTGGTTGTGGTGGTGGTGATGGTGGTGGTGAAGATGACAGTAGTGGCAGGTGGTTGTGGTGGTGGTGGTGGTGGTGAACATGATGAAGATGATGGAGGAAGAAGAAGGTGGTGGTGAGTGTTATTATTATTATTTGATTGTGGGTCCCACCTTTTTTTTAAAACATTAAATTAAGTTTATTTTGCACATGTGCAATCCGGACCCACATTTTTTTTTTGACAGATATAACACTTTATGCCACGTAGGACTGCCATGTGTGATGTCACGTGGCACTTAACAGAGAAAATTAACTGAGGTTAGTTTAGGACCAACAAAATAAAAATGTTGACAAGTTGGGACTGCTATAGTACAACTTTCAAGTTGAGACTGTTGTCTTCCAACCCTCAAAGTTGGGATTATTAAATTTCATTACCCCTTTATTTTATGAATTAGTTAAATTTGATCTATCTCGTCAAAACAAAACTAATATACACTTGATCATGAGAAAATATGTAAGAGTGCAACCCAGCGGTATCAACTTGTGAAGAAAAGATATTCATCCTTGTAGTGAATAAAGTGTAAATTTAAGAGTGGTTATAGGGTATGTGAAACAAATTATTTCCCCCCTTTTGTAGGTGGTTTAGACAAGGCATAAAAGTGTTTGCGAGGGTATTTGTGGCATAGGTAGGGTAGCGCATTCGGGTACATCGCTGTAACACTAGCGCCAACCCTTTGGCTTCAGTTCACTCTTCGATCCGTTTATGAAAACATTGATCTACTTTGAAATTATGAGACTAACATTTTGTATCAAAAATTTTAGTCGAGCAAATAAACCTTATTTAGATCAATCCAGTATTCGTACCTCAGTAACACCAATGGCTTTGGTATTTTGGCAATTTAACAATATAATTAAGTAGATAAGATAGAATTAGTTTTACCTGACCCATTTTGACCTGACTTATTTAACCCACATTGTGTTAACCTAATCAATTTGTGCCTCCATCAAAAAAATGTATGCATCTGCCATTGGAACTAGGTTAAAAGTTGCCTAGTATATAACTGAAAAAATGATGTCTTTTAAAAACGGATCATATTTTAGGAGAAATGCAAATGTTTGTGATTTTGTAGTAGTGCATAAAACCTGCTTATATTGTTACAAATAAATTATATATTTTATGGGGTCAGTTTTTATACTAAAAGGGTGTTTGGGATTGAGTTTGAAAACAACTTATTGACTTATTGGCTTTTTGAAAAAGTCAACAAGTCATTTCTAAAAGTTAGGATTTTATGCTGTTTTAAATGACTTATTTGATTTTTCAAAAAACCAATAAATCAATAAGTTATTTTCAAACTCGATTCCAAACATGTCCTAAGTGATTTTAGATAAAAATGCATAGGAAACAATGAGAATATGACACATTAATGTGTGTTTTATGGACGACAATTTGCATCAATTTATTGAAGCAATTTTTGCAATGTTTTCAGAACCGGATGTTAAACCGAAGCCACACCGGGTCACCAGTTCAAGCGGTCCGATCGGTTCGATGAGCCGGGCAAGAAACCCAGAAAAAAAAAACAGTCTAACCCTTAAAAACCTGGTCCGACCACCCGGTTTTCCAGTCCAACAGTCCAATCACCGTTTTGATGTCTAGGCGGTCTAACCCATCAACCCGAACCACTCTAAGGACCAGTCCAACCGGCTGGTCTATCAGGGTTGAATTTTTGGGAGGCATGACAAACCATATAAAAGACCCATAATCTGGAATTTTCTAAGGATTTTTTTTACCTGACATAAATTTTACAAATCAGATGCCACAATTCAAGAGAATATCACTTGCCTTTGTGGCTTTATATCAAAAATACTTTTGTTATTGTTTTTAGGGCATAATGGAATGATTCTCGTTGGTGCTTTCTTATTAGTCACAGGAGTATTATATGTTCAGCATTTGATAAATAATCGTAGAAAGAAATAAAGTATGTGATTTTAATATAGCGGACAGGTATTGTTTGTTTTGAGTGATAAAAACGAATAAAAAACCTAAAATAAGTAATAGAAAATAACCAAGTTGGAAGATGGTCGTGTAGTGATACACCCATGTTTTCGAATAGTAAATATCTCCGTTAGTAGCAAAAATTCAGTTGGTATCGACATGGTACCGGCACACAGTATAGCAACTGAAAAAAGAAAAACTAAAATCTAAAGTTGTGATATCACCAAATATATAGCAATATGTGTTTTACATCGATTAAAAACCATAACGAATGTGCTTTTAATATAGCAGGTATTGTTTGTTTTGAGTGATGAAAACGAATAAAAATCCTAACATAAGTAATAGAAAATAACCAAGTTGGAAGAGAAAGGTCGTGTAGTGATACACCCATGTTTTCGAATAGGGTTGTTATTAATAATAACTAGTAAATATCTCTGTTAGTAGCAAAAATTCAGTTGGTATCGACATGGTACAGGCACACAATATAGCAACCGAAAAAAGAAAAACTAAAATCTAAAGTCGTGATATCACCAAATAGATAGCAATATGTGTTTTACATCGATCGAAAACCATAACGAATGTAAGTGACGACTCCCAATAATACTACCGGTACCGACTTTTTTTGCTTGGAATTAGAGGTGCACAAATCGAATGTTAATTATAAAATGACGTCGTTACCGGGGAGTTTGTTTGCTTAGTGTTTTTAGCATCTAATTCACCATTGATACATGTATGCATTTGTGTATACTAGTAGGGTGCCCGCGCGATGCGGCGGGAAAACATAACAGTATAACACTTAAAATTGGTCATTTTAAAGGTATGCATAAAGTGGTTCAGGGGTGTCGGTTTTGAGCCATAAACATAAACTAAACAAAATCTTAGGTTAAGAAATTTCAACGATCAATTTGGATTATTTCGCTTTCGTTAAATGGTCATCAACATTGGGTGAGTTAAGTTTTCATTTGTACCCATTGTTCTTTGATTTATTTATAAAAGAGTTTTTTATTTGATAAATTCATATATCATTTTTTTTGTTTTATGTGAAGAGTTGTTGACTTTTGTATGGGATACATGTATATCGGTTTGGTATGTTTCGAATATACAGAAGGTGCTGCCACACCCTCAAATTTTCACTGCGGGGTTTATACCGCGAGGCGCATGACATACCAGGATCCCATAGCCATAAGTCATATGAACGAACTCTAAATACCCAAACCATTTAGTTCGTTTTCAAAAATCAAGTTTAGTTAAGCTGCGGAAGCGTAAACCAAATTTAAACCTTTTAAAACCATGCGCAAAACAACGCGCCCAAATTAAAACCATATGAAAGAAAACTTAAAAGCATGATATGTAATTTAGGTGTATACCCAAAATCCCAAATGCAGTGAAACGTGCTGTGCTTCCTAATCGTGACACTGGAAGCTAACTACCTGCAAAAGCATGTATATCGTGTGTCAACATAAAGTCGGTGAGTTCATAGTTTAAGTAACAAGTGTAAAGTTATCAAAGTTTTAAACCATCAGTTTTAAGCTTGTCAGGGGTAGCTAACCCACTCAATGTATCTAAACATGAAATTATTGGGAACATACAGATGATACAGTTCCTCAGCACTAGTGTCTATCAACACTAGTAAGAAAATGTGGTCAGAAGTTCATACCCGTGACCCAAGCACCTCAGGCATGAGGTTGTTGCACAACCTAATAGCGCTACTAACTAATACCCCGTTCGCCTCCAGCGATTAACCCAATAATGTTGTAAGGACTTTCAAAAGATAGAGTGTATTTAGTTCACAAAGGACAGTTGAAGTACAAAACTGATAAAAATCCGATCCACACAAGGAATCGAAAACCCGACTCACATAAGGAGTCAAAGCACCTCAAAACCCGAGATGTAAAAGTAGTCCCAAACTGGACTAGAAAAAGTTTAAGAAATTGTCTCAAACCTGAGACACATGCTTTTGAGAAAAGAATAGTGAAACTCACCTTAGGTGCTTAATCCAAATCCAAGTAAGAAGTAGAGACTCGCTACCGACTCCCTATTATACGTGTCACTATGTGAGTACATGTGTATACACGATAGACCATATAACTCATTTGTCCATGACCTTAGTTTATGTGAAAACGTTTAAGTGACACCTATCTTAACTACATGTACAAGTAGACCCTATGAACCCGTTGGTGAATGTCACGATTATTATCAATCATACACTTCCAGTACATCTCATACAAGTGTACATGCAAGTTCAAGTCATAATCAAAGCATATAAGACTCCAATTAAGCACATAAGCATCTATGTCACAATCTGTGTTTTTAGGACAGATTGTACACCGCCAAAACGATTTTTCTAAAAATACTTGCACAAATAATTATACAACCAAAAGTTTAAATAATATTCTTATGAGTCCATTTGTCGTTACACTAATTTTATTTCGTATCAAAACCTTGTTGAAAAATCAAATACTACAGCTAGGTTCTGAAAACTTTCACAGCAGGTCAGTTTATGGCAAAAATTCATAAAAAACGTGTATTCATCCAAACGGGATGAATCCACCTAGAAAACCGAATTATCCATGTACCTATCTACTGACCAAATTTCATGACCTAACTCCTTGTAAAACCCTAGTTATGGTTGTTTAAAGTTGACCCAAGATTTTAATCCGAAAATACGTTTAGACCTTTATTCGAATAAAATTTCAAAAAACATAGTAAACAACATCCAAAACGCACAAGCTTATACATTTTGAAAAGCTAAGATTATGAATAATATGTTCGAACTAAGAAACAATCAAAACAATTAGTTTAAGATTATGTTATAAAGCCTACAAATCGAAACATGCAATATGTCCGTTTTTATTCATGTTAAGATTTTATTATTAATGCATCCTATAACCATATTATCGCCTAAATATTATCATAAACATGTAATACGTTATGATCATACAACATAACAGCCCCAACATGCAAGTTTCGTCACAAATATTATTATCTATATACCCTACATGTTCAACAATCATTAACATACAATAACCTAACATATATCACATAACAACACAAACGCACATTGTTCAATCATGTTAAACATCTATAAAACTAATGTTTTGATTTTAATAAACCCACATCAGGTCTGGACAAACAAGTATTATTGTTTTAAATCATAATTAAAACATAGAAAAAGAGATTAAAACACATGTAGAGTTGTTGTATACCTTAATTCTTTAATCTTCTTGATCCTAAACATTCTCAAGCTCCTAGGATCTTTAGATTATGTTAATGGCAGAGGGTAGGGGTTAAAATTTCATAATTAGGGCTGCTTAGGCGGATTAGGGTAATGTCAAAGCGTTAAATTTTATGAAATTCGCAGTTTATAAAAGTTTCCAGCGACCTGGGCCTATTTTGGCCACTTGGACCTGCTGACCGATCCACGCAACCAGCCCAAGCAAGCTTGGCTGATCCACCCGCTAATGCTCTGTTTATTTTTTTCTTTGACTATTGCTCATGTCACTGGCTACATTTAATGAATCCATTTCATTGTATGAACACTTCGTTGTATGAACACTTGGTCCTTGCGCCAAGTTGTGTCAAACACATAAGTAATTTAAAAAAAAAAATTCAACTAATTCATATATATAACAATTAATATATAATAATTGTCTAACACTTGTAGCCTAGTTGGTTAAGGGCCTAAAGTTTCTCATGGGAGGCTTGGGTTCAATTCTCACTAGCTACATTTGGAGGACATTGGTGGATGGGAAATGAGGGATGACCCGGCCATTGGCTTGGGTTCAAGTTCTGATCCCGACCGGTTTTACCGACTATTTCACCGTCGTGCCTTCGGGCGGGTGAGTGGTCAGGTTTTCCCGGGAATTGCTGGCAATTGGTGGCCCGGGTACTCTCGAGTACCTGATTCGCCAAAAGGGTGCCCGAGAGTGCTCAGAATTGATTCGTTGGCCGTTCAAAAAAAAATATATAATAATTAATCTATAAAGTATTTAACCCAAATATTTTATAACTAGTTTACAATTCTTGGTTTGACTATAGTCGGTTATGGACCTGGTTTCGTATACTCGCGTACAAAAATTTGTTTCGTTTAATTCTCAATAATTTCGCGTAATAGTTTATATATAAAATATACTAAATCTACAAAATATTTAACCCAATATTTATAACTTATATACAATCCTCAATCTGTCAAGTGTCGGTTACGAGCTTGGTACCGTGTTTTCGCATAACAACATGTAACGTCACATAAGTTCACAAATAAATTCACATAAGCATATAATTGCAAATAATATCAAACGAGTTATTCTACAATTATTTATTTTATTATTTCACCAACGTTCATGGTTCAAGACTCGTGTATGCAGTTGTTCTCCTATAACCGTGTGTAATATGACTCACTTAACTAACTCTAGTCAAGTAAAATGCTACAAATCTATGTATAAGTTAACTAGAGTTTAGTTAAAGTATGAACCTAAAAATGCGGGGTGTCACATCATCCTCAAGTTGAAAAGAATTTCGTCCCGAAATTTAACAAGTAAACAATGAAGCCAGTGTAAAAATGTATGCTTGGTTACCGGATGTCTCATCATCCCCAAGTTGAAAGGAATTTCGCCCCGAAATTCACTTTGAGAGAGTTGCTTTACGTTTAGAGTTCGGTCTATGTACAATTTCAGGTTCTATAAAGAGATGTGGATATTTGAGTCGCATTTGGTCCTTGCGTTCCCACGTATATTCTGGTCTTAGACGAGAATTCCACCGTACCTTAACAATAGGTATAGTGCTTTGTTGAAGTTTCTTAACGCCTTGCTCAAGAATTTCTACTGGTTCTTCCACGTACCTCAACTGATCATCCACTTGAATTTCTTCCAGTGGAACCACCAATGTTGTGTCAGACAAGCAATTCTTAAGGTTTGATACATGAAATACGTTATGCACTCCATTAAGTTCGTTAGGTAAGTTCAACCTATAGGCCACTGGACCAATTCTTTCCACAATTTCGAATGGTCCAACATACCGCGGGTTTAACTTTCCTCGTTTCCCGAAACGAATCACGCCCTTCCAAGGCGACACCTTCAAGAGTACTTTGTCCCCAACTTGGAACTCTAAGGGTTTTCGGCGCTTATCAGCGTAACCTTTCTGCCTGTCACGAGCAGCGGCCATACGGTTTCTGATTTGAATAATCTTTTCAGACGTTTCATGCACGAGCTCAGGGCCCGTCAGCTGGCTATCCCCAACTTCAGCCCAACAAATTGGTGACCTACACTTGTGCCCATACAGTGCCTCAAAAGGCTCACACTGTATAGAAGTGTGATAACTGTTGTTGTACGAGAATTCAATCAGAGGCAAATGTTTATCCCAGTTGTTACCAAAATCCACCACGCATGCTCGTAGTAGATTTTCTAACGTCTGGATGGTACGTTCACTCTGACCATCTGTTTGAGGGTGATAATCCGTGCTCATATCTAAGCGAGTCCCCAATGCATCTTGGAGAGTAGTCCAAAAACAAGAAGTAAATCGCGAGTCGCGATCGGATTTAATAGAAGTAGGCACCTCCATGCCTGGAGACAACTTCTTTAATATATAGGGCAACTAGGCATAGACGTTCCAACTTATCCGTCTCCTTAATTGTCAAGAAATACGTTGACTTGGTAAAACGGTCAACAATGACTCAAATCATACCGTGCCCGCTGGATGTCCAAGGAAGCTTGGTAACGAATCCCATGGATATACCATCCCATTCCCACATGGAAATTTCCGGTTGTTGAAGTAGGCTCAAAGGTTTTTGATACACAATCTTAACCTTGGCACACGTCGAGCACTTACTGACATAAGTGGCTATCTCAGCTTTCATGTTTGGCCACCAGTGAAGAGTTGTGAGATCTTGGTACATCTTACCCGAACCAGGATGTACTGAATAACGAGAGGTGTGATCTTCGTCAAGCACGAATTGTCTGAGATCCCCAAAATGTGGAATCCAGTCCGATTCATGAAATACTTAAGACCATCTGTCCTCGGCTCCAGGTGCTTATCAACACCATGCAAGGTTTCGAGCTCTGCGTTTTCTTCTTTCAAAGCCTCGACCTGGGCTTCTCGAATCTTATCAGGAAGACTAGAATGGATAGTGAGTTGTAAGGATCGCACCCGCTTGGTTTTCGTTTCCTTACGACTGAGGGCATCAGCTACCACATTAGCTTTCCCTGGGTGATATTTGATGGCACAGTCATAATCATTCAGAAGCTCGACCCATCGACGTTGTCGCATGTTCAACTTCTTCTGATCGAATATGTGTTGGAGGCCCTTGTGGTCAGTGTAGATCGTACACTTCGTCCCATAGAGATAATGCCTCCAGAACTTTAGAGCTAAAACCACTACTCCCAGTTCCAAGTCATGGGTGGTGTAATTCTTCTCATGAACCTTCAATTGACGTGAAGCGTATGTGATCACCTTATCACGCTGCATCAGCACACACCCTAACCCTTGGATGGACGCATCACAGTACACTACGAAATCCTCTGTACCATCAGGTAGTGATAGTATGGGTGCACTGCAAAGCTTTATCTTCAGCAATTGAAAAGCAGACTCTTGGGCATCTCCCCACTTGTAAGTGATCCCCTTCTGTGTCAAAGCAGTGAAGGGTTGAGCGATCTTAAAGAATCCCTCAATGAATCTGCGATAGTATCCCGCAAAACCAAGAAACTGGCGCACCTCTGTAGGAGTCTTAGGAGCCTCCCACTTTTTGATAGCAGCAATCTTGGCGGGATCGATACGTATCCCTACCTCGATAACCACATGTCCAAGAAATTGGACTTCTCGAATCCAGAAGTCACATTTAGAGAATTTCGCATACAACTGCTCATTTCTCAAGGGTTCCAAGGTCAGCTGTAGGTGTTGCTCGTGCCCTTCCCTACTCTTAGAATAAATCAGTATGTCATCTATGAACACTATGACGAATTTGTCCAAATAGGGCTGATACACGCGGTTCATCAGATCGATGAACACAGCCAGTACATTGGTTAGCCCAAATGGCATTGCCAGAATCTCATAATGTCCATAACGAGTTCGAAAGGCTGTCTTCGCCACATCCTCCTCTCGGACTCTCAGTTGATGGTATCCTAACCTCAAGTAAATTTTAGAATAGAATACTCGACCCTTGAAGCTGGTCGAACAAGTCATCAATACAAGGCAAAGGGTAGCAGTTCTTAACTGTTACTTTGTTCAACTCTCGATAATCAATACACATGCGGAAACTCCCATCCTTCTTCTTAACAAACAAAACTGGAGCTCCCCATGGCGAAGAACTAGGTCTAATAAAGCCCCTATCCAATAGCTCTTGGAGTTGGGTAGACAGTTCTTGAAGTTCGCCTGGTGCTAGGCGGTATGGTGCGCATGCAACTGGAACTGCTCCAGGTACAAGATCAATTTGGAACTCCACTTGACGAACAGGTGGAAGTCTAGGTAGTTCCTCTGGGAAAAACATCTGGGAAATCTCGGACTACTGGGATGTCCTCAATCTTAGTTTCAACTTCAGCTCAAGTGTCAGATATGTTAGCCAAAATGGCTGGACAACCCTTACGAATACACTTCTGGGATTTCAAATAGGAGATGATGCCCACCAAGGCACCACCACGATCACCCTGTATAGATAAAATTTCTCCACTTGGGAGGGGGACACGAACAATCTTCTCCTAACAGAGAATTTCAGCGTGTTGCTTGGACAACCAGTCCATGCCAACCACGAGGGCAAAACTTCCTAGGGTGATAGGTAGAAGATTGATGGCAAACAATTGTCCATCTAGCTCGAGCTTACAGTCACGATGAATATGGGTTACCTCAACAGGCTTTCCATCAGCCAACTCTATAGAGTACGGGGTATCAAGAAAAGTAGGAACCATCCCTAATTGTTTGCTAAGTTTCGATGACACAAAACTATAGTCCGCACCAGTATCAAATAAAATAGAAGCAAGAGTGTCGTTCAAGGAGCACGTACCCGTCACGACATTATTATCAGTTTTAGTTTCCCCGGAGCTAATCACAAATGCTCTTCCATGAGCCCCATTGTTGTTGTTACCGTTGTGGTTGTTGTTGTTGAAGGACTTATACCTCACACCATCCCACGTCCTCTTGCTATCACCAAATGTAGAAGATGAAGCACCGTGCTTCGGAAAAGTACCATGCTCAACAGCCTTATCAGTGAGTTTGCGAGCCAGGTGAAAGATTTGTTAGATTCTGGGTAGGTGAGCTGCAGTGGCCATGTCACAAATCTGAGGGACCCGCCCTTTTGGTACGAAATTCGAACCGCTGGTAAAGTTGGTTAATTAGATTCGAGCATATAGTATCTAACTCCTGTAGCTTGGTAGTGTAGGCATCGATCTCAGACCCAATCGTCTTTAGATAATAAATTTCTAGATTTCGTCACGGGGGTTACATTCTCCATCCAAGTACCTGTAACTCATCGGGTGTGCATGTAACATACATTACCCCATCCTGCCTGGGGCAAATGCACATGGCAAGGACTTATACTATCGAAGCAATCAGACGGTCTCCTTCAGTTCCGTTGGAGTTATCGAGGTTTAGAACCAATAAAAGGCTTGAAAATACGATGTGCGTTCAAGGTATAAGAAAGTTCAAATGTGGAAGTCAGGGGAAAAGAATGATTTAGTAAAATAGATCTTTACTAGCTTGGAAAGATGCGAGGGTCTAACCACCCTATCGTTAATCCTAAGAACTCAGTCTTATCTAAGTTAACAAAGAGAAAGGAAACAAAAGATAGGTAAGAAAGATAGAGGCCAATTGTCGCCACGCTCCGTCTAGATAGTAGAGCCTTCATCCCCACTTTCTATGTGCTCGTCTTGCTCAGGTTCCCCTTCCATCCCTTCTTCTTCCCCTTTCGCGGTGTCAGTGTTATATGGATCTCATCACGTACAGTCTCCTTCTCTGATCTTGTGTAAGTTAGTTCAGTGGTCAACATCACTACTCGTTCCTACAATCGTGGTTGTCAGCCATTAGTAGGTTTCGTCTTCCCTTGAGATGTTGCACTACGTCGCACGCTTTACATAACTCCCCAAGAGTGTGTGTAATAAGCCCTGATCTGAATGTGTTCCTATGAATCTACTATATACTCACAAGGAACAATGACACGCATGTCATATATCGCTCGCTCGTGCAGGGCGTAAATGTACTAGAGTAAGGATAAAATTCTATATAAGTAACTCAGTCTCGTCTGAGTTTCAAATGAGAGTAAGAAAGGTCAAATGACAAGGAACGGAAACTAAATGTCTCCTTGCCCAGTGAGAAAAATGATAAGTCTCAGTATTTGATTCCTTTGAGTTCGATTCGGTTTAGTGGTACCGTGTCATAGGCATCGTGCAACTTTCCGTGTATGTGCACCACAACGTTCGCAAGGGCTATTTCTCCTCTACTATTACCGTTTCCTCATCCATGAGGTTTGTTCAGATACTAATCCTAGTAATGCGTCACCTGGTGTAACCCTGGGTTCCCACCAGTGACGTGTTCAGAATCAGGTTTAGAACTAGAACATATCTCCTGAAATCATATATTGTAGATATTTGTAGCTAAAAGCTAGTTGTGCACTTAAGCTGTGAGTGTACTAATACTTATGCTATGATGAGTATAGACTAGACTCAACATGCAGTCCTAGTTCACTATAACCAATGGCTCTGATACCAATCTGTCACACCCTCAAATTTCCACTGCGGGGTTTATACCGCGAGGCGCATGACATACCAGGATCCCATAGCCATAAGTCATATGAACGAACTTTAAATTCCCAAACCATTTAGTTCGTTTTCAAACATCAAGTTTAGTTAAGCTGCGGAAGCATAAACCAAATTTAAACCTTTTAAAACCATGCGCAAAACAACGCGCCCAAATTAAAACCATATGAAAGAAAACTTAAAAGCATGATATGTAATTTAGGTGTATGCCCAAAATCCCAAATGCAGTGAAACGTGTTGTGCTTCCTAATCGTGACACCGGAAGCTAACTACCTGCAAAAGCATGTATATCGTGTGTCAACATAAAGTCGGTGAGTTCACAGTTTAAGTAACAAGTGTAAAGTTATCAAAGTTTTAAACCATCAGTTTTAAGATTGTAAGGGGTAGCTAACCCACTCAATGTAACTAAACATGAGATTATTGGGAACATACAGATGATACAGTTCCTCAGCACTAGTGTCTATCAACACTAGTAAGAAAATGTGGTCAGAAGTTCATGCCCGTGACCCAAGCACCTCAGGCATGAGGTTGCTGCACAACCTAATAGCGCTACTAACTAATACCCCGTTCGCCTCCAGCGATTAACCCAATAATGTTGTAAGGACTTTCAAAAGATAGAGTGTGTTTAGTTCACAAAGGACAGTTGAAGTACAAAACTGATAAAAATCCGATCCACACAAGGAATCGAAAACCCGACTCACACAAGGAGTCAAAGCACCCCAAAACCCGGGATGTAAAAGTAGTCCCAAACTGGACTAGAAAAAGTTTAAGAAGTTGTCTCAAACCTGAGACGCATGCTTTTGAGAAAAGAGTAGTGAAACTCACCTTAGGTTGCCTTAGGTGCTTAATCCAAATCCAAGTAAGAAGTAGAGACTCGCTACCGACTCCCTATTATACGTGTCACTATGTGAGTACATGTGTATACACGATAGAACATATAACTCATTTGTCCATGACCTTAGTTTATGTGAAAACGTTTAAGTGACACCTATCTTAACTACATGTACAAGTAGACCCTATGAACCCATTGGTGAATGTCACGATTATTATCAATCATACACTTCCAGTACATCTCATACAAGTGTACATGCAAGTTCAAGTCATAATCAAAGCATATAAGACTCCAATTAAGCACATAAGCATCTATGTCACAATCTGTGTTTTTAGGACAGATTGTACACCGCCAAAACAATTTTTCTAAAAATAGTTGCACAAATAATTATACAACCAAAAGTTTACAGAATATTCTTATGAGTCCATTTGTCGTTACACTATTTTTATTTTGTATCAAAACCTTGTTGAAAAATTATGAAAAATCAAATACTACAGCTAGGTTCTGAAAACTTTCACAGCAGGTCGGTTTAAGGTAAAAATTCTTAAAAATCGTGTATTCATCGAAACGGGATGAATCCTGTAAGTCCAAAATCCTCTCTACCGGGTATCAAACAACACACAATCAAAGGCGGAAACAATGATTGTATGCTAAGAACAAAGAAGATACTTGAATTAAACGATTTGATTGATAAAGTGCACAGGGTTTCTAGGAACCGTCTGGTACACGAGAGCTACACAAAACAAAATACTAGCCACCCAAAATTGACTAAGAAACCCCCTATTTATAAGGGCATGGGGCGGTCACTTTACATGGGCCATATAGGCCGAAACCCACTAACAAAACTAACATAACCCAAGACAACGCAAACCTCTAAAGTCTAGCCCAACAATATCCCCATAGGTTTGTGTTGACTTGTGGTGGCTCTACTGCTTCTTGCTGCTCTTGCTGCGCTTCTTTGAACTTTTCTTCTTTTCCACCATTGCTCTCTTCCATTCCTCAGGCGACTTGCCAACATACGGACCAAACAGTTCCGTCTCCACTCTTCCCCTCTTATCAGACGCCAATCCCATTCTATCAACTTGAGCTACAGCACTAGTGAATGATTTTGCACAAACTTCATAAGTGGGGTCACATTAAATCTGATGTCTAGCTAGAACTTGAACATCTTCAGAATGCAAACTCATCAGATCTCTAGCGTCAGATACCCTAAACTCATTCGTATCACATACAATCACTGCAGATGCAGAAGTAGGATCATAGACCCAGAACCTCATATCCTTCAAGCAACCTCTATCCATTGGCTTGGTCAAGGGAATGTTCTTCAATTTTTCAGTAGGTGGCCACTGAACCGTCTTGTAAGGCTTTCCATCAGCACCTCGCACACCCTTATATTCCACCAACATTGAGCTAGCAGTCTTCATATCCCTGAAATTCACTTTCGCCTGCTCCTGAATCTTCTTATGAAACATGAGGCCAATCTTATTTCTTGGATTTCTTGTCTGGTTTATGAAAGGAGCTCTGGAAAGTTCTGTCAAATCAATCTTGGTCCAGGAGTTGAAGGCCGAAGTGGAAGCATAGTACTCAACTGCTCCATTTCCTCTATGAACCACGAACACTCCCTTATCATCATTATACCTCCAACACTATATTCCAGTTCGATTACCATAAGTATCATACCTATCATTGCTAATCGTCACATATCTTTCTGGATGCTCCTCCATTGGGTCAATTGATGGCTCAGCTAAATTCTTGAGAACGTAGGCACTTCCAGGTCGATGATCTCTAACTCTGGGAACCTGATCTTCGAAATATTTCTTCATGTGTTCTTCATGTTCTTTCTCTGATCTTTCACGTTCAGCCGGAGTCAATACTCTGTCAACAAAGGATGATGTCTCTGAAAACTCCTTTCCAAACTTGTTCTCGAGTTTCTGAGTCAAGTTGAGTAATCTGGCTGAAACATCACCCAATCCAGTCTCCAATTCAGTAATCTTCTTCTCCTTTTCAGTAACCGTCTCCATCAAGCTCTGCACCTGAGCTGTTAGCCATACATTCTCAGTCTCTAATTTTAGCACTCTAGCTTGTAACCTGTGAACGTCTACTTCAGCAAAAACATCTTCATCACTTTCAATCTCTTCTTGATTTGCCTCTCTCTCTCTTCTGTCGTCAGGAATTCAACATCCACACGTTTTCCCTGTTCTTTATCCGCGAGAAAGGCCATTTGAGCTCTCTGAAATGCTTCTTCATCAAACAAAACTTTACCCGAACCAGAAGCACCAGAGGATCCAGCTTCCTCATTTAGTCTCCTAGTGATAGGTGCCTTGCTCATGAATTGAGAGAAAGCTTCGGTTGCAATCACAGATGAAGTAGCGGAGCTAATAGTACCAACGGGAATATCAGGTGAAACACCAGCATCAGTCATAACAGTGTTAGCAGCAGCAGCAGAAATAGTCTCATCAACAGAAACAGAGACATCAGCAGCAACATTCAACCTTGGGTCTCTTTTGTTTATCTTCCTTGGCCTTAAATCAGAACTTGGATCTTCAACAACTTCAGTATGAACAACTGTCTCAACTGCAACAACGGATGGAGGAATCCTTTGTTCAGCCTCTCGAACAATATCTAATATGCTTGAAAGCACTTCTGCTTGAGGAATAACTGTCTCAGAAGCAGTAGTGTCATCAGCTTGAGTCACGATCTCTTCTCCAACTACCTCTTTCTCAGCTTCAGTTACCGAGTTTATTTCAGCATTTTCAAGAATAAAGTCATCTATCTCGTCATCATTTAGATCATCAAACTCGAAGTTCTCAAACTGATCGTCTTCATTTCCTGTAGTCTGTTTATCGTCTTTCAACTCTTCCTCATCCTCGCTTTCCACCTCATCTTCACTTTCCACCTCAGTCAAGTCAACGTTTTCTGGAGGAGAACGTTGCTCAGCTGGTGGTGGATCAATAATCTGAACATCATGCTCTTCAGCAACAAGAGCAGATGGCAAGTCTGATGCTTCTTCCACAATCTCACTAAACTTTCCAAACTTGATCAGTGGAAGTTTCCCGGTAAACACCTGTCTTGAGTCTTTACGGACTTGCCTAATTAATCCAAAGATTAAAGACGACATGCACTTGTTATCATAAGTTTCAACTGTCCTTTCGAGCTTGGGATACTTGAATTCTAGAATCATCTGCACAAATCTCGAAAACTTGTAAAAATACTTCTTGTCGAGAGTCTTCACATTTGTCAACATATCCTCAAAAATGCACTTCGAGTAATTGTAATCCCATCCCTCAATCAACGCCGCTATCCCAGAAGCATATCTCACTCCCATCTGATCTAGTCCACTTTTGTTGCCACCCAAGCTAGCCAAAAACATATGCACCAACAGTCTCCAATAGCTTGGAAATAATTTCATTAAGTATGGTGGTGTTGACAGTTCACCTTCATATCCCATCCTTTGCAACACGGGAACAAGCTTATCTTTCTGTTTTACACCATCGTTAAGGTGAGTTTACATAGCCCCTTTTTCTGTTTTACATTTTGGGGTGAAACATGTTTAAACATTTTATACATTATCATTGTTGAAACTTGTGATTCAATTATAAACATTTTAAACACTATCATTTACTCATTCTATCATTTGACTGTAACAAAAAGACACAGTACAATCATTAACACTGATCAAGCCGCCTGTTTAGATTATAGCGATATAGGTCTGACAAACCCATCCCCCCGCATAAATTCAAGGATGATCAAAAACAGTAACAACATTTAACTAACTTGTGAGTTAGGTCTCAGTCGACACAAGGTTTGATTGTACAAAGACGCATTGTTACATGTCGGACTCATTCTCTATCATTATACAACTGTGATTGTTGTACAAACTATTGTTATCTACTATATTCGAAACCTATGAATTCTCACCAACTTTTATTGACCCAAAATATTTTCAACTTAACATGTTTCAGGTTCTACTTGCTTGAAGGTTTGAGTTAATGCTTGAAGATGTGTACATAGTATTATTCATTTTGATGTACGAATCCTTGTAGAACAATTGTATGTAATTTATTTAAATCATTTAATGAAATTTATTATTCACCATGAGCTACTGAACAATCATCAATACGTGACATCCCGATGTTTCCGCCATCGGTTGGGGTGTTACAGATTGGTATCAGAGCCTTGGTTATAGGGAATTAGGTTATTAGAAAAATAATCTAGACTATAACCTTAGGAAATTAAAACAGTACTTGCTTCTTTTACTTGCAACCTTACTTGTTTCTATTCTCTATCTTCCTCCCACTTCTTATCCCTATCTTAGTCCCTACAAGAAGATTGCTCTCCATCACTGGATCTACTCTTAGACTAATAAGACAAAATCCTCAGGTTTAGCCTGAACCACCTTGAGATCTCGTCGAAGTTCTAGATTTTAATAACGAACACGTGCAATCTGGAAGGGTGAACGCCTGTATTCTTCTATCTAGGCTGGCATTGCGCATATATCCTAATCAGACGAGGGACCCGGATGCCTACCTGGGAATTCTCGGGATGAGTGTTCACTTATAGGCTAAAGCATGTCTTCACTATGTTATTAGAATCTAGGATCTTTGATAAGTCAACGTTTTCGTTTATTCGTTTTAATTAATGGATAAATGATTACATTCCTTATATTACCTCATTCATTTCATTGTGTCTCTTACAGATCATGCCTCCACGTCGCAGCACTCGAAATAACAGTGGTGGAAATCAAGAGGAAGGTAGCAACAACCACAACCATAACCACGACACTAACCACAACAACAACAATGGCATTGATGCCCAACTGGCTGCGATCATTTCCCAACAAATGGCGCAACAAATAGCAACTCTGGTTCCTAACTTAATGGCCCAAGTCATCCAGATGAACGGAAATGGCAATGGAAATGGAAACGGCAATGTAAACCACAATGGGAACGGGAATGGTCTCCCAGCCTGCACTCTCAAACACTTTAGTACCTGTAATCCCCCTAAGTTCAGTGGAGAAGAAGGAGCTACGGGTCTTCTACAATGGTTCGAGGGTATTGAGAATACCTTCATTAACAATGAGTGTCCCGATAACTTTAAGGTCCGTTATGCAATGAGTGTTCTTCACAAACGAGCACTCACTTGGTGGAATGAGGAAAAACGCACCCGAGGAGCTGAAGTTGCACTTACTATGACCTGGGATCAAGTCAAGGAGATAATGAAAGATGAATTTTGCCCACGTAACGAGGTCAAGAAATTAGAGGACGAGTTCCACACCCTTGCTCAGGATAGTGGGGAAAACCTTGGTTATAATACCCGCTTCCATGAGCTCAATCTGTTGTTGCCCCATAAGGTCACTCCCCTGCCTGTAGCCATCGAGAAATATATCAGTGGTTTACCCATGCAGATTCAGGACACGGTATGGGGAAGGAACCCTGCTACCCTGACCCTCGAAGAGGCCAAGCGTCTAGCAACTACCTTAACTGACAATCACGTAAAGAACGGGACCTTAGTTCGGAAAGGCGAGAAAGCAAGTATTGTAGCCGCGGTAACCACTGAAAACCAGAAGCGTAAGACCAGGGATCCTGATGCAAACCTCACTACACAAGCTTATAACAAGAAACCTTATATAGGAAACTATCCATTGTGTAACACATGCAAACGACATCATCCCACTGCTTCAGCGTGTCGCTTGTGCACCAATTGTGGTAAGTATGGCCACCTGGTCAACACATGTCGTGAGACCCCAAACCCTGATACCAACCAACCAACCCTGCTCAGGCTGCTAATCCCAATCGTCCTAGTAGATACAACTATGGCCAGTGCTATGAATGTGGAGACCCAAATCACTTCCGTAACCGATGCCCTAAACTAAACCGAGATCAAGACCCTCCAGCCACTTAACAGCAAGTCCCACCACTTGAATGTTATTTGCTTTTTATTCTATGTACTGACGCTATTTGATTCAAGTAATAAATTCTAGTATTGAAATTCTTGTCTGAGAGTTGTTTAATCATAACCCTTGGATGCATGCTTGTTTGAATGTGAACTAATTGTTATATCAATATCTAAATCTATACAACTACAACCCATATACTTTACTCGTTATACTTATAAACTTGCTTGCATAAACATATTACCAATTTGCAATTTATGTGTATAATAATTGCTACACTTAATATAGGATAAAGTACTTGCTCAACAGTTAGTTGAGTACCAAATAACCTACTCAACGATTGGTAGAAGTCATCATGCCTTTTCAACAGTCGGGAGAGGCCCTACAACCTGCTCCACGACTGGTGGAGGCTATCGAACCTGCTCAGTCAGGAGAGGCCCTACAACCTGCTCCACGACTGGTGGAGGTTATCGAACCCGCTCAACAGTCGGTAGAGGTTCCTACTCACTAACTGGTGAGAGTCTTTTCCCTGCTCAACAGTTGGACTCATTATATACAAAGGTTCAACCACATGATTATTTCTGCATTACTTACATATGTGTTAGAGTAATAGGACACAAAACCCTAATGTAAGGTAAATTGGTGATTGCGGTCCGGAATGTAATCATGAATTTACAGGTACGTTAAGGTAGTGTGAAATTCTATCAAGGTTTCGGGAGATAACTCTAGTTATCTGGTAGTTCATTTAGTCGATCAACTCACACATAACACGAGACAGTTTATTCTATTCATGTCATGCTATAACCCAAATTTTCCAAATCACAATTATTTTCATTTTTACCCAATCACCTTCAACCCTGTGTTTTCAATAAACTTTGGGACGAAGTTTCTAAAAGTAGGGGAGACTGTAACATCGCGAAATTTGTTCCCAACTAGATATTTGAACCATCTTTATTTTCTAATAATAATAATAATAATAATAATAATAATAATAATAATAATAATAATAATAATAATAATAATAATAATAAAAAAAAATCTGATTGTTTTGTTTTGGTCAAAATGATCTTAACCCAATCAAAACCTTTTGGCCCACCCAGTCAAGCCCAAACCCAAGGAAAGAAACCGGCCCATGAGTCTGTCTTCCCCAGTCCCTCGTCGTCTTCTCCGACAGGCCAAAACAGGAAATCCGGTAGTTTCCAAAATGCCCGTCAATCACAATTAAGAGCCCCCACGTGCTTTCAGCCTATGACCAACACCCCTAACCTCATAATCAATTCGTCAAACCCGTGTTAATGGTGATTCCCTTGATTTCCGGCAAACATTAAAATACCAAAAACTTAAACGCGTGGTCATTGGGTATAAAAGGACCACTCTCCAACTCGGAAACCTCGCACAAAACCAACCCCCACCTTCCTTTCTGTATAAAAACATCTCGGCTTATACATTCCAGGCTCGCCGGAGTTGCAGACCTCCGGTCACCTCCGTGTTCCCTCAAAACCCCACTAAACGGTACAATCTTGGTCCCAAAACACTCGTTTTGTTAGATAATATAATAACCCTCTCGTTAATTGGACTTTAGTTGCAGGCTTTGAGTCCAATTAACTGGGATTAGATCTAGGATTTCACTTGGGGAAGATGGTCCAAAACTGATACGATATAAAAAGATTTTCTGTCAGGTTAAACTCGTTCTCAGGGTCAGCCCAAGTGTGGCTGGCTTGTGATCGAACCGGATTTGTCTCGGGTTCGATTCTCATAACCACCACATATTTTTTTTAGCCTTTTTCTAAAGGGATTTATATATATATTTTTAATTCTAAAGTTTTGTTATACATTTAAAATAACAAAACAACTTTATAAATCCTATAAAATTTATTTTATGCATTTCAAATGGGTAAGTTTATCATACAAATTTTAGTTTTTCAAAAATCTTTTATTTATTATATATAATAAATATTACAAATTTATTCAATTATAATCATAAAATTCTATAAATATATCAAAACGACTTTATAAATTCCCACAAAAATTATTCTGAGTTTATATAACATTAAAAATTTCTGAAATGATTTTTATTTTTGAAAAATCATTTGTTTAATATTTTTAATCAATTTTTGTTAGTTTTAATAATAAATAAATCATAATAAATTCATTTTTCAATATTTTTGCACCAAAATTTTATATAAATTATTTCTATCCATTTAGAACAGAAATAAAATTTTTAATTTAAAAATTATTTAATTTTAATATTTTTAAATATTAAAGTTATATTTTGACAATTTGAAATAAATAGATTAAATATTCTATTATTAAGAAAATAATTTTTTAAAAATTATTTTCATACTTAAAACCTTATAATGTGACCATTTTTAATCTAAAGTTTTCACAAAGACATTTTGTTTATTTATTTATCGAATTTTTCTTATTTATTAAACATTGTATTTATTAATCAAACAAATACTTATCTCCAATTCGCAACCCTAGAAATACATGTAGACTAGGAAACTTAGACTTATTTTATTGCTTTGAACTTAGGTTAATACTTGAAATCGTTATGCCACATTTATTCTATATCAAGGGATTCAACACTATCGTTAAGGTGAGTTTACATAGCCCCTTTTTCTGTTTTACATTTTGGGGTGAAACATGTTTAAACATTTTATACATTATCATTGTTGAAACTTGTGATTCAATTATAAACATTTTATACACTATCATTTACTCAATCTATCATTTACTCATTCTATCATTTGACTGTAACAAAAAGACACAGTACAATCATTAACATTGATCAAGCCGTCTGTTTAGATTATAGCGCTATAGGTCTGACAAACCCATCCCCCGCATAAATTCGGGGATGATCAAAAACAGTAACAACATTTAACTAACTTGCGAGTTAGGTCTCAGTCGACACAAGGTTTGATTGTACAAAGACGCATTGTTACATGTCGGACTCATTCTCTATCATTATACAACTGTGATTGTTGTACAAACTATTGTTATCTACTATATTCGAAACCTATGTATTCTCACCAACTTTTGTTAACCCAAAATATTTTCAACTTAACATGTTTCAGGTTCTACTTGCTTGAAGGTTTGAGTTAATGCTTGAAGATGTGTACATAGTATTATTCATTTTGATGTATGAATCGTTGTAGAACAATTGTATGTAATTTATTTAAATCATTTAATGAAATTTATTATTCACCATGAGCTACTGAACAATCATCAATACGTGACATCCCGATGTTTCCGCCATCGGTTGGGGTGTTACAGTGGTGATGATGGAGGGTGAGGATTTTTAATAACAATGAGTTAAGCAAGCTAATAAATTAATAAAAAGTGTTAAAGCAAATATTACTAATCTTACAATATAAAAAATAAAGTTTAGCAATTCATAAAAGATTATGGTTTTGAAAAGCTACGAGCAAACAAAAGAAAGAATTAAGTTTAAAAGATTAACTGAGTTATTGTTTATTGTTGCATTTAATATAATGATGGGGTAATTAATTTCAATTGTCAAACTGTTTCTTTTGCATTTGTACAGGAACAAACTTAGAAGGGTAGATTTTATAGTTGGACCACAAATGGATGCTTGTTGGGCTAGAAGCGAGATAGGCAAGGATGTCAAAATGGCTAAATTATTTTTGTTATATTGGGCTGCCATGAATTAAAAGTTAGCTTAGTTTTGCGCAACAATCTTGGACGATAATTAAAGAAAGGCGGTGCATGAGAGTTAAGTTTTTTCTTTTTTTTTTTTTTTTAAATGTGATTTTCTATATTGTGGCAGAGATCATCACAACTCTCAGAAGGGAATCCCCTAGCCACTTTACAATGGTCAGACTATGTTCTCTTAACCGGAAGGCAGAAAACAAATAAAAGGAGATCTTGAACGCACATTGAAGGGGGATACATCACGGCATAAGCAATATTTTAGAGAGGAGAATTAGAAGAGAGGAAGGCTGATTTTCAAAATAATAAATAAATAAGAAGAGAGGAAGGCTAGGAATGGGTTCATTTATTTCAAATATTCGTTTTAGTTTGATTGCTTTATATTCTCATATACTTGTTGCTATATTTTATTATTATTTTGAACATATGATTTTATCGCTTTCCATGAATATTATTGGCTACACTTTTAAACTACCTATCTTGTATGGTGATCACATGTTAATTTTATAATTCTCGGTTTATGGATTTATATTGAATGGTTAATGTTTTGGTAACGACTTGGTTGTTGTTTATTATGATGTGTGTGCACGTTGATGTCTAATTTATTATCCTTGATAGTTAAACGTTTTAGTGAATGTCTTTTGATGTTTGGATGTCTACTAGGGTTATCTGCTAGGCGTGTGTAGCTTATTTTATGGTTTTGTGCACGAAAGCCATAGGAACTTGATTCAAGAATTTAGAGGACTTATGTATTCTTCCATTTTTTAGACTGGGAGGTAATGGAATGTTGGGGTGTCTAGAGCTTTAGGTGTTAGAATTTGGGTGAGATCGGAAGGTGATATATCCTAGCTGTCTTTAGTTTCTTGTAATTCCAAGTCATAATTAACCTAACTAGATCAATCCTTTACATCTTTGGATGTATTGTGATTAGAGAGACCGAGAGATGATTGAATCATTAGAGTACCAACTACATTCTTAGCAAGGTGAGACCTGGAGGTGATCCAAACTAGATAACTAGTGGTCTTTTATTACACTTTGAATTCACCGATTTGTGTTAATGAGTCCGGTAGGAGATTTAGCATATCTTATATGTGACACCCCGCATTTTCAGGTTAATACTTTCACTGAACTCTAGTTAACTTACATGATATATTTTGGTTAACTTACGTTGTGCATGGGTAGATACTTAACTAGGGTTAGTTAAGTAGGCCTAACACATGTTAGAGGTTATTAACATATGTGTTAAATAGGATAAGTATTGTTTAACACACACATGTCCTGTATCCCGAACGTTGGTGAATTATGTGACATGTATAATCATAATATGTGCAATTAAATGGTGATGGATGCGAAGTGCCTGCTTGTATGAATTACGTGAATTATGTGAATTATAACTTGACTGACGATTAATATGTAGACCATGCAAGTTACGTACACATCATGACTAATATCTTACGTAATAATAAAAACAATGTTTTTTATACAATTTAGAGAGATTAATATTATTGAGTCCGGTATTGGGCTAGTATAGTCTTAACGGGTCAAGATATTGTGCAAGAGGGGCCCTAATACCCAACTACTTGGGGAACAAGAAACATTATCCTATAATTATAGTTCAAAAAAAAAAAAAAAAAAAAACCCTAACCCACCCTCTCTCTTGCGCCGTGGATATCCCCCAACCCCACACCCTTCAACTTTCAATCAATCAACTAATCTCACATCTAATCAAGCTAGTCGGGTTTAATCTCAAGGCTTTAGGGAGTCTTAGCGCTACGAGGTATGCGTTTATATGTTCTTTGAAAGATTATGTTAATCGAAAAACTTTAAAAACTCTAAAAATCATATACATACAATCGCATATATATATGTATGAGTTCTTGATTGTTCTTGATGATTTAATGTTGATGATTGTTGCTAGTTGCCATGATTAGGGTTTTTGCATGATAATATATGTGTTTAATCATGAGAGTATGGATTATGCATGTGTTAGAGATTTTTGAGCATGATTAGGGTTTGTAAATAACATGGGATGCAAGTTTTAAATTCTGGCAGATTCGTTTGTATGTTTTGTAGGGGCTGTAACGGGTTGGTAAATTGATAGTCTTGATGATTTCTTTACATGATTGTGTTGTGTATAGTCTTAGCTTTTCATAATGGGCAAAACCATCGATTTTGGACACCGTATGATTCGTTTTTGAAATTTTAATTGATTAGGGGTCATATCAGATTTTCGAATTTATAAATTGGTCTAACTTTAAATGGTCATAACTTGAGATTTACAAGGAGTTAGGTTATGAAATTTTTACAGTAGGTCAATACTGGAAAAATAGAGCTTTTCCAAGTGGATTCATCTCGTTTGGATGAATACACAATTTTTAAGAATTTTCCTACTAAACTGACCTGTTGAGGAAATTTTCTGGACACTGCTGTGTTGTGCGAATTTTTATAATTTTTGTGTTTGGAATTAAGACAAAAAAAAAATAGGTATTGTCTAGTGAATCCCAAATAAAATTCAGTAAAAATTAGGGACTCCAATTCATTCGTTAAGTATTTTAAATAAATTGTTTTTCACAGCGCACAATCTGTCCTAAAAACACAGATTGTGTACGGGGTCTTTAAGTGGCTATTTGGAGTTCTATGTGGTGTGTAATTGACATGTACTTGTTTGGAAACTTGTATGAGATGTGTTTGATGCGTTAAACTTATAATAGTCACCACGATCACCAACGGGATACGTAGGACATACTTGTGCATGTAGAGTCACTAGGTGTCACTACACGATTTTGAAACTTTTAAGAATCGAATAAACGTGCTATGTGGTATATTGGTTATGCAAGTGTACTCACATAGTGACACATATAATAGGGAGTCGGTAGCGAGTCTCTATTACGTTGAAGTTTGGATATTCTTGCTTGCAACCTAAGGTGAGTTTCACTACTCTTTTTCTCAAAAGCATGCGTCTCAGGTATGAGACACTTTACTTAACATTTTCTGGTCCGGTTTGGGACTACTTACACATCCCGGGTTGGGATGCCATGGATCCTTATGAGGGTCGGTTACTTTGCTAGTTCGCAATTGTGTCCTTGATAAACTAAACCATTTCTATCATCTGTAAGTCCTCACGTACCGAATGAGTTGCCAGGGTTGGCAAGCGGGTTATTAGTTGATAGCGCTATTAGGTCTAACAAACCTCACATCGTGCTGGGAGCACGGATGTGAACTATTAGCTTTAAACATAATGTCATTGTCGATGGACAATGATGCAAGGCATCCTTATCCCGGTTATGGGAACTTGTTCATTAGTAGTTCGGTATTCGCCGGTTTTAGTTATCATGAGTGGGCTAGCTACCCCTGACATTTGAATTAGCTATTGTTTACAGGGTCTGAGAGACCAACGTTGTACACTTGACTTTTGGGGTTTTGAGAACCTACACTTTTATTTACATCGCTTACTTATATTGTGAACTCACCGACTTTATGTTGACACATTTTAGCATGCTTTGCAGGTCCTTAGGTACGGAGCACGTTTTAGGGCATGCATCATTTGTGTCTTGGGTTATGAATATTTATTATTTCGTACTTTTAAACTTTGGTTTTGGGCGCTTTGTCTTGCGCAGACTTTTGCAATTGTTTTACTTTGTTTACGCTTCCGCATTACTTTAAATTGCTTGGTTAAACTTTGAAACTTTTTCTTAAAAACGAACTAAATGGTTTGGGCATTTAGAGTCGTTCATGATACTTATGGCTATGGGTCCTGGTTTGTCATGCGCCTCGTGGTAAAACTCCGCAGTGGAAATTTGAGGGTGTGACAGATTGGTATCAGAGCCATTGGTTATAGTGAACTAGGATTGCATGTTGAGTCTAGTCTATAACCATTATAGCATAAGTACACTCACAACTTAAGTGCACAACTAGCTTTTAGCTACTCATACCAACAATGTAACACCCCAACCGATGGCGGAATCATCGAGGTGCCACGTAGTGACGATTGTTCAAAAGCACATGGTACTAAAATGTAAATATTATTGAATAAACCAATAACTGTCTTACATTGAAATGGAAATACAAGGTCTTAAATGAAATGTAACTGTTGAAATAACTGAATTAAAATAAAGCACTAAATGTCTCTTGTTAAAGCATTAGATCAAACTGCACCTGAAACATGTACAAAATAGATTTGGTCAACATATGAAATGTTGGTGAGCATTCCTAGTTTTGATATATATAGTAGGTTAAAAAGTTATACAATTCAAGTGCAAGCTACAGTGCAAATATGTAAACCATGTATCAAACAAATGAGCGAAATCAACCCTGTGACTGTATAATGTACTGTATGAACTGTAGTGTACTCAACCAATAAATGGATGATAACTTAACACTGGCCACGGATTCTCCGATGAAAAAGGGGGAGAATCAATCTAGGCGGGTTGTCAATCCAAATAGCGCTATCCAATGTTAAGGTCGGCTTGTACCATGTTAATGATTTCACTAAGTACAAATGTAATCCACATGTATTGTCTAAGCATAAAGCACGTTGTAAGCAATGCACATAGTACTAGAATTGTATTGTAAAAATGTAAACTTGTATTTGAAATTGTAATAGTGTACATGTAACACCCCAAAAATATATAAAAGCAAAAAGGGGTAGGAATACTCACAGTTCACGTAATGACTTGAAATTGAACTTGGACAACGAAATATGAATTGAGATTACTCCCAAATAATCAACCTAAAGTATTCGATAATGTGTAAGGGAAATAACTCTATGATATATGTATTTCTAGGGCTTCGAATTGGGGATAAACGTTTATTCGATTTATTAATGAATTGTTTATTTAATATATGAAATTTAATAAATAAATAAATAAAAGTCTCTTTGTAAAATCTTAAGTTGAATATAATCATAACATAAGGTTTTGAGTATGAAAATAATTTTTATAAAATTATTTTCTTGAAAATAGAATATTTAATCTAATTATTTTAAATTGTCAAAATACGACTTTAATATCTAAAAATATTAAAATCAAAGAATTCTTGAATTAAAAAATTGTATTTCTGTTCCAAATGAATAGAAATAATTTATGTAAAATTTTGGTACAAAAATATTGTAAAATGAATTTATTATGAATTATTTATGATTAAAACTAACAAAAATTAATTAAAAATATAAAATAAACGGTTTTTCTGAAATAAAAATATTTTCTGGAATGTTTAAGAATACACAAATTTAGGATAATTTTTGTGAGTTTTAATAAAATCGTTTAGATATTTTTATAGAATTTAATAAATATAAATGAATAAACTTGTAATATTAATAATATATATTAAATAAATTATTTTTGAAAAACTAAAAATTGGATGATGAACTTTATCATTGGAATAACATAAAATAAATTTTGTAGAATTTATAAAATCATATTTGGTATTTTAAATCTATTTTAAAAGATTAGAAGGTTTAAATGTATAGATAAAAGGGTTAAAAAAAAAAAGAGTATGTTGTTTAAGGGATTCGAACCCTAGGCCTTTGGCCGGTTCATCCTTTAACCAACACTGTTTTACCAGCTGATCTGTGTGATCAGTTGGTGACAAATCTCGTTCTATAATAATTATATATGTTTGTTTGCATAAGTGTTCTTCCCCAAATTTATATCATACGAGCCCTAGATTTGCAATTGACTAAACCACACAATGTTAACCCAATTAATCATGGGGTAAACATTGTGTGTAGGCCGATAAATGAAACCCACGATTGAAATTAGACTTACAATGCAGAATTGAAGACTAACGAGTGGTCAAACTTAAAAGTCAACAGCGAATCAAGAACAAGATCAGAGTGTTTATTGTGAAGAATTAGAGTTGGAGAAAGGATTATTGGCGAGTGTAGATGGCCTGGACACGTTCAATTTATAGGGAAAGGTCTGGTTCGTTGATTAGGCAAGTTTTGACCATCGTTTAATATAAACGCGTGAATTACGCTCATTAGAGCTGAATTCATGCTCAAATCGTTGATATAGATGCGAAAATGGAGTATTAGTCGTTAGGTGAAATGGATTGGTCAAAGGTTTCCATTCATGTGATCAATTTAGAGTTAAATGATGTAAAGGTTTGGGTGTTCGGCTGTTTCAAACAGCAGCGAACAAGGTGAAGAAACAGACACAGTATAAGGAAGGCTTAAATAAAATTCGAAACAGGATTGAACCAAGATTGAGCTGTAGCTCAGGTGGTATAGCGTGTGTGTGTGTGGTGACCCGGCCGGCTGCCCGGGTTCGAGTCCTGGGAGCGGCAATGTTTTTCTATTCTTCTTTTTTTTTTTAAAAAGGTGGGGAGTAGGCTTGGGCCAGCTAAGAGGGGGTGTGTATTGGGCCGAGTATCTTGGGCTTCACAATAAAAAAAAGTAGTTGGGTTAGTGGTTGGGTCTTGGGCTTAGGTTATGGTTTGGGTATGGTTCAAAGTTTATAAAAATTTAAACTTTACATGCATTATTATTATTATTATTATTATTATTATTATTATTATTATTATATGAAAATAAAACTAAAATGAAAAAGTGACGGATGTCACAGCATCCCCTACTTTTAGAAACTTCGTCCCGAAGTTATTTAGAAACATAGAGTTATGGATGCTTGGGTAAAAAAAAAAAAAATTAAGATAACTGTGGTTTAGAAAATCAGAGTTAAGGTACGACGTGAATTTATAGGTAACAAAGTAAACTGTTTTGGATGGTAGGTTTGATAGGTGTGGGTTAAGGATTTGGATCAGGTTTGTCTCGAATAATAAGAAAAATAAGAATGTAGTAAGACACTTAAATTGCAAGTTCAGGAATCCTAAAATAAATGTACGAGTTGATTGACTATAAAAAAAGACTAGATGAACTACCAAGTAAACAGAGTTTGTTCCTGATCCGACCTCCAGTCTCACTTTCAATGCATCATTAGTGTTTGTATACAGGGTGTACCGCAGCTAACCCACCACACCTTTGATACCTTGAAAACGTACTGGACATCTTCCCAGAAACTCTAATAGAATTTCACACTACTCTAATGTACCTGTAAATTCATGATTACGTTCCGGACCGGAATCATCAATTTACCTTACATTAAAGTTTTATGTCCTTCTATGATCCCACCGATTGTTGAGCAGGTTCGATAGCCTCCACCAGCCGTGGAGTAGGTTGTAGGGCCTCTCCCGACTGTTTGAAAGGCATAGTGACCTCTACCAATCGTTGAGTATGTTCGATAGCCTCCACCAGTCGTGGAGCAGGTTGTAGGGCCTCTCCCGACTGTTGAAAAAGGCATGATGACCTCTATTAAGTGCAACAATTATTATTCACATAGATTGCAAATTGATAGCATGTTTATGCAAGCAAGTTTGTAAGTACTACAACCATTAAGTGTAAGTGTTATCATGAATAATTAAATGTTTACGAGTATCATGAATAATTAGATGCTCAATGCGTAGTCAAATTAAGGGAAAATCTAGTTTCATGTAATAACCAATGATGTTTTCTTAGAAAAGCTCTGTAAGATCAAGTATCAAGTCTAAACGTTTCAAATAAATGTAAGTGTAAAATAAACGTAACTAATATGATAGATCACCAATTTGTGTTCGTACATAATAGTATGCAAGGAAATCTCTAGATGTTATATGCCTATGAGTATGTCATAATTGGGTACAATAAGATCAAGAAAATGAAAACACGAGTATCATGAATAATTAAATGTCCAGTGAATAGTCAAATTAAGGGAAAATCAAGTTTCATAAACAATGATGTTTTGGAAAAATCCTGTAGAATCAAGTATCAGGTTTTTAGTAGTTTGATTATCATGGGTAACTAGCTCACGTGTGAGAAGGTGAAGGATATGAATTTAGTTCTTGAGAGGATGATGAAAAATCTTGAAGCAGAATCAAGGTTGTGAGAGATGGTGAATGTGAAGATAGTTGATAAAGAGTTTATAGTATAGCAGTGTAAATTTTAGGGTTTGGATCAAAGGTTATAATCAAGTGTATAAGAAAACATGATTGTGGTGTATGCCAAATATTGTAAAAATTTGAACAAGTTGAAATTGAGTGAGTGTTGATGTAGAATCTAGAGACTAGATATTATACCAAAAAAAATAAATATTTTCAAAATTTGGTTTTGTACATAAGGCAAAAGTTGTTAAGTAGTACAAGCTAAGTAGGCTTTGTAATAGTTTAAAACATTATATAGAAAATCGTTTGTTACGTCAATAAATAATCAATTGAATTTAAGTTCGAGGAAAATATGTACTTTGTAAAGTTGCTAGGTAATACAACTAGTTTTAGAAATCTTTAGTTTGTGCTAAAGTATGAGGTTATAGTTTTAAAAATAAATAACATGTGGAGAAAAGAAATAATATGATTTGGGTAGGGTGTTGAATATTTAAAAAGTGGCTAAGAGGGTAAGGTGAAGTGTGATTGTGAAATCCATAGATGGTTATGAAAGTATGAACTTGTAAGCAATATATGAAAATCGTAAAATACAAAATATTGTATATGAACCGAGAGAGTATTATTGAAAAAGCTTGCATAAAATACTTGGAGTGCCCTTGTCTAGCTGTAAATCCCAACAAGAACGTTGACTTTTCAAAGGAATTGAACCCAATGGTGATCAAAGAAGACGTGCTTTAGCCTATAAGTGGACACTCACTCCAGGAATCCCCAGGTAAGCATAACAGGTCCGTAAATGGATTTATGCGCTATGCTTGCCTATGCCAGAAAACCCAGTGTACAGGCGTCCACCCTTCCAGATTGCACGTGTCCTTATCACACTCATTAAAGTTCAACAACTTTGAAGGAACAAAAGTAAGAGTAGGCATTATGCCTAAGAGTGTCTTCATAGAAGGTAATGATTCCGTTCCATGATGATGTAAACCTTCCATTCTCTGTAGGACACCATCTCTATGCACCATGATGAAAGATAAAAAGAATAGAGAGAGAGAAGAAGGGAAAGATAGAAGGAGGAAAGTAGAGAGAAATGAGGAGTAGGGTAATTCAGGAAATATTATGCATGAAAGTTGAAGTTCGGTTATAGTCTAGGCCTATTTCATCTAGTAACCTAGTTCCCTATAACCATGGCTCTGATACCAATCTGTAACACCCCAACCGATGGCGGAATCATCGAGGTGCCACGTAGTGACGATTGTTCAAAAGCACATGGTACTAAAATGTAAATATTATTGAATAAACCAATAACTGTCTTACATTGAAATGGAAATACAAGGTCTTAAATGAAATGTAACTGTTGAAATAACTGAATTAAAATAAAGCACTAAATGTCTCTTGTTAAAGCATTAGATCAAACTGCACCTGAAACATGTACAAAATAGATTTGGTCAACATATGAAATGTTGGTGAGCATTCCTAGTTTTGATATATATAGTAGGTTAAAAAGTTATACAATTCAAGTGCAAGCTACAGTGCAAATATGTAAACCATGTATCAAACAAATGAGCGAAATCAACCCTGTGACTGTATAATGTACTGTATGAACTGTAGTGTACTCAACCAATAAATGGATGATAACTTAACACTGGCCACGGATTCTCCGATGAAAAAGGGGGAGAATCAATCTAGGCGGGTTGTCAATCCAAATAGCGCTATCCAATGTTAAGGTCGGCTTGTACCATGTTAATGATTTCACTAAGTACAAATGTAATCCACATGTATTGTCTAAGCATAAAGCACGTTGTAAGCAATGCACATAGTACTAGAATTGTATTGTAAAAATGTAAACTTGTATTTGAAATTGTAATAGTGTACATGTAACACCCCAAAAATATATAAAAGCAAAAAGGGGTAGGAATACTCACAGTTCACGTAATGACTTGAAATTGAACTTGGACAACGAAATATGAATTGAGATTACTCCCAAATAATCAACCTAAAGTATTCGATAATGTGTAAGGGAAATAACTCTATGATATATGTATTTCTAGGGCTTCGAATTGGGGATAAACGTTTATTCGATTTATTAATGAATTGTTTATTAAATATATGAAATTTAATAAATAAATAAATAAAAGTCTCTTTGTAAAATCTTAAGTTGAATATAATCATAACATAAGGTTTTGAGTATGAAAATAATTTTTATAAAATTATTTTCTTGAAAATAGAATATTTAATCTAATTATTTTAAATTGTCAAAATACGACTTTAATATCTAAAAATATTAAAATCAAAGAATTCTTGAATTAAAAAATTGTATTTCTGTTCCAAATGAATAGAAATAATTTATGTAAAATTTTGGTACAAAAATATTGTAAAATGAATTTATTATGAATTATTTATGATTAAAACTAACAAAAATTAATTAAAAATATAAAATAAACGGTTTTTCTGAAATAAAAATATTTTCTGGAATGTTTAAGAATACACAAATTTAGGATAATTTTTGTGAGTTTTAATAAAATCGTTTAGATATTTTTATAGAATTTAATAAATATAAATGAATAAACTTGTAATATTAATAATATATATTAAATAAATTATTTTTGAAAAACTAAAAATTGGATGATGAACTTTATCATTGGAATAACATAAAATAAATTTTGTAGAATTTATAAAATCACATTTGGTATTTTAAATCTATTTTAAAAGATTAGAAGGTTTAAATGTATAGATAAAAGGGTTAAAAAAAAAAAAGAGTATGTTGTTTAAGGGATTCGAACCCTAGGCCTTTGGCCGGTTCATCCTTTAACCAACACTGTTTTACCAGCTGATCTGTGTGATCAGTTGGTGACAAATCTCGTTCTATAATAATTATATATGTTTGTTTGCATAAGTGTTCTTCCCCAAATTTATATCATACGAGCCCTAGATTTGCAATTGACTAAACCACACAATGTTAACCCAATTAATCATGGGGTAAACATTGTGTGTAGGCCGATAAATGAAACCCACGATTGAAATTAGACTTACAATGCAGAATTGAAGACTAACGAGTGGTCAAACTTAAAAGTCAACAGCGAATCAAGAACAAGATCAGAGTGTTTATTGTGAAGAATTAGAGTTGGAGAAAGGATTATTGGCGAGTGTAGATGGCCTGGACACGTTCAATTTATAGGGAAAGGTCTGGTTCGTTGATTAGGCAAGTTTTGACCATCGTTTAATATAAACGCGTGAATTACGCTCATTAGAGCTGAATTCATGCTCAAATCGTTGATATAGATGCGAAAATGGAGTATTAGTCGTTAGGTGAAATGGATTGGTCAAAGGTTTCCATTCATGTGATCAATTTAGAGTTAAATGATGTAAAGGTTTGGGTGTTCGGCTGTTTCAAACAGCAGCGAACAAGGTGAAGAAACAGACACAGTATAAGGAAGGCTTAAATAAAATTCGAAACAGGATTGAACCAAGATTGAGCTGTAGCTCAGGTGGTATAGCGTGTGTGTGTGTGGTGACCCGGCCGGCTGCCCGGGTTCGAGTCCTGGGAGCGGCAATGTTTTTCTATTCTTCTTTTTTTTTTTAAAAAGGTGGGGAGTGGGCTTGGGCCAGCTAAGAGGGGGTGTGTATTGGGCCGAGTATCTTGGGCTTCACAATAAAAAAAAGTAGTTGGGTTAGTGGTTGGGTCTTGGGCTTAGGTTATGGTTTGGGTATGGTTCAAAGTTTATAAAAATTTAAACTTTACATGCATTATTATTATTATTATTATTATTATTATTATTATTATTATTATTATTATTATTATTATTATTATTATTATATGAAAATAAAACTAAAATGAAAAAGTGACGGATGTCACAAACAACATATGATTTCAGGAGGTATGTTATCTCCTAGTTCTAGACCTAATTCTAAACACGTCAATGGTGGGAACCCAGGGTTACACCAGGTGACGCACTACTGCGAGTAGTTTTCTAACAAACCTCATGGATGAGGAAACAACAAAAGTACAAGGGAGGGAGCCCATTAAATAAACTATGAAGGAATTCAAATGCTGAGACTTATCTTTTGTCACTTAGCAGGGAGACAATTAGTTTCTGTTCCTTGTTACTTGACCCTTCTTACTTCCATTCGTAACACAGACGGGACTGGAATACACAAGTAGAACTTATTTCTTACCTTAGTACCTTACGCCTAGTATGAGCGGGTGAACGTATGACGGCATATCCTCGTTTTCTCATAAGTATATGGTAGATTCATGGGAACACATTAGATCGGGACTTGTTACACACACTCTTGGGGAGTTACGTAAAGCCTGCGATGTAATGCAACATCACAAGGGAGGATGAAACCTACTAATGGCTGATAGCCACGATTGGAGGAACGAGTGGTACAGCTTACCACTAAACTGGTTCACATAGGACTAGAGAAGGAGATTGTACGTGATGAGAACCATATAACACTGACATCGCAAAAGAGGAAGGATAAGAGATGGAAGGGGAACCTGAGCAGGACGAGCACATGGAAAGTGAGGATGAAGGCTCTACTATTTAGACAGAGCATGGCGACGATTGGCTCTTACCTTTTCTTACCTATCTTTTCTTTCATTTTCCTTTGCTAACTTAGATAAGACTGAGTTCTTATAATCAACGATAGGGTGGTTGAGGCCCTCGCATCTTTCCAAGCTAGTAAAGATCTATTTTGCTAAATCATTCTTTTCCCCTGACGTCCACATTTGAACTTTCTTATACCTTGAACGCACATCGTATTTTCAAGCCTTTTATTGGTTGTAAACCTCGATAACTCCAACGGAACTGAAGGAGACCGTCTGATTGCTTCGATAGTATAAGTCTTTGCCATGTACATTTGTCCCAGGCAGGATGGAGTAATGTACGCTACATGCACACTCGATGAGTTACAGATACCTGGAAGGAGAACGTAACACCCTGTGGTGAAATCCAGAAATTTTGTTATATAAAGACGGATGGGTCTGATATCGACGCCTACACTACCAGGCTATAGGAGATAGCCACAATAGGCTCAAATCTATTTAACCTACCTTACAAATGGATCGAACTTTATACCGAAAGGGTGGGCCCCTCAGATTCGTGGCTTGACCACTGCAGCTCACCTACAAATCTTTCACATGACTCGCAAACTCACAGATGAGACCGCCAATCATGGTACTTTTCTGAAGCATGGTGCTTCATTTTCTACTATTGGTGATAGCAAGAGAACGTGGGATAGTGTGAGGTATAAGTCCTGCAACAACAACAACCGTAACGGTAGCAACAACAACGGGGCTCGGGGAAAAGCATTTGTGATTGGCCTGGGGAAAGCTAGGACTGATAACAATGTCGTGATGGGTACGTGCTCCTTGAACGACACTCTTGCTTCTATCTTATATGATACTGGTGCGGACTATAGTTTTGTTTCATCAAAACTTAGTAAACAATTAGGGATGGTTCCTACTCCTCGAGATACTCCATACTCTATTGAACTAGCTGATGGAAAGCCTGTTGAGGTAACCCATATTCATCGTGACTGTAAGCTCGAGTTGGGTGGGCAATCGTTTGCCATCAACATTCTACCTATCACCCTTGGAAGCTTTGATCTCGTGGTTGGCATGGACTGGTTGTCCAAGCAACACGCTGAAATTCTCTGTCAGGAGAAGATTGTTCGTATTCCCCCTCCCAAGTGGAGAACTTTTATCTATACAGGGTGATCGTGGTGGTGCCATGGTAGGCATCATCTCCTATCTGAAGGCTCAGAAGTGTATTCGTAAGGGTTGTCCAGCCATTTTGGCTAACATATCAGGTACTCGAGCTGGAACTGAAACCAAGATTGAGGACATCCCAGTGGTCCGAGACTTCCCAGATGTCTTCCCAGAGGAATTACCTGGACTTCCACCAGTTCGTCAAGTGGAGTTTCAGATTGACCTTGCACCTGGAGCAGCGCCAGTTGCGCGCGCACCATACCGTTTGGCACCAGGGGAGCTTCAAGAATTGTCTACCCAACTCCAAGAGCTATTGGATAGGGGTTTCATTAGACCCAGTTCTTCGCCATGGGGAGCCCCAGTTTTGTTTGTTAAGAAGAAAGATGGGAGCTTTCGTATGTGCATAGATTATCGGGAGTGAACAATGTGACGATTAAGAATCGTTACCCTTTACCTCGTATTGATGATCTATTCGACCAGCTTCAGGGGTCGAGTTTCTATTCCAAGATTGACTTAAGGTCGGGGTATCACCAACTGAGAGTCCGAGAGGAGGATGTGCCAAAGACAGCCTTTCGAACTCGTTATGGGCACTATGAATTTTTGGTAATGCCCTTCGGGCTGACCAATGCACCAGCTGTGTTCATGGACCTCATGAACCGTGTGTGCAAACCCTATCTAGAAAAATTTGTCATAGTGTTCATAGATGACATTCTGATCTATTCCAAGAGTAGGGGAGAGCACGAGCAACACCTACGACTGATCTTGGAACTTCTGAAAAGTGAGCAGTTATATGCAAAATTCTCCAAGTGCGACTTCTGGATTCGTGAGGTCCAATTCTTGGGTCATGTGGTGAACGAGGCAGGAATACAGGTCGATCCCGCTAAGATTGATGCGATTAAAAGATGGGAGGTCCCTAAGACTCCCACGGAGGTCTGACAATTCCTTGGCCTTGCAGGTTATTATCGCATATTCATTCAGGGATTCTCAAAAATCGCTCAACCCCTCACTGCTTTGACACAGAAGGGGATTACCTACAAGTGGGGAGATGCCCAAGAAGCTGCTTTTCAATTACTAAAGACTAAACTTTGCAGTGCTCCAATATTATCACTACCGGAGGGTACGGAGGACTTTGTGGTGTACTGTGATGCATCTATCTAAGGTCTAGGGTGTGTTTTGATGCAACGCGAGAAGGTGATCACTTATGCTTCACGACAACTAAAAGTTCACGAGAAGAATTATCCCACTCACGACTTGGAACTGGGAACGGTTGTCTTCGCTCTCAAAATTTGGAGGCACTACCTCTACGGAACAAAGTGCACAATCTTCACAGATCATAAGAGTCTTCAGCACATATTTGATCAGAAGGTCCTAAACATACGGCAGCGACGATGGGTCGAACTCTTGAATGATTATGACTGTGCTATCAAGTACCATCCAGGGAAAGCTAACGTAGTAGCTGATGCCCTGAGCCGTAAGGAAACGAAACCCAAACGTGTGCGAGCCTTACAACTTACCATACACTCTAATCTGCCTGATAAAATACGTGAAGCCCAAGGCGAGGCCTTGAAAAAGGAAAACATCGGGTTGGAAACATTGCATGGTGCTGGCAAGCACCTAGAACTGAAGTCGGATGGGCTTCAGTACTTTATGGATCGAGTCTGGATTCCACGTTCAGGGGATCTTAGACAACTAGTGCTCGATGAGGCTCACACATCTCGTTATTCGGTACATCCCGGTTCGAACAAAATGTACCAGGACCTCAAAACTCTCTACTGGTGGCCAAACATGAAAGCAGAGATAGCCACTTATGTTAGTAAGTGCTTGACCTGTGCCAAGGTTAAGATTGAGTATCAAAAACCTTCGGGCTTACTTCAGCAACCAGAAGTCCCTATGTGGAAATGGGACGGAATCTCTATGGATTTCATTACAAAACTCCCTAAAACGCCAAGTGGGCATGACAAGATTTGGGTCATAGTTGATTGGTTGACCAAATCGGCACACTTCCTTGCCATCAAGGACACTGATAAAGTGGAGAAGCTGGCCAATCTTTACATCAAAGAGGTTGTTTCTATGCACGGGGTGCCTACTTCCATCATATCTGATCGCGACGCGCGATTTACATCCCATTTCTGGAAAACTCTCCACGATGCTTTGGGGACTCGTTTAGACATGAGCACAGCCTACCACCCTCAGACGGATGGACAGAGCGAACGTACCATCCAAACATTAGAAGATCTGCTACGAGCGTGCGTGGTGGACTTTGGAAACAATTGGGACAAGCACTTGCCATGATTGAATTTTCTTATAACAATAGTTACCACACTTCGATTCAGTGTGCGCCCTTTGAGGCACTTTATGGACGCAAGTGTAGGTCTCCCATCTGTTGGACGGAAGTTGGGGATAGCCAACTGACAGGTCCCGAACTAGTGCATGAAACTTCTGAAAAGATAGTGCAAATCAGAAACAGGATGGCTGCTGCTCGTGATCGACAGAAAAGCTACGCTGATAAGCGTAGGAAACCATTGGAATTCCAGGTAGGGGACAGGGTGTTACTGAAGGTGTCACCATGGAAGGGTGTGATACGCTTCGGCAAACGGGGAAAACTGAACCCACGATACGTTGGGCCATTTGAGATTGTCAAAAGGGTTGGTCCAGTAGCTTATGAATTAAATCTGCCCGAGGAACTCAATGGAGTACACAATGTATTTCATGTATCGAATCTGAAGAAGTGTCTGTCAGATTCGCCATTAGCAGTGCCACTGGAGGAGATCCAGGTGGACGAACAACTTCGGTTCGTGGAAGAACCCGTGGAAATTCTTGAGCAGGGCGCCAAGAAACTCAGAAAAAGCACCATACCTATTGTGAAGGTGCGGTGGAATTCCCGTCTTGGACCGGAATACACGTGGGAACGCAGGGATCAGATGCGTCTCAAATACCCACATCTCTTTACCGAACCTGAAATCGTACATAGATCGAACGCGGAACATAAAGCAGCTCTTTCAAAGTGAATTTCGGGGCGAAATTCCTTTCAACTTGGGGATGATGTGACATCCGGGAACCAAGCACACCTTTTTATAGCTGGCTTTATTGTTTACTTGCTGAATTTCGGGACGAAATTCTTTTCAACTTGGGGATGATGTGACACCCCGCATTTTCAGGTTAATACTTTCACTGAACTCTAGTTAACTTACATGATATATTTTGGTTAACTTACGTTGTGCATGGGTAGATACTTAACTAGGGTTAGTTAAGTAGGCCTAACACATGTTAGAGGTTATTAACATATGTGTTAAATAGGATAAGTATTGTTTAACACACACATGAGTCCTGTATCCCGAACGTTGGTGAATTATGTGACATGTATAATCATAATATGTGCAATTAAATGGTGATGGATGCGAAGTGCCTGCTTGTATGAATTACGTGAATTATGTGAATTATAACTTGACTGACGATTAATATGTAGACCATGCAAGTTACGTACACATCATGACTAATATCTTACGTAATAATAAAAACAATGTTTTTTATACAATTTAGAGGGATTAATATTATTGAGTCCGGTATTGGGCTAGTATAGTCTTAACGGGTCAAGATATTGTGCAAGAGGGGCCCTAATACCCAACTACTTGGGGAACAAGAAACATTATCCTATAATTATAGTTCAAAAAAAAAAAAAAAAAAACCCTAACCCACCCTCTCTCTTGCGCCGTGGATATCCCCCAACCCCACACCCTTCAACTTTCAATCAATCAACTAATCTCACATCTAATCAAGCTAGTCGGGTTTAATATCAAGGCTTTAGGGAGTCTTAGCGCTACGAGGTATGCGTTTATATGTTCTTTGAAAGATTATGTTAATCGAAAAACTTTAAAAACTCTAAAAATCATATACATACAATCGCATATATATATGTATGAGTTCTTGATTGTTCTTGATGATTTAATGTTGATGATTGTTGCTAGTTGCCATGATTAGGGTTTTTGCATGATAATATATGTGTTTAATCATGAGAGTATGGATTATGCATGTGTTAGAGATTTTTGAGCATGATTAGGGTTTGTAAATAACATGGGATGCAAGTTTTAAATTCTGGCAGATTCGTTTGTATGTTTTGTAGGGGCTGTAACGGGTTGGTAAATTGATAGTCTTGATGATTTCTTTGCATGATTGTGTTGTGTATAGTCTTAGCTTTTCATAATGGGCAAAACCATCGATTTTGGACACCGTATGATTCGTTTTTGAAATTTTAATTGATTAGGGGTCATATCAGATTTTCGAATTTATAAATTGGTCTAACTTTAAATGGTCATAACTTGAGATTTACAAGGAGTTAGGTTATGAAATTTTTACAGTAGGTCAATACTGGAAAAATAGAGCTTTTCCAAGTGGATTCATCTCGTTTGGATGAATACACAATTTTTAAGAATTTTCCTACTAAACTGACCTGTTGAGGAAATTTTCTGGACACTGCTGTGTTGTGCGAATTTTTATAATTTTTGTGTTTGGAATTAAGACAAAACAAAAATAGGTATTGTCTAGTGAATCCCAAATAAAATTCAGTAAAAATTAGGGACTCCAATTCATTCGTTAAGTATTTTAAATAAATTGTTTTTCACAGCGCACAATCTGTCCTAAAAACACAGATTGTGTACGGGGTCTTTAAGTGGCTATTTGGAGTTCTATGTGGTGTGTAATTGACATGTACTTGTGTGGAAACTTGTATGAGATGTGTTTGATGCGTTAAACTTATAATAGTCACCACGATCACCAACGGGATACGTAGGACATACTTGTGCATGTAGAGTCACTAGGTGTCACTACACGATTTTGAAACTTTTAAGAATCGAATAAACGTGCTATGTGGTATATTGGTTATGCAAGTGTACTCACATAGTGACACATATAATAGGGAGTCGGTAGCGAGTCTCTATTACGTTGAAGTTTGGATATTCTTGCTTGCAACCTAAGGTGAGTTTCACTACTCTTTTTCTCAAAAGCATGCGTCTCAGGTATGAGACACTTTACTTAACATTTTCTGGTCCGGTTTGGGACTACTTACACATCCCGGGTTGGGATGCCATGGATCCTTATGAGGGTCGGTTACTTTGCTAGTTCGCAATTGTGTCCTTGATAAACTAAACCATTTCTATCATCTGTAAGTCCTCACGTACCGAATGAGTTGCCAGGGTTGGCAAGCGGGTTATTAGTTGATAGCGCTATTAGGTCTAACAAACCTCACATCGTGCTGGGAGCACGGATGTCAACTATTAGCTTTAAACATAATGTCATTGTCGATGGACAATGATGCAAGGCATCCTTATCCCGGTTATGGGAACTTGTTCATTAGTAGTTCGGTATTCGCCGGTTTTAGTTATCATGAGTGGGCTAGCTACCCCTGACATTTGAATTAGCTATTGTTTACAGGGTCTGAGAGACCAACGTTGTACACTTGACTTTTGGGGTTTTGAGAACCTACACTTTTATTTACATCGCTTACTTATATTGTGAACTCACCGACTTTATGTTGACACATTTTAGCATGCTTTGCAGGTCCTTAGGTACGGAGCACGTTTTAGGGCATGCATCATTTGTGTCTTGGGTTATGAATATTTATTATTTCGTACTTTTAAACTTTGGTTTTGGGCGCTTTGTCTTGCGCAGACTTTTGCAATTGTTTTACTTTGTTTACGCTTCCGCATTACTTTAAATTGCTTGGTTAAACTTTGAAACTTTTTCTTAAAAACGAACTAAATGGTTTGGGCATTTAGAGTCGTTCATGATACTTATGGCTATGGGTCCTGGTTTGTCATGCGCCTCGCGGTAAAACTCCGCAGTGGAAATTTGAGGGTGTGACATTATAGTTTTCTAAGCCATCTATCTTAGATTTGGTAGCCATTAAAAATTTTCTATTACCGAAAGTTGTGAGTTTGCATGTAGGATTCTTGACCCAGGTAGTTTTCTTCCTATCCTGATATTTTCCTTAGTTATCTTTGCTTCCTCTTTATCTTTATTTATTTTATTTTTTTATTTAATTATTAAAAACCAAAAATCATATTTAAAATCAAGTTTGTTAAGTCTAGTTGAGTCTAGTTTTTTTTTCCTATTAGTGTCATGTGGGTTCGATATTCAGACTTACTCAATTTGTACTATAGTGAAATGTACACCTGCCTGTCGTGTGGTCTAGTTTGTTGAGCCTGTTTTCTATTACTAGGTGTCTAGTTTAAGTTATATTTTTATACCGCATTTAGCACATTACCTACTGATTAGGAATGACTTTTTTATTCAAATAAATGAATTCGAAAGGTTTTATTAGTCGAATATACCATTAATTAGGTCTATACCAATGGGACGAAAACAATTTCAATTAGTACATCGTCCTAAATTACAAATTTTAGGGACAGTTACCTACAAAGCGTCCTTAACATACAAAGCGCACGAGGTATTGTATACCATTAATTAGGCTTAATTGATGCTTTGTTCGAACAGTGAGACACAATTGTAAATATTAAGCATATTAACAATGGTTTAACGTATGCAAGGGCATTATCGCCCAATTGCATAAAAAATCAACTAAATTCAAATTACATCACCCTATTCTCATTAATTTGTTGACGATCGTAAAAATATACACGTATCTGATGATCGTAACAAAAAAACATCACATGATTTGTTTCCAAACAAAAACAGAGCATGCAAGTTTATAGAGTTAGGTAGTCTAATCCACCTAATTACGCATACTAAACCCTTGTAATTACACATGTTAAATCCTTAACCAACCTAATTACGCAAAGAATGTTCCATAAAATAACTCATGAATCAATATGGATGGTGGCAGCAAAGCATGAAAGTTAAAAACGCATGTTTTCTAAAATTACGCATGCTCAAAAAATTATAATGTTTAAAATTACCCATGAAGGTGTAGAAAAGACACACGAAGGTTCAGAAAATTACGCATGAAGTTTAAGACAATTACGTAGGAAGGTTAAGAAAATACGCATAAAAAGGTTCAGAAATTATGCATGATCAAACAAATTACATTGTTTACAGTTACGCATGAAGGTGCAGAAAAGACGATTGAAAGGTTAAAAACAATGACGCATGAAGGTTAAGAAAAATTATGCAGGAAGGTTTAGAAAATACGCATGATTGGTTGTCTCGGTCTTCTTTGTATTAATCTGAATCCAAGAGATCCTGTGGCGGATCTAGACCAAACTTTTAGGGGTAACGTTCAAAATTTTTTTTTGCCCCGCTTTCATATCTATTATCTATTAAAATATATAAAAGAATTGAACATTGCTGACGTGGCGTGCAATGGTGCCTTCAACCTCTTCATGAATCTGCCACGTGGCATCATAATTGAAAGATTTTAGTGTTTTTGAATTATTTCCTTTTTTAATTAAATTGAGTTATTTTAGGAAAAAAGAATTTAAGAATTAAATTTAAAATTTTATCTCTCATATTTTCTCTCATAATTTTTAAACGTTTATATCTTTTATATACGAGATTTTTTAAAGAAAAAAATTACACCAAATTAACGAGCGTTTTATTATCTTTCCAACGAGTACCATAGTGCTATATAAAAAACGGAGAAAAAATCGAGTATTTTTTGTGGGTTTCGTTCATACAGAAAAAAACACACAAAGTGATCATGTTATTCATTAATCATGTTTTTTCTTTTAAACCGGGTTCTTATCTACGATGTTGATAATCAGCCCAATCGCCATGTTATCATTGGAATTTATTAGGTATACTTCATCAAGAGAAGCTAGGAGAAAGAATCGCGCAACACTGTAACACATAGTGTCTGCTTATAGCAAGGTTATTTTTTTATTTATTTAATTACAAGAGTAATAATTATAATTATTACTATTAGTATTCGTATTATTAGAATGGTTATATTTTTCAACCCCTGGACGCTCCCGGGAAGAATTGATAGTTGCTGACGTGGCGTTCAACTGTGGCCTCAACCATCTCTTGATTATGCCGTGGCATAATGAGATGCAATGGTTACAACTTCCAACTTAAGTGTTTTTTTAGTTGATTAGGTTAGGAATTATAAGAGTCATTAGAATGTGAGAAATTAGAGAGATGCGATGAGTTTTTGAATAGTTGCAGCTTACATAAGTGATTCTTTAGATGATTACTGATTAGGTTTTAGATTAGGGAATATGAGTTATTACTGATTAGAATACGATTGAGAGATTTTGTGGTTAGTTAACTTAAGCCATTTGCATTAGGTTATCACGTAAAATTAGATTTTTTAACCCCGGGACCCTCCCGAGGTAATCAGCTAGTAATGTAAATAAAACAATCGATAATCTCTTTCTGTATTGATAGAGCTGTCAACTTATTATTTTTTTTCACCGTAATATAAACATTTTGGCCCATATACCCATACCCGATTTATACCTAAAAATACTTGGAACCGATTGTACCCTATACCCAATACCCGGTTTTTTAATACCCGATAAAATTTTAAAGTATAGTTTTATTTTTACTTTACAACTTTTATATTTAAGTTTTTAATAATGCATATTATAAAGCAAATAATTTGAACTTCGTTGAATTTATGTTTTCTAATTTATTTTAAATATTTTTACAAATTACAAACCAATTATAATTTTTAAACAAAATTCTTTTTATGTAAAATAATAAAAAAAGTTACTTTTTAAAACCATGTATACCCACTCCCATACCTAGTTATACCTGAACCCAATTATACCTTATCCGGATACATATGTTATGATTTTTCTTCTCAATACTCTTGCCTTAACCCTGCCTAGTTTCTCTCAATACTCAATTTTCCTTTACCCGTCCATACACGGAACTGGTTAGTAAAAAAAAAAAAAAGCCAAAATGTACACATCTACCTTTAACCAACATATTAGGCTTAATCCTTATAGACTTTTATTTTATAATTAACATATGGAATGAGTCAATGGGTTATGGATTTATGGGCTTCTTCTTCTTCTTTTTTTTTTTTTATGTTGGACATAAATTTTGAGAGTGTTAGGTGTTTTAAAAAATTTGAGGGGTAATGTTAATATAATTTCAGGGGTAACATAATACCAAAACGTACAAACGTAAACAAAATTTAAAAAATTACACTATGCCAGGAAGTTGATGATCGGATATTGTTTTCGGTTTAATCAGAAAAAGAAAAGACCTTCACAATGCACGAACCACCCATGACTCTTGATGACTGGATATTGTTATTAGGTTAATTGAAAAAATAACATCTAGAGGGGAGGGCGCCGGTTGCCGAACATCGGAAGTGCAACCATGCAACCGCTTCCTATCGTGACAACATGCGGTAAGGGCAAAAAGACTAAATTACCTTTCTAACAAGAAAAACGGGTCAACCATGCCTCCATCTCTAGTTCCTTCGTAGCCTTTTCATGTTTTTTTGAACGGTCGACGGTACACACCCATTACGAAGCCCCGCTCCCTTCAGGTCCGGTCCACGGGCCCCCTAAGGTCCAGCCCCTCATTACAGAATAACCCTACTCTGAGTGGGAGTCGAACCTGTGACCTCCCAAGGCAGGAACCCCCCTAAGTGGGTAAACTTTCCCCCGTTTAAATAAAAATGACGTTTAACATGAAAAGGTTTTTATGTATAATGTCTTTTCTTTTCCTCCCCTCATAACAAACCCTAAAACAAAACTCTCACCTCTCTCTCCCCCTCCTCTTCCTCTCTTCACAGTCACCGCCACCTCCTCCCCCCTCCTCTTTTCTCTGTCGTCACCACGACCTCCACCACCACTCGAGTAGCCGTCATGAAACAAAACAAGACGCTGAAGAAGGGTTTAATCGAAAACCTTAGACGTTGACTGCTGCTTGGTTTCGACTGGGTTACTGTGTCGGAACCTTAATAGGTTGTTAGGGTGGCGACACTGGGTTGTGAGGGTGAAACGCTAACCAATAAAAACAGTCTGCAACTCTGTTGTCACCTCTAAACCCTAACAATTTCTGCACACCTCATCTCTCACCTTGCAGATTCTCTTAAACCGTAAAACAGTTTACTCACCACTAATGAATATAGATCTTCAAAGCCTTGCTTTTGTTCTAAAAGCAACACTTAGTCCTAATCTTACTGAGCGAAAAATATAACATCCCGAAAATCCATTTCGCTTAATTACGCTATTAGGCGTGAAAAAGAAATGACAAAACGAATTAAATAGTAGAATGAGCCTTTTATGGATAATAAAACGGGATGATAAGAATATGGGTTATGCTCTAATATGAAAATTACCTAGTGAAAGTTATTATCTTTATGATGGGGAAATAACACTAGAAAAAAACTTGCATAGTTAAGGTTTTGATAATAAATGACTTTGGGGTAAACTTGAGGGACTAATAAGAAAATTATTGGACAAAATTAAAATGGCAAAAACACCCCAAATGGGGGAAAACGAATTCAGCCCTAAAGGGGTTTCTTGAGCCAAAAACCAAGCCCTAATCTCACCAAAATTGAAGAAGAGATGCAAGGGGTTTGAGTGTTCACACGATGAAGTGCGACTTTGAGGGTTATCTACAAGTTTGAAGCTTTTGGTAAGAACCCTAGTACCAAACTCATCATATTTCGAAACCCATATATGGGTTTTGAGCAAATAATGTTAAATTCATATTATAGCTTGATTGTAAGTGATATTAATAATCTCTAATGGTTTAGAGATGAGCTACTTACTAGAAGTTGCTTGTTTGTAAAAGATGATGATTTTGGGTTTTCATTAGAGCTTTGATGTTGCTAAAGTTAGTTGTAAATCCATGTAATTGTATGAAAAATGTGTAGTTGATGATATTTATGTGGAAATTGGTCATGATTGAAGGTGATTATGTGTTTTGGTGAAATGTGTGTATTAGGAGCATGTACAATGTGCTCAAAATATGGTACGCACATCAAGTGTTTGATGAAATGTTTAGATGAACTTGCATGCAGGTAATTGATGAATATGAATGGAATATGATGATTGTTAGTAAATAAACATAAATGATGTGTTTTGATGGAAACCATGTATGAATTAGAATGGATTGTATGTAGGTATCTATGTATGCACGTAAGTGATCTTATGGTTGTATCATACGGTCCATTTTGCTAACGGGATCGGTCAGGCCAAAACGGCCCGGGTCGCTAATGGGCCCAGTCGGGTCGAAATAGTACGGGTCGCTACGGGACGGGTCTGGTTGAAACGGTCTAGGTCGTTACCAGGTCCGGTCGGGTTGAAACGGTCCGGGTCACTACAGGACGGGTCAGGTTGATGATATTTATGTGGAAATTGGTCATGATTGAAGGGAGGGTAATTAAGCATGAAATAAATCCAAGATTAACAAATATAGCATAAGAATGAATAGTAAAATGTACGGATTGATATGTGTGTATATATAGATGGATACATTAAATCATGGGTGTAACTAATAGATTGAATTGTATAGTTATGTAAGGTCACACAAATGGTAAACCGTTTAGTAAGTGGAGTTATCTCGCATTGGATGCTAGTGTAATAAAATGTGTGCATAGTTGCTTATGACTGGTAATGTGTGAAAGTGTTATGTATGTAAAGGTTGGTCGTTATGTGTAGGTTGAGTATAGGTTCGAAAACGTCATGTTTGTCCTTGAGAATACATGAAGGAAGAGTAGTATGACGGGTCAAGATAACTTGTACATGGGATTTGTACGCGCGTGTATATTGTAGTGTTATTAATCTTTTTATTATGACGATGGTAATAAATATGCAAGTATGTAAGTATGAATGCATGGAAATTGGAGGATAGGATCCGGAGACCGTATCCGAACTTATAAAAGGCGTTTGGATATGACCATTGAGTATTGTTGATGTTATTTCCATATTGTGAATATTTGCATGAAGTCACTTAATGAACTAACGAAATGGTTATGTGGTAGTTGCAGGTTGTCTAGTCAAGCTCACAAAGCAAGAAATGGTTGGAGGTCGAGTGAGGACACGAATTGTACGGGGTCGCGGTCATGGTCACGTAAACTAATAAAGATGAGTTGTATTTGAGGTAATAAGAAACAATAAAAGAAGAAAGTATGAAACACCTATAATATTTAGTAGATATGGGTTCAAAACATACAAGAATGTTTTATCAAGCAAGGAATTTTCTGGTTTGTATTTCCGCTGCGTATTTTCGGTTAAAAAGGTTTAGGGTGTTTCATAAAACAGTTGAAGACAGTCTCAGTAAGGTATTATTATTCACTTATCATACCTTATTTTTAAGTGGATGTGTTTTATGTTTGTTTCATTTTTGTTATTATATCATATATGTGTGTGTATATGTTATTGATGATGAATTGAAGTGTTTGTTAATGTGAACATGGTATTGTATTCAGTTTCAGTATACACCTCAGAATTTAGTAAGGCTGCTGCAGATTGTTGTGGATGAAAATTGTGATTAATATTTTGAGTTTTAGATGTTTACTTTAGTTTATATAGTGGTATTTTATTGTAATTACTAGTGGCTAATATAGGAATCAAATCTATATGGGACCAATATAATTGAAATGGTAGCATCTTAGGCGGTTAGATTTGTGATTTGGGATTACTTTGTTTGAGTCACAACGAGCAGAAAAGGATAGAAGAAAGAGAAGTGGTGGTCCATAAGTTTAGCTTCGTTTTTTTTCTTTTTTTCTTTTTATAAAAGAGATAGAGAATGTGTGATTGGTAGCGTACTAGGCAGTTAGGCATTATGGTAACAGTCGAAATGGTTTATATTTCTTTGTTTAGATTCTAGATAATTGATGTTATAGTTGTGATGACAATTCGTGATTTGAGTTTTGTTTTAGATTTAAGCTTATGTCCTTACTTTAGTTTATGTTGTAGTATTCTATTGTAATTATTAGTGGCTAATATAGGAATCAAATCCATAGAGGACTAATATAATTGAGATAGTAGCATCTTATGCGGTTAGGGGATACGGTAACAGTCGAAATGATTTATATTTCTTTGTTCTGATTGTGAATAATTGATGTTATAGTTGTGATGACAATTAGTGATTTGAGTTTTCTTCTTTTATCATTTTTATTAAATTCATATTAAAATTTTCTAACCCAGGACCTTTACGGGTAATCACTTAGTTAACAACATATGACTAAAAATGCGCGTGAATTTATAAGTTGAAATATTCACGAGTTTAAATGTAGAGTGAAATAGATTAAGATTGCTAAATATTGGGGAAAGTGTTAAAGCAAAAAGGAGGGCTCCAAATATATAAATTCAGGTCTAAGGGTCGAGACAAACAACCAATGACGTTTATCAAATCACTCGGCCCATTGAAATGTTATCGTTCATTACTCTGTAGTCTTTCTTAAATTGCACTGTTTTCTAGCTTACTTTCTCTAAGCGTGGATGTTAAATCCCCTATTGCACTTGTAATCTCCATTTTTGGCCCGATAGGAGTGGTTTGAGTTATATGTATTTGATCTTCCACCTTTCAAAATAAAAAGCAAGACAACCGGAAACAAATTAAAACGATAAATATACCTAAACATGTAAAAAAGGAGTTGTGTATTTAGACATGAATTTAGCTCACCTAATCTTAATCATCCATTCAAAGATCCGTAAGCCATCTGTGGAGTCCTTGTGGCACCTGTGGCGGTGGTGAATATACAAGTTCTGTAAAGATGCACTTAGGACGAATGTATTTCTGATATAACAGTTGATTGTTCTCGTTTTGTACAATTTTAGCATGCTCAATAAAGATGCACTTAGACCGACTGCAATTGACGTATGTATGAGCGAAGGAGAAAATTAAAGAATTTTGCATCAGGACGAAAAAGATGCACCATAAAGTTGTGGGCGGTTTTACAGACTCGTGAACGTGAGGGTAGATGTGAAGAAATTGGGTTCTTACTGATTCAGTTCATTTAACGAAAAAGTCAAAAATCGGTTTAGGTTTAAACCGGTTCAGGCTTATGTAGGTCTGTTTTGGTTTTGATTCTCAAAAATCGGTTTAGATCGATTGCCCACTAGATGTGCTCTTTTCGAGAGGAACATAATTGTGCCTTTTGAGTTATGTCCATTTTGTGGAGATTTGCTCAGTCTATTTGGCAATGCATGTCGCCTTGGCGTAATCTGTCTTCTTTCTTTGCTTTTGACATTAAGGACTTGTTGATGTTGCATAAACATTCGAGTGGGTCTGAGAAGTATAAAAAGGCTTATGCGGTATGCCAACTACAATTTGAAGCATTTGGAAGGCACAAAACGACGTGGTGTTCAATGATGTCCTAGCTCAGATCCAAAATACTATGAGTGACATAAAGGCTCTTAATATTTTATGGATTAAGTCAACGTCCAAGCATGCGGATTTACACCGGGAAATTTGGAGGGCCCATAAAATTGTACAAGAATGGATGGTAGTATTTCGCTTGACTGTTGGTTGTTTCTTTTCTTGTGGTGTATCTATACATATTGGGGCGTATGCTTGCTTTTGCTAGTTGTATAATACTCCGTGTTTTGGTGATAAATGAACAAAGGTTTTGATATAAAACAAGGTACTTAGGAACCATACACCATATAATTAGGATTTATACACTCTGGCTCACATCACAGACCAACAAGAAGCTGCGACATACTCAGAATGTGATGTCATACACCCCCAAATGTGATGTCACAGAGTGCATGAACCCTAGAACCCATAAAACAATGTCGTTCACATTATTAGTCAAACCAGGTATGGGAGGCTTGGGTTCAATTCCACTAGCTACATTTGAAGACGTTGGTGGATGGGAAATGAGGGATGACCCGAACATTAGCTTGGGTTCGAGTCCTGATCCCGACCGGTTTTACCGACTATTTCACCGTCGTGCCTTCGGGCGGGTGAGTGGTCGGGTTTTCCCGGGAATTGGTGGTCCGGGTAATCTCGAGTACCTGATTCGCCAAAAGGGTGCCCGAGAGTACTCGGAATTGAATCGTTGGCCGTTTCAAAAAAAAAAAAAAAAAAAAAAAACAGTCAAATCAGTCCCAGGTGACCTTTGAATTCAGCTGTAGACATACAGAGGATAATAGGTAGGGTGGACATCATTCTAAACCATACTCAGTGGAACCATAAAGGTATAGCCTGTCTCTGTCTCTATCTATATAGTTGGCCTATTGAGCGTGCCCCCTCCCCCCACCCCTTCTCATCAAGCATCACCACCCCTGAACCCCACCACCTCTCACATTTAACACACACCCTCTAATATCTTTTTTTTTTTTTTTTACTTTAATTATTAGGACCACCACACAACCACCATCTCCGCCACCACATTGGATACGTTTCCCACCGTCACCGCCCTTAAAAAGTCTA